>VXAA01004209.1:713417-727829 GCA_013399115.1 Anseranas semipalmata
TTTTTAAGGAAATACTTGTTTGGCAATCCTAACATCATTAAAAATTATCCTCAATATGAGATGCTCTGCCAACATATGACCCTTCTCTGTTTGAGCAATAGAGAAAGCACCACAAATGTACATAATTCTATAATCAGTTCAGATATTTGACAATTACAAGAAATAGCTCTCTTGCATTTAAGCATGGCATTTAGAAAAGTGGAGTAATGCTTTAGCTGCTTATAACTTGATCTGTCTGCTGTTAAAGTCACTACCTTTTCAACATTCCCCTACAGGAGGAAACTAAATACTATTACCTAGATTTGTAGATTGGTAATTAGGATGTTGAGTTTCAAATCAGAATCACTTCAAACACTTCTGCAAGCATCACCACCTCGGCTCAGCAAACCTGATGACTTGCTGATGACTTGCTTTGTACCAGTGCATTTGCACAGAAAAGTATCTGAACCCAGCATATATTTTCCTTACCTGACCAATTCATACACAGGGTTTGTTTCCTATCAATTTTTTTCTATTGTTGTATTATGTGCAAGGAAAAGAGTTGAATGCTCGGCATGGAATAAACCAGTCTCCTTTTGATCTAATGAGAAATTGATAGATTTTAGTGGCAGAGAAGATACACCAACACTTGTGTTGCAATAGTACTTCTGATTATCTAGGGTGCATTTGTAATGTTTACATATAGCCCCATTGATTAATATCTTGCACTTAAAATTGCCAGAAAGATAATGTTCAAGTACATGGAGAACTACATTGATCTGCCTTACCTATACAGAATAGGAAGCTATTTTAATGCCAATTTACACTTTGTGTACAAGCTGCTTTCCAACTATTCAGAAGACATCAATATTTATGACAATTCATTTGAGAATGCAGTTGACTTTTATTGTGCAGACAAAAAAAATGCGGTCTACAACCCAATACATTAATTTTATGGAATCAGTTAACAATTATTGTAAAAATAACTTAATTTCTGATGAGCAAATGGAAACAAGTCGTACAGCCCTCCCACATTCCTGTATTGATAGAGGAAAAAGGCATTAAACTGTTACACTCAGTAACTGAAGGATAACACCACTTCAGCTTGTTAGGGGAATAAAAATATTCCCGTTTTCGTCCCCAGGTCACAAACCCAATAACGGTTTATACCAACAAATCTCACTTGGAGTTACTACAGATCTCCCACACTCTTTAAACTTTGATATGTAAGTACCTGATAGAACTATCCTACTGGCATGTATACAACTCACAAGTCAAGCGCCTGCTTGGCTCCTTCCAAATGTTTTTAGCTCGCTAGCATACTAAGATTAATCTTCAGGTTCTTCATAATGTGCATACCCACTAGCATAAGTCCTTCCTAAACTCAAATTGCTGAATACATCTGTGGTCTCTGTATCAGAATCCTTCCCTCCCTCATCATTGTCATATTCATCATCCTCTTCTGCTTCATATTCATCGCATTCATCCTCACGATCGCCTGCATCTCCAGCCTTGCTGGAGGAGAGGTTCTTCCAGTAGGCATCATAACCAGAAGCTCCATCTGCATCCTCACCTCCAGTCTGGCGGCCAAACTTCAAAGAGCGTGCTGCAGGCAGAAGAAAACCATCATGCTCTCACCCCCCAGTACCAATCTGAGCACAGCATCTGACATTCCTTCTCCATCCTTGTTTACTACTGAGCAAAGAGCATACAATGCCTGACATTTTCAGCTTAAATCCATCCTCCAACAGAACCTTTCCACTACATGCAGTCTCTTGCCGTGCAGCCATATCTATATAATCAATAACTGCTTCCAGAGTGTGATTTAGGTTTTAGGATATACCTTCATAGTATATAGTACTATGTAGTACCTACTATATAGTACTCTAGCCAAGAAAACCTGTAATTGGACGCGTTCTGCAGACATGCTACATATTCTGATCTATTAGTTAAGAGGTAGATTCTATGTGTGTCATCAAATGACACTTCTAAATTCATTAGCCTGCTTCTTATAGATGAAATAAAGGCTTAAGTGGGGATTGTTTGTAATTTTTCCATAATTAAAATCTCAAACTAAACAAAAGCTTTCACTGTGGCAGAACCAACTAATGATTAAGAAAGATTCTGCTCAATTCTACAACAAAGAAACAAAGCTTTTCTCAAAACAAATACAGCAAAGCTTTGTAAAACAACTGAAAGTAATCAGACTTTCCTCAGTGTTCCCATGCAGAAAAGTAGTCACCAGTGGTACCTGTACAGCTTGTTAGCTAGAGAAGCGAGCTTACTTGACATGCTCAGGTCCTTTGTCTGCTGAGTTTCATGGCCGCATTTAGGGCAGGGAGGCTCTTTTCCCTTCTCCTGCTTAAAAACCTTACTTCGCACATGATCGTCACAAAAACAAGCCTGTGGGGTAAAAAGAGAATGAAAAGGCTAAATGTTTTAATCATAGAAGCGTACGCTGCAGCAAGAAGCAAGCAAAAAATGTGTCTAACAGCAGCAGGATTTTTGGTTGGGATTAAACTTTAATGAGCTCTTATCTGCAGTGGAACTGGAATCTGCACACTACTTACAGAGTTGAACTGCTGTGTTAAATGTAGTTTCATGGTTACCTGGGGTAGAGACTGTATAAAGGTGCTGATAAACAGGTAGAGAAAGTAACATATTCAAGGACTGGATTACATTGCTGCTCACAAGGAGCCTGGCACGCTTTGGTTTACCTTGGCAAGCTTAAATAAAATACAATCAGATATGCATGCCAGAACATAACTATGCAGTGACCTGAATGCAAGAATTAGAGATTGAAATTTCATGTGGTGATCACCAGGGTGCCAGTGAAGATACATGGAGAAAGGAACAATTTTGAATATGAAATTGATGCCATGGAGACCGTGGAAAAAAATAAATTGAGGGCAAGAAAAATAAGAGCAGGCAATGAACCAGTACCTGGAGAAATCTGGGCAATGCTGATGGTGAAACAGGTGGAACTTTTTATACAACATTACTTCTGACTGTGTAAAAACAAAAGCCTGGTTTCAACAAATTAGCCTGTGCATATGTAGAACTGGAAACAATTTTTTTTGGATCCATGCTGCAGTGTTTTCTGGTCAGATCATTACTTGACTGTCTGAAAAGACTTTTAAAATTGTCTTAGCGTTATGCTAGATCAAAACATATTCCAAAGCCTTGGATTCTGTTCAAGACCATGGATTTGCCTTTTTTGAAAAGGTCCAAACATGGTACAGTCCCAATTTAAACAGAGAGCCAGACAAAGTCAAGATCACCTCAGCTGGCATGAAGATGCACAACAGTGGCTTGTGGTAACAGGCAAACACACATAAAAGCCCTTTTGCCTTCAGAAACTAATACAAAAAGTATGAATGTTTTTGAATAATGCAGAGGAAAACATGGCAAGACTTGGAGGCTAAGGAGTCTACAAGTCTACAATCACAGCTACATGCAACTGTCTTTACTCTTTACCTTACAACGGAGGCATGAATGCTGCCCAAGCCTGTTACAGGAAACACCTGTTGGAGAAAGTCAATATGTAAAACTTATTACTTGGAAACTGCAGATCTGTGATTTTTTTAACACCTTGTAGAAAGAAGTATGTAATAAGGTAACAATCTGAGGCATTTTTTTTTTTTAATTTCCTGATACAACTACACTTCGGAAACACGAATCAGTCATTTTACCACCCAGTACCTTTTTTTGACTCTATTTTACTACATTTTACAAATCTAAGCTGCCATGCAATGAAGCAATTTGACACAAAGTATAAGTTGAAGAGGGAGGAAAAAGTTTAATCGTTTCTGGAGTTTTCAAATTTTTGAAAACAGAAGTTCCAGATTCAGTTTGATATTAAGCGATTTTCTTTTTCTTGTCCCACAATGTCAAAAGAAGGAGCACTAGCATTTTACAGTTATTTAAAAAAAATGCCGCAGCAACCTTTATCTCACTTAAATGGAATTTAAGGACACCTAAAGCTTGCAAATTCCAAACCTAGAAGAGTTATTTTGTTCTGTATTTTCTGTCAAGTCAGGAAATGTACTTTATTGCATACAACTTTATATGAAAAATCTATGTTAGAGAATTACAGCTGGTACATGAGTTGTAAAAAGCAGAATCAGCATTCGCAAAATCTAACTTGTCTTGGAGCTTCAAACTGGTTTCTTAACTCCACTAGAGGGAGTATACTAAAGGCAACTACACAGGAATTGGTAGCAGCATGAAGCTGTGTGAATCGTTACTCCTCAAAAAGCACCAACACATCTTGTCATGAGTCTCTGTGCAAGTACTCAATCCTTCCACCTTGCTTTACACCTATAATAACGAAGTTTTTGAATCTGAAGCAATAGGTATTATTAGTTCTTCATGTGAGCAGGATAGCTGTGGGAGTTAGCACTCTGTCAAGCGTTTAAAGATAGGATTGCAAATGCTAATGCACATGTATTTAAACATGTCTAGAACATCTATGCTTTAAAAAACTTCTCTGTGTTGTAATGGAACTTTTTTCATAGCTAAAATGGGTTTTAGCTTAAATTGTATGACCACGTATAAAGTTCACATATTCTATAAAAGTTCATGTTTTAGAATTCTGCCTCTCTACCAGACTGCACCATGTCACAAAATGTCCCACACAGTGAAAACCCTCAAAAAGCACTTTCTCCATTCAGGGTGTGACATCACATCTGTGAATTAAAAGCTTCTAACAATCAGTGAAAAAATATTCTTGAAGAACAGCTGTTGCTGCTTTAATATTTGTATGCAGGAAGACATTCTAGCAGAATACATCAAGGGAAGCTAATCAAGGCTTAGAAAATAGTTGGCTGGGAAAAAAGGATGGGAGAAAAAAAAAAAAAAAAAAAGAGATAAGAGATTTCTAAAGACAGACTGTAAAATTGAAATCAACAAATATTCTGAATTGAGAGAAATCAATTAGGCCAAGAGATTAAGCCACTTCTGAAGAAGACTCTTATATGTGATAAAAGAGCACCTTCAATTTCTTTAAAAAGGATTGAAAATGTTTTAATAGTCAAAATACATAAAAACTTTGGAAGGGACAAACGCTTGTCTCATAGGATAAAACAAACAGTAATTAATGGGGATAGAAAAGAAATACTTCTACAAAAGATTATTTATTTCAAATGTGTATTTTTTTTTAACTTCCTTTGAAGTATCCTTGTTTCAGCCAAAGACGGGTAGTGGACTAGCAATGTCTGGTAAGAAAATAGGACAGCCATACAGATACCAGTTGCAGTTTTTTGGTTATGTCCTTTTGCACTTGTGTGGGCAAAAAGTTTTAAGCTACCTGTTCTTTACTCAGCAGAAGGGTTCATGTGTCAACATTTCATACATGTACTGACATACATGTCCACAGTCCACTGGTCAGAGAAGAAACCATGCTTACTCTCAGTAAATCTGGTGATTACTGCCTCCTGAGTCATGGCCTTCCTCAGGACTTTCTGCTTTTGCAAAATGAACAGGTGCCAACCCTTTACCAACATAAGGCCATCCTCTGCATATCCACAGCAAACTGGGACAATTTAGCCAGGCTAGATAGAGATGGTAATACTTAGGACAGCTGCTTTCCATGAGGAACAGGTATCTGGAAGTAGCTCATACAGTGAGAAGAGTGGAAAAGAGCTCCTTCTCGCCTGCAGAGCTCTGAGGAGTAAAAGAGCAGCATTAGGTGTTCCAGCAGCTCAGATGTAGTCCTAGCCACTACCAAGAGGGTCACTTTAGACTGCCACCTATGATCTGGCAGTGAAAAAGGTCAGAGACAAAAGGTCTAGTCTAGATATCATGAGCAAGCACTTGGGAAACAGAGGTACCTTCCTCCAGTGGTGGCAAACACAAGCTATTTGGAAAAGGCACTGGAGAGTATTCTGGAGCACAGAGGAAGTGATTTGAGAGTCTGCTTAGCTTTAGAGAAAGGGACTATGAACAACTAACTTACATTTAAATGTCTCTGCTTCCAAAACTTGGCAGCTGGCTTGATGTTCAAACTGATCATCTTCACAGAGGAAATTGTGGCAAAAAGAGCAGGCAAACATTCTGCCTCCTAAAAGATTTATCAAGGCAAAATAATCAGAAACAGGCACAGGCTTCAAGTTCTGCTCCACAAACAATTTAGGCAGTTCTATGTAGTTTTGACTGAAGACCAGTTCTCCCCTCCATTAAAGGCTTCAACAAACAGTTCTAAATTAGATACTAGCATCCATTATTACACTGAAAAGTACCATGTTTCCTACAAGACAGCATAAATATAAAACAAGTATTACTCCTAGCCTTTTTAATTCAACTATGGCATTTGATTATTTTTTTAAATGGTATCAGATCTTCTCTCGTCCACAGTCTCCTTCCATCCCAACTCCTCACCTCTGATGCACACTAAAATACACACTTTAAAGGATTCCACAAATGGAGATCAGTGTGGTTTGCCAAGCAACTGGGAATACAAATACCTGTACTAGTGTAGATGAAAGGATTGAGAATGGCAGAAAATTGCATGTTGACAATCAGATGCAGTGCTTCATTATGTGAAGCATTCAGCTGATAGGACAATTAATTACATAAATGTCCCTGAGTTAAGCACTGTGTGTTCTCGGGCACATTATTTACATTCCCCACTGCATAAGGTCTGTTTTTAAAATGGGGAGAATGCCTTGCTTTGACCAAATATAATAAGCAATGAAGATCAAAAATGCTGTTAAGGATATAAGTACAATTACTTAAGCAATGTGAGGGGAAAAGTATACTTTAGATTTTTTTCATTAAATGGGAGCAACCTACCATGATCCCAGACACTTCTTTCACATTCAATACATTCTGCATCTGCAAGAGGGCAGATGCACGCATGTGTGCTGAGACACTTCCTCCCGTGACACACCCAAGCTTCACAGAAATCACAGATTGCACCCTGCAATTACAGAAAGATATCATCTTGGGACTTTTACAGTATATAGAGAGAATCTTATTCTATAACCCTGAATGTATCTAAGTATCTGTTCTCTCAGTGGGTTCACTCCAGGTGAGCAAGAGAGTATGAAACAATCAGTACTCCAATAAAGCTACTTCAGGGTTCAACTTTTTTTGATACTCATTTCTGCACAATTAAATATAATAAAAAAATAACCTCTTTTCCCCTTTCGTTTTTGAAATTTCATAACTTAGACCTTATGCATGAAAATTGTCTTCTAGCTGAAACTTGATATTTATAAATGATAGCAATGTTCTGGCAAAATTACAATTTCCAGGAAAAAAAAAAAAAGAAAAAGACAAATTCTTACATCTGAAATCACTCATTCAGACTTTAAACCATGTTATATTGGAACAAAAGCTCCACAGACAAACATCAAATTACTCATCAGAAATGAAATCATATTTTTTCATTTTAACTACAAGATCTACAGATCAACTATACAAAACTGTAGCATTTAAGAAGCCCCATCAGACCATACGTAACAAACTACCCTGTGCAGGGGCACACAAAACTAACAAAACAATGGTGAATTCAAATTAATTGTTGATGAAATTGTGTCAGGGCACGGAATGAGCTTAGAAACTTCAGACTGGAAAGGCCAGCTATGTTACTGAGAAAAGCTGACTGCTGAATGGATGCAGAAACAGGACGGAGGTTCAGTCCATATAGCACTTAATCCACAGGCTATGACATGACATACCTTGCTTCCCAGAACTAATTAATTTTCTTCTAAGAATCAAAAATCCAATAGCTAGAAGCGATGACCATCTATGCAAACAGCCCTTTTTTTTTTTTATTAATAAAATCCCCACTAATACCACAGGATAGATTGCTGTCTGCAAAATACTGAGAGGACAGTAAGTAAAGTGAGTCCATAGAATCATTCTAGACTTTAATGAAGAGCAGAAACTGGCTGTGGGGTATGTAAGCCCCTGCACTCTTAATGCATTTGTTTAGGGCCTGCCACCAACACAGATCTGTTGGCATCCAGGACATATGTCAGGGTATGCAGGAGATGAGTTTAAAAAAAAAAAAAAAAAGGCAAAATTTGAGTTTCCAGTAGAAGGGAAAAATCAACTTGTCAGGTACCTTAAAGGAGGCTGTAGTGAGGTAGGGATTGGTCTCTTCTCCCACGTGCCTGGTGACAGGACGAGGGGGAATGGGCTCAAGTTGCGTCAGGGGACGTTTAGGTTGAATATTAGGAAAAACTTCTTTACCGAAAGGGTAGTTAGGCATTGGAATGGGCTGCCCAGGGAAGTGGTTGAGTCACCATCCCTGGAGGTCTTTAAAAGACGTTTAGATGTTGAGCTTAGAGATATGGTTTAGTGTGGGCCTTGTTAGAGTTAGGTCAGAGGTTGGACTAGGTGATCTTGGAGGTCTCTTCCAACCTGAACAATTCTGTGATTCTGTGATTCTGTAATGGTGAGATGAGCGAAAAATCTTAGCATGGTACATGCTATCATTACATAAACCTGTTTTATCTTGTTTTAGAAAGATTTGCATAGAATAACCTCATACTGCAAAAAAGGCTGTAATTTTGTATACATACCACCATTGCTAGTCCAGTACTGTACACACCAGCATGTTTTATGACACAGTCTGAAGACTTCATCATGCATTTGGTTTTTCCTGTTTAAAAAAAAAAAGGCAAGTAACCAGAAGAAAATTATGTAAAAATTAAAAAAGTTAGAAAGAATGCTTATATAAGAGCAGTGCTTCAACCAAACACCAGCACTTAATTCTATATCTAGGTAAAAATGATGCAAACTAATGTTTGCGACCTGTAACCTACCCTCCTATCGCCCTTAGATCAAACTAATTATGGTCTGTTTTCAGCCAAAATCTCTTGCCCCAGTGCTGAGATGAGGCAACAGGTTGTCTTACTGTATGTTTTGAGCCATGCTGAATATATTGGCAAGAATTTCAAACGTCAGAACAAATAACAAAATAATTAAGGTGCAAGTCAAGCAACATCATCTCAAAAAGCTGCATTTAAAATTGCTGCTACTTCTATCCCACCATAAAAGTGGTGTGGTCAAGGCTGAGGCACTCTGAAAAAAACAGCATCAGCAGCAGAGTTTTGATTTAATCATATCTCAGATGCCAAATGGCACCGAAGAATGACCACTGGTGGTCTGAGCTGGGCAACACGAGGTGGTGGGGATATTGCTGAGTCTGGGCCAGTGCAATACAGCTGCCATGCTCCCATCCTTCAGGGACTTCTCTAGGAAAGATGATGTTGGTTTAAGGGGCCTGTCACCAACACTTGATTAAGCACCAAACAGCTCTAATGGTCTTTGTCCTGGCAAACCCTAGGGGACTCAGCATCATTTTGTGGTTATTAGGAATGCTTTTCCTTCGGAAACATACTGCAGATTAAGATAAATTCAACATATGGGAGTCAACTTCAGATGTATAACAACTGTAAAATAGATGACATGTTTTTAGTACTTCACTGCATGATGACAGAAGGAAGACTTATGAAGGATGATGCACTGCCATTGCACACAATCAGCTTGGCTTCCAGAAATGCTCAGTATCTGCAGGTCCCAACAAAGACACTAGAAGCTGCAGATGTCAGCAGCTCTAACAGTCAGACTACAAAACAGCCAAATTGCTTAATGACAAATTGAAAATCTGTGAGGATGTGTTGAAACAGTAAAACAACAAAAATCACTTCAAAGTCTAAAATGATTATTAACCGCCCCTGCAAGCAAGCAATTGTTTACATAAACGGGCATTTTAGCCTGATTCAGAACCCAGTTCTATCACTAGGAGTCCTTCTCTTTTGATTTCAAAGCACCAGCCCTCCAGCACATACAACCAACACAAACAGCTTATGTTACAAAACCATGCAAGAAGAATCATGTACAGTTGCTTTAATTGATATTAAAATGATCAGCAATGATATCACCTCCAAAATGCAGTATTTATTGGTGGCTTTTTGGCAGTCAGCTCTTAAGCTTTGTTGTCATGAGGAAACAATACCACACATGGTAAATCTAGGGAAATAGTCAGATGTTCTCAGTCCCAAAAGGCAGCGAGGCAAGTTCTTCTAAATATCAAATATCGAAGACAAGCCCATGGCCCAGACTTGCAAACCCCGGCGGGTCAAAGGTATATATGCATTAGTTTGCATGATGAAGCAAGAATCTCTTCTCAAGAAGGATATTCACAACAGATTTAAAAGAACCTGCTCCAAAAACTGTAAAGGTACTTTAAGACAAAGATACTCTGATTGCTGAGAGTTTAAAAACACGAAAGGGACTGAGAATAGTATGTTTTTCTTCATTATTTCCACTTACCACACTGTGCACAAATGGGTAGTTTTTGAACAGAGTTACAGAAGTAGCAAAAAGCTCTATTTTTCTGTCGTCTAGGCACATGGAGGAGAAAAAAAAAAACAAAAACTGAGCATTAGACAAGACCTGCAAAATGTTTGAAACCAATTAATGTTAAATTGAAGGGGAAAAATACTTACCTTTGGCACTTATCGCATTCCTAAAGAAAAGAAATAAAATACTGATAATTATTTTTATTCTGTATAAAACATACAAAATGTACAGACCCCAGAGGGACTCTGAATTAAGTTCTGATTAGGAACCAAACTTTTTATTCAACTATTATACCTCTGATGCAAATGTAACCTTAAATGTAGAGAAAGGATGGTATTCTAGTGGTATTAAATACAGTGAATGTACTATTGCTGGTTTTACATATATTACAGTACTTGATTTTAAATTAAAATATTTTAAGTTATTTTACCATTGAAGCATTACAAGGATGTTTGGCTAAATCTATGTTGGCTTTTGAAGCCCTTATCTGCTTTTCACGTTCACGACGGTTCTCAGCTTTCTTACGAGCGCCAGTCTTCTTTTTAGGCATTTTTCACTGTCTGTGGGATAGAAAAAGGTATGTAATGAATGCACACAAAACTATACATGTAAATACACAGATACATATGACACATCCAGCACTAAAACTGGATCTTCGAGTTCCCATCTGTTAACTGTGTTTCATCTCCATCCACTTCCTTTTCTGAAAGTTTTTTTTCAAATGTAGAATAAGGGTCCAGTCCCTTGAAAGAGTTGTATGATGAACCACGAAGAATCTTGTGATCTGGAAAGGACTTTGCTGTCCTCTATTTTGTGCTTAACTATCTTTGAAATGTTTAGCCTTTGAAATGTTATGCTTTGTAGGATTGTTTGTGATGGGCCTCTGTTTTTAGATTGCCTTGTTGTCTATTTAGTAAGGACAATATCCTAATAAATGAGGGAAGTATTATCCTGACTTCATGAAATGGACAACTGAGAGATTAAAGGTGTGGTCTGATGCTAGAATTTCTCTTGTCAATGCAAGCACTCAAGATAAACACCCTTCCTTATACTTAATCTTCACCATCACTTCATTTCTGCTGATGTAAGTGTTGGTGTCACAGTCTAAACCAGATACAGGTTAAAAACAAAAAATTAATTTAAAAAAAAAAAAAAAAGGTTCCCTCCAAAGCCCAGATTAGCACAACTGATGGGGGAAGATGATGAAAGGGGCAGCAGGGTATTTGCTTAACATGCATGGCAATCAGAAAGCAGCTGACGAAGAGGCAAGAACCTCTACACACATTATTGAACCTGCATTATTGAACATAGTTCTAAAAAACATTCCCAAGTCTGTCGCACAGGCAGATGCATTTCTTTGTATTGCAGCTACCAGAGCATCCTTACTTCCAGATGACAGGACAGCTGAACTTTCACAAGCATTTAGCTTCTATTTTGGTACCTCACTACAGTGCTCAGGTTTTGAAAACCTGGCCTCTCTAGTAAGTCGCACCAACATATCTTGCACTGTACAACTAATCCACAATTCCTCCAGATACAAGTACACCTAACAGTGCTCCCTGCTCTGCCTCTGATTTCCAAAACTGCTGAAATATACTTTCAATGATACAAGGGGAGGCAACTCCAAATCGTCATCTCAAAATCTCAATCTCCGCTAGTGGAATTTTAAGAAAATCACTACAGATTTGGGGCTTGGCAGAAATCAGCCTGCATGCTGGGACAGCTCTGTCCAAGCAAAGTTTTGATTCCGGTAGGTCTCCAGGTGGCTACCAGAGGCCACTGGTATGAGAGGGAACAGGAGGTACCTGCTCTCCCCAGCCTCGTCCATAACTCCAAGCTGACATATAGGCACTCGTGCTGGCATCTGCAAGGACAGCTGCAGCATCAACAAGCGGCGAACTGTAGCAGCTTAAACTTGGAAGAAAAATTAGTATCTCTTTTCAAAAGGTCTTATGAAATACACCCAACTTTCCTGAACAAAGAAATATATTGTCCTGACCTAATATTAAAATTTGTTTTTGATAGCACACATAAATCAGTTTGCTCAGCCTGTGGCATTCTGCACCACGTTTAAGTTCTATTAGTGTCATATTATGTAGTCAAAATTGTATTGCTAAGCTGCCTGCTGGCAACTGTCATTATTCTAGAGCATGACATTTCTGACACTGGGAGTCCAATAAGAGCTTGCACACTAATTTTCAAACTGCTTGAATGCTGATTTAACAATAGAATCTAATGGTTAGTATTTATATCTTGACTTCTTCGCATCACCTCATAATCGAAAGCACTGAAAAGACAAACCATCTTCATAAGAAACACTCTCTCAATGACTACTGAGGACACAGATTATGAGAAATGTTGAAGACAGTAGTTCTTTAGAAAGCTGCGCTATCAACAACAAAATGCAATGTCAGGTTCTTTTAAAAAAGCTATTGAATTAATCCAGGCTTTCAAACACCAAGCAATAAACACCACCACCCTACAGATCAATATTCTATCACTCTTCCCCTTGAAGCTTCCATGTAAGAAGTTTGTCTTTGCCCTAAATTATAGATTTTTAGGGAATTGACCATCTTTTAGTTTTCTGACTAGAGCATGATAGTGTTATGATGCCAGAAATTATGATAGTAAAAAAATTTGTTTACCTGCAGTTCCTTTCAAATCAGGGTATTGTACCTTTTAAAAGTGCTAATTGGTATTTAAAGTTCCCATGCACTATGTTCTACCTACAGTTTTGACAACCCTTCTGTATCCGAGGCAGGTGGATAACCCAAAAATGTATGTAGGCACCACAACACTGTTCCCAAACGTTCAGACAGGAAATGCACAATGGAATCTGTCTGCAGCTCAGCTCCCATGCAGGCTGAATGGGAGAGAAAAGTGCGTTGGAGTGGGTGGGCAACCTAAAAGAACAGGTTAAAAAAAAAAAAAATCAAGTGAATGCGCCTGGGATCTACACGCTGGAAAGATCGTGTGGACCTTTTGCTTAAACAGAGTCCTTTAGCTGAAGGCAGAGACTTAGAGCCGTAGTAGTACCCTGCTCCTTTCCATCCACAATGGTGTCAAAGAAATTACCCAGGACACAGAAGGCCCATGCTTGGTTCCCTCCTTAGTCCAAGAAGGTATGAACCTGCTGACCTACAGAGCACCCGAGCTCCTGAACCATGAGCAGTTCTGCATGAGGGTTTTTTTTTTCTCCATTTGAAATCTTCTACTCTGGAGCAAAATGTTCCAGATCGACTGGGTCAGAGCTGTAGTAGGAGCAAGTGCCACTTCCAGCTTAACAGCTGAGGCTGTGGCACAGCAAGCAGAGTTCTGATATCAGGAGGGCGTGTATGAGGTTAGTGGTAGTTCAAAGAAAAACTCCTAGAAGGTGCAGCACACGTGCTGTGTCCTCAGCATTGCGTGTCATTCTGTAAAAGCTCTACTACTGTTTGTCCTGTGCTGCGCTGTTTGCTAAAATAAACACAGGCAAAGACATCAGAGTTCCCACCACAGCTCCAAACACTGTTAGTGTATTGTACCTGATGCAGTTGTGCCATGTAAAATACCTAAATGATGTCTGCCATTTAAATTCCACTGGGGCTGTACCATGCCTATGCCATTCTTTTTTCCCCTCTTGAAGACTGTCCTTCACGAGTTCCCAAAGGCACACGGTCAGCTCGCAGCAGACAGGAAAGCAGACTGCACCAGATTTCTGGATCTTGTGTGCTGAGCAAGACATCAAATAGCTTCCACCTCAAGTATATTCATCAAAAGAGGATCGGGGGGGAAGTTCGCTGGGTCACACCTGATTCCCCTCCAGATTCAACGAAACCCGTTTCACCACTTTGCAAGCCCTGTACAAGACTAGCACGCTAATTAAACACACACCCATGTGCGTGTGCTAACAGCGTTCCGCGCTGACGTCCCGGTCCACCTCACAACGCAGTCATTTCCACGCACGCGTGACTTTAACGCCCCGCTCCACCTCTCGGCAGAGGCTGCGCTTCGTGGCGGCCGCGGGGCCCCGGGGTGCCCCCAGGCACGGCCCTGCCCGACGGCCGCTCCCCTTCCCCCGGGGCACGCCGCCTGCAGCGGCCGGGAACGGCCGGCCCGCTTCCCGCCCTGGCCCCC
>VXAA01004209.1:727905-752990 GCA_013399115.1 Anseranas semipalmata
GGGAGGCGGGCGTGGGGCGGTGTAGCGCTGCGTTTTGCAGCCTCTTGGTCAAAACTAACAAAAAAAAAAAAAAAAACCCCCTATCTCCACATGGATGTTTGTGTCCTGAGGAGAAACGAGGAAAAAAATCTCCTTTAAAGTGTTATTTTTTGGCGGGTCCTAATTGACGTAATCTTTCTCCTCACTGAAAACGTGCTCGTGGTGTTACCATGGCTGGGAAATCGCTGGAAAAGTTGTTATAAACTGTTTGTGTGGATGCCATTGTGCAGTGGTCGTTCTGTCCTTCATTCTTGTTCGCTTTCATGGCGATTGCCCTCACACTTTCACCTGAGAAAGACCAAGTGTTAGGGCATATTAATTACAACAATTAGTTGTGGTTGTAATTGATTAGAGTCGGCACCTGAAAAGCTCTCTGAAATCTTTCATCAGTAGCTCCATGTGTTTTCAAAATAAAGTCCTGCTTAATCTAACAGTAGGCCTACAACGTAGCAAAGAGGGCAACCATACCCATACCCTGAAAACCCCGCAGCCAGCCCTGTCCCACCCCAAGGGTTGTGCAAGCCATACCTTATCGCAGACCAGCTCGCCTTTGGGACCTGGAGCTGGGCCTGTTTCTCAGCAGTTCCTGCTCCTTTCCCGGCTCAGCCACCTGGAAGTCTGGAACCTCGCGGTGCCTGCTTGAGTTCTGCCCCAGCGGCCTGCTTTGGCTGGAACACGTGGAAGATACCTGCCTGAGGTGAGAAGGGGTATGAAGGATGGGGTGAGGATGGCTCTATGGACCTGCTGCTCCCCTTTCTTTTTAAGTACAGCGGGGCTTTGCTTAATTCCTTGTCATAAATGGTATACGACGCAAATTGAAACAGAAAGGATGCAAGGATGTCTTTGATTCCTTTTAATATTTTAAGTTCTTCCTACATGCATATTTATTGTTCTTGTGCATTTTGCCTAGAAATCCCTTTGTGGAAATCATTAGATGATGTATCTGATAATTATTTAAATGAAGATGTGTGGAAGGATCACAGAGCAGTTACACTGCAATATAATTCATTTATAGTCTTTTGCCTAGGATGAGAAGGGTATGATGCATATTTCATACGCGTTAGTCTTAGGGCACTTGTATTTCTAGTGTGCTTTGATCATCCATTCAGGTGGGTTAGTTGTATTGCTCCACATTGTGCTTGGTCGTGTATTTCTTACTGAAAGTTGGCTGTTAGTTATGTATGTGATTTTTGGCTTAAAGAGAGAGACAAGTATTCAGTGGGCACCATTGCCTTTCCAGCAAGATTCTTGTAACTTTTGTGAGTCCAGGGTTGTATCTCCCACAACAATGTATTTGCTTGTCATAGTTTTCCTTCAAGATGTAATCTTCACATGAGGTTGTCAGAATGTATAGAAAACTGCGTTATTGTTTAAGATAAAAATTTATGATGATCACTTAACTTATAAGAAAGCATGTGGAGAAATAATTTTTAATTACTATCAGTAACCATGGCTACATACTATTTAACTAACAACCTAAGTAGAAAATGATCTTTTGCAAGACCTTAGAGCTTTTTGTGTTGTTCTCACTTTTCTAAATGAATGCCTTGAATCATTAATATTCTTTTGTTCTGGTTGTGACCATTCTACTTTGTTTTAAGCAGCCACAGATGCAAGAACACAGTGAGAATAACTGATACTGCAGTGGGGGGGGGAACGGCAAACAGAAAGTTTTAATCTCTTTTAGAATAATTATCCTAGGCTGCTAATGTACTTCCATGAATGAGTGGAGCAGCTGAAGAAAAGACTCACAGATACATCCATAGAAATTACAATTGTCCTTCCATTTGAATGTGCATTTTTACATGAGCAAACACATGAATGACAAAGAGGAAAAAAGATAGGAGAAAAAAAAAAACAACACACAACAAGGAGGTGGGCTTCCACTCAGATTTTTATGTTAGTCTCACTTAAATGGCTTTTAAGTAGGTCTTTTTTCATCCTGGGAAACTGTATCTGCCTTGATTATGTTCCACAAACCACCCTCTAGATGGCAGAAGTCGGTCACTTCAATCGTGAATGCTAAAATGTCTTATTTTCAGAACAGGTAAAAGTGGCCCAGGGCTGTAATACAAGTGAATAAGAGAAAGTTAGATGAGGATAGCCAATTTAGAGCTTACACAATTTCCATTAGCAATACTGGACTACTCTCTGGGGAACTTGCACATGATGAAGTAATATGCAAGAATAGTGCAGACTATTTTTTTTTTTTTTTCAAAGATACGTGCAGAAAGTAGTGAGAGTCACCCCCACTTTTAAAGGTGTTTTCAGTGAATTCTGTAAGAGAAGCCATGAAAGAAGAATGTGCATCTGTCTGAACTGAACGTGATCATTCCCTACTACCCTACCGTGAATCAGAATGTGTGGATTACCTTGTCATACGTTGGCTTAGCAGCCACTGCCTGTCTGGCTGAGAAAACAGGACAAGACTCTGTGAGGGCCTCCCTCCCTTGCCTGACACAGGCGTTTGTGCAGTCAAGAGCTTGCATGACAGCACAGGTATCGGTGACTGCCTTAGCCCTGAGCCGTGCTGCCTGCAGAGTAAAAGCCGCACGCTAGAGAGAACAGGCAGAGACAGTCACTCTTGTAAACTAAATGATGCGAGGACAGCACGGCTGGTCCTGGTTGGTATTTACATGTTAAGGGTGTACCCTGCAGCATCCATTGTTTTTCACTCCTCTTTTACCCCACTACATCGCCATGCATCTCATAAGGTTAGTTTTACCTATGCAAAGGGCCACGGAATGGTAATATATCAGAATCCCTACAAGACAAATTGCTGTCCAGGGTGCAGAACAGCTAAGTTTTGGATGATCTCTCCCCATCTCGCTACCTTTTTCATTCACCTTTTGGGATTGTGTGGCAGGGCAGAGCAGTAGTACTATGGATTACATACTGACTGTTGGTCAGATTGACATTTTTTAGGCAGTAAATTCACAAATATTTCAAACTAGAATCATTCAGCAAAAAGAAGAAAAGTGTTGGGACCTGTTGTCTAGGGAAACGTGGGAGCTGCCTTTCCAGTGACAAAGCTGGGTAGTACCATTGCAGCTTGGTGATGGTGTAGCGTCTTCAGGATTGCCCTTCTCACTCCTTCATCTGCTCATCTCGTAGAACTTCTTTCTTTCCCGTGAGGGCTGGTTTCAGGGATGGATGCTTATTTATTCCATAAGCTACTCAGGTAATAACAAAGGTTCATGCTGTCTCACTTCTACTATTGAAAATTATTAAGATCAGAGAGGAAAATCAGGAAATGAAGTGTTTGTACAGCCTCTATCAGAGTGGCAATATTCTGGGAGAGCTAGGACCTTCGCATGCGGTGACGCTGGACTGTGGTTCAGTGAGAATGAAAGATTTTTACTGCATTTTGCTGTAGTGTCTCAGTCCCTCTAAAGATACAATAAAGCGTGTTAACTATCAACTTGAAATAAATACTGACCTGAATTGTTGTAATTTACTTTAATGCACTGTGATTTCTTTTTCTCTAAATAACACGCTTGTTCTGATCTAATTAAGCCCCTATTACCTACCTACCTATTACCTTAATTATCTTCATTATTGCAATGTCTCCTTGCAGCATTCAATATGTTTGCCTCCCTGGGGGTTGCATTGTAAAATGGGTGCAGCATATACCTTTCTACCTGACCTTTGAAATGGCATACATCAAATTTAATTTGTTTTTAAATCCTGGCCTTGCAGCAACTGACCTTAAAAGTCACGTCAATATTTGTTTGATGTAAGATAATTTTGTCTGTAGATATTTATCCACGCTGATTTAACTGTATAAAGGAAAGGGAAACAAATAAAAGAACTTGAGGCAAAAATGGTTATTGATGTATAGTGAATTGGCATGTTCAAATATAATATTTTAAAACAGGCCTTCTTGATGTAGGTGTTGGAAAGATTTTTTTGTGTGTTCCACTTCCCTGCCCCTTCCATTGTACCTGATGCTTACAACCATTAATCTTAGCCCTGCAAAATTATTCCCCAAGAAATTTTCTAAATGGTTATTTTGTCTGGTCAGATGTAAAATGTATCAAAAGGGAAAAAAAAAAAAAAAACAGGGGAGAAAAGACAAAGAGAGAATTTTCTGTTAAATGATTAGAGTCCTGATTCAGGGACCCACTCAGCTGTCACTTCTTTATTAAAATCTATTAATCTTTCCTATGATAGTCAAGTTGCACATTTTCACATTTCTCCCATCACTTCAACAAAGAACTGAACAGCATTTTATCGTGGTAGTTTGTTGGTTTCTTTTTATTTTCTTTCTTTTTTTTTTTTTTAAATATGAAAGTAATGAGGTAAAGCTAACTTGCTGGGATTTCTGTAAAGCGTTTAATATGGTATCATATGTTAATTATCATAGGTTAATTAACATTGGGGTGAGGGAATAGCGCAATACTAATCAGTTACCCATTTTCTAACAAAAGGGGTAAACAATAATCATTTGTGGTGGAATATGAGCTTGGCTGGTGGCAAATTATTAGTATTGTTTCTCTGTGATGAGATTGTAATGCCATAAATAACCTTGTTGCTCTTCCATCTGACCCCATCAAAAGGCTGGCATATGATGATGAATTTTCTGCACATGTGATACTAGGAGGCTTTGTGAGTGAAGAAGAGGGGGGAGATGCCTGATAGAAATAAACAGGAGCACCTGTGTGACAGAAATGGGAGAAGTAAAAAAAGAAAAATTCAGGGTCAGACTGGATGACTAATGACAAGAATTTCTTTTGCAGTGCTGGAGGCTTGTAAGATGGAAGTGACAGAGGAGAATGACAGATGTGAATGTTTTAATTGCTCACAGGATATGAGATTAATTCACCTAGCTTCAGATGTGTAATGGTGAGCTTGCTGGTCTGAGCTCGTTGGCCAGGCTCTCCCTCTAATCAACAGAGAGAGATGGGCACCTGCAGGAGCTCAGTCATTTCTCTCAAGACAGGACGATGTGCCCAGTAAGGGGGGTGAGCAAAAAGCCTGTTCTGTCCAAGAGCAAATAGGTATGAAGCTTTGCAGCCTGGGACCACACAGTACAAGAGAGAGCGACAGTGGGAGAGTGTCGAGATTCAAGGGCTGTAACGTGTGATGTATGAAGAGAGCAGAGGTTGTTTAATCTGGAGAAGGGAAGGCTGGAAAGATCTAATTGCTGTCCTCAAGGACCTAAATGGAATTTATAGAGAAGATGGAGTCAGACTCTTCTCAAGGGTGAGCAGTGAAAGCACAAGAGGCAACAGTCACACACTGCAGCAGGGGAAATTATAACTGGTGTACGGAAAAAAAATTGTTCAGAGTGATGGCGGTTAAGCAATGGAAAACCTGTGCTGGAGCCTCGTACATTGGTGACAAGAAACTCTTCTAATTTAGAATGGATGTTATTAGAATAATAGAAGAAATTAGATTGGAAGGGAGCTCTGGAGGTCACCCACTCAACTCTCCTGCTGAAAATTTCTGCATCAGAAAAGGTTGGCCAGCCCTCGTCTATCTGAATCTTAAATGTTGCTAAAGGTGGAAGCTGTACAACTGCTCTGGGCAACCTTTTCCCAAGCTTATCAATTCTCCTTGCAAGGACCCAGTGTCCACTGAATAGGGGGATCTAGGTGACTTCAAAGGCAGTTTGGCTATGGCCTAGATGAGGCAGAATATTTGTTTGCCATTTGTTGCCATATTTCTGAAATATCTGTGGTAAAAAATTCAGCATTTCAGCTGTTCCATGTTTTTTCTCAGTTATCAAGCTGTATGACATGTTCCCCCTTCGTGTCACTTCTTATCAGATAGCAATTTTTCTCTTTTAATTGTGGCTTTTCCTTGTTCAGTAGCATTCACTTGTACAAATCTTATGCAAATACGAACTGAATAGTTTTCCTGTCTAATTATAGCTCCATTTAGATAAGTCTAATATCAGTGGTACTGAGCACTGGCTGAATTAAATACTGAATGTATTCAGCTAATGAAAGCTGAAGGACCGATTGTTTGCTTATGGCATACAACATGGGTGGTTTAGCTGTTGATTTATTGGACTGAAACAGATCTTTTGCATCACCAGTTCAATTCCCTGATATTGTATGGAGCTCCTGTCATATTTTTCACAAACTTATAAGGTCCCATCTTATTTTTCCTCGCCATGTTTTTGAAAAGCATTACGGATAAAGAACAGAATTACACCCAGTGTTTTTAACAGCATCGTGCAGCAATTCATCACAATTCATCACAAAACCTTTTTGATGGAGCGTAAGGGGGAAATGAAGAGTTTGTTTCAAGTATTTTATTGCATTTATGTATTATTGAAAACACTGGTGAGAAACTGCAACACTGATGTACCTGAGGTAAAACTACAGAAGAGAGACAAGAAAAAAAACAAGCAGTTTTGGAAAACAGCACCTGGATTGGCATCTAGTTTCTTTATCAATTTCTCCTAGGTTATTGTTCCTTTTGACAAGAGGAAGTTCTCTCTAACTCATTGTACATGCCATCTTTGCATTGAGTGCATGTCTGATGGGTCAGTGGAAGTATCATCAGGGTGTCTGAGGGGTTGTTCTATCGTATCTCTCGCTGCTCTCATGTCACTGGCCACTTCGGGAATCTGAACAAGTACCAACAGCTAAGATGTGGTTCTGTATTTTGTGTGAAGTTAAATATTTGTCTACAAAGAATAGGGCCTTCAGGTTGAGCTTGCTATTTGCCTGATGGTGAGTGAGTGAAGTTAGATAGCAGTAACTTTTGGTCACTGCCAGCTTCTCTTGGTCTGACCCACTCCAAGCTTGAAGACCTTTTTGGCATCCCACAAAAGCTAGTTGTGTAACAGATTTGGGCTGGAAGACAGAGGAGTTGCCTCTGGCAGTTGGTATGTTTCTAGACCACTTCCATTTGTATCATTAGCCAGCTGAAGTAAAATGTTACTTCCATTTGGTGCTATTTTTTTTTTTTTCCACGTGGCTGCTTGGTGAAATTTATTTGCATAGTGGTATTTTTGTCACTGGTCAGTTCATTTTAAATCTAAGTAGTTTCAGAGAGCTCAGACCTTTTAAGTGAGCACAGCTTTTTTTTTTTTTTTTTTTTTTTTTCCTCCAATGTTAAAACCAGCTAAAACAGCCTAAAATGAATTGGAGCACTGGCCTAGAAAGGGAAGGCTTCACAGCCCATTACCAGTCCCCTGAGCCATCTCATCCCCTTGACTGTCATGTAATGTTTGTTTAATGTAAAATTTCCGTATAAAACAAAACAGAATAAAAATCAAAAAGCAGAACAGCAGCTCCTTGGCACTGAGACATTAAAATGTGAAGGTAGTGAAAATGAGATCTCCTTTCGTAAGTGCATTAGCAACCTTAGGGGAGCCCTCAGCAGGGAAATGCCACTATGGTGAGAAAAGGCTGGGCTGAGAGAAGAAGGTGGGCGAGTGCGTTTGGCAGAGTGGACTGCAGTCGCTGGGGAGTTTTGCTTTCAGCTTCGAGGGATAGGATGCCCTTGCGGGAGCCTGTGAGGATTTCTAAAATAAGTGCTCTGGGCCAGCCCGTCACTGCGCATGTTACCGAGCATGTCTGGGCAGGAGTGTGCCAGTGTGCGAGTTTCTGAGGATTGCTATGCATAAGTAAGCACGTCATTTTGTGAGTCGCTGAGGATCTCTATGCATGAGTGACTGTTTCTTTGCTTGAATATGAATAAGTAACATCCAGAGCCTCCAGTCATTCTAAGAAGGTTTAATCAAGGCTATCAAATAGCTACATTATCAAAAAAACATAGCTTGCTGAATTCATTCATGAGGCTTCAGGGACTGAAGTAAACTCAGTGTCCCAGCAGCTTCTCACAGGTCTTTTAAAGTTCCCAGGAAGATCGAAGAGACACTTAATTAAGATCCTTAAAAATGCAAAACAAAAATGGGATCAGTTGTGTGAAAAGTAGAAGTGATGCGCTCAGAGTCCTGTGCACGTATCCCCTGTTGTGGGACACTCCAAAGCTCAACAAGTGTCTCCGCGGCCACTGGTGGACTTGTCTGGCTTTGCACCGCATCAGGCATCGGCTGTAACGTTCAGCCATTGGTGGGGTGGGGATGGGAGGTACCTGGCAATGAGGACAGTACATGGAAAATGTGAGTGACAGCCTGCAAATATTTGCTGAAGGTACTGGGAGAATGCAAGGGAGAGAGTTTGCTCGCTGAGCGTGTGTTAACATTGCTTTCCGCCTAGTTGCATTTGCATGCAGCACTGCCGAGTCTGGCGCTTCCAGCAAGACGCTCCCTGGGTCTGCCCCCAGGCTTGTCCTAGCATTTCCTTCACTCCGGGTCATGCCAGGACCCAGGGGTTCATTAGTGTCACTGTATCCCCACATGCAGGTCTGTCATTTCATCTCCATCTCCTGGATGTGATCACTCCTGCCTGCCATGGTCTGGCATGAAGTGAGTGGGCCATTCTGCAGACAAGTATAAAGACACTCAGGGATTGAATAAAATACAAAGAATTAAGATGCGTGAAGGCTTTCTACAGAAATCAAGCTAGGAAGACGTGAATGTCCTAAAGGTTTATGTTGCGGTCTTCAAACAAATTGTGACGATACAGGAGCAGTGCAGAACCAGCAGAACCTGCTAGGTCCTGTGAAAGGGTAAGAGTCCGTGAGTGCAGCTGCAGAGCTCGCAGACCATCCACAGCCAGACCGCTGCAGCCAGGCCCCCGGGGCCGTGCAGGGTCACCTGTGTCACAGGCCTTTCCCACGGAAGGCTTTCACAAGGGGACACAGAGCTCTGCTTTCGCTATCTGCTCCCGGGGAACCACGTGCCTGTGCGGTGCGCTTGCAGCAGGCTGAGCTCTGAGTACATGGTCCTCTGCTGGGAACTTACCAGAGCTTTTCTAAAATGCTGCTTCTTTCACCGCGGGTGTCACAAAGCTGAGTGAGTCTGAGTTTGACCCCGAGAAGGCAAGGTACAGTTTCTGAAGCAGTACTCTTTAGAGAATGGTGTCATTTTTTTTTTTTCTGTTGATAATTAGGCAGCCACTTAAAGAGCACTGGGAGGGGGGCCTGACAGTTAAAGAAATGATGAATTCTTTCCTTTCAGTAGCCTCTATCTGCCATTACATCAGACTTCCTTGGATTCAACTTCAGCAGTTGCTTTTCAGCCTGGTGCTGATCTCATCCAAACATTTAAGGCCTGGCAGATGGCATTGTTTGCATCAGAGGTGAAGCTGATGTAAAGTTTGGAGCCATTTTCTTATTCCTGATATTTTATCCTTGCTGTCTAGCAATGTACGCTAGAGGCTTACAGAGAACTCTGTGTGACACAGCTCATCTAAGAACAAAGCTGGAGCCAAGGTATTGAAATAAAAGCAGTTATTGAAAGCTAGTCCAATAATATCAGGAGAGAGTTTGCTACCCTATCTCCGTTGTGCAGCTCTCTCTCTTGTGGAGCAGTTGCACCTAATAAATAGCATGCGGGAATACTACAGACATCTTTGGAAAAGAAGGACACAGAGATAAATGCAGATAAACAGGAAATACAATTATCCATCTTGGAAATGGGTTGCAACACTTTTTTTTTTTTTCCTTTCCTTTTAGGAATTTTACAGAAACAAACCTTCCACTTCCATCCTCTAATAGAAGATGGCACCTCCTAAAGCCTAATATCCATTAGCAGCACCTGAAAGCTTTTGGTTGTTATTGACTGAAAGCTAACATCATTGCTGCCTGCTGACTGACAGGGCTGAGAGGTTTTCCCTAGCTGAGGCTTGCTGGCCGTTGGCTGATGAGCAAAACCTCTCAGCCAGCCCAGGGCCATCTGGGGGTGTCCCTGCCGTGACTGGCACCTGGGGGTTTCTCCTCCTGCGGGGCAGGTGCTGAGGCCTCCCCCGGCTGGGCAGCAGCTGGAGCTTGTGGTGGCGGTCACTTGTCGGTCTGCCTGTCTTATCCTTTTTCTGCATTTTCAGCTCTTAGCTGTGTTTGCCTTTCATGCTGTTGCAGCTTTTCGTGCCTTTCATTTTGATCTCAGAGGTGATTCCTGCATTCCAATTGCTAAATATGACATATTATTAGTTTTTTTGCTTTGAAATAGTAACTCATTCAACAAAACTGAGCAAAGCAGGACTGTGGAAGAGGGGGAGAGGGAGATAGAAGGCAAGCCACAGAATATGCTAGGTGTGTGAGTGCTTCCCTAAGGAGGAGCTGTGTGAGAGAAGAGGGCAAGATACATAGTCCCATGTCATCTCAAGCAAGCAAATGTGCAAAGACCTTGTCTGTGGAAAGTCATCACACGGAAAAGAAGAAGGCAGGAGACTTCTTTTCCCTTTCTTTTGGAACACATTGGATGAAATCTTTGCCGTTAACAGATGGGACTTCCAACCCTTCCCATTGCAATGGCTTCATGAAGTTGTATTTCTGAGCAACACGTAGCTGATGTAGCAGGGGCACCACTCGGAGCAGAGGCACAGCCTAAAACCACGGTATGTGGCAGCAAGCTGGAGTACAGTATGGCCACATGCAGCATGTCTGTGCTGGTCGAGTCCTGTAACAGGCATAATGTAAAGCAGGAGGGGGGTGGTTTTTTAGTGGCGTAGAAACACCATTTCTTAAAGTGGCCCTAGCTAACCATGTATGGTATGGTCTCTCATCACACCTGAAATCTAAGGAAAATGTTTGGTAGCTGGATTTATCTAGCCATCTGCAGGGAATCAGCAGACAGAACAGAGAAGCTGAGAGAAGATGCAACAAACTAGATGCAGGTACAAGACATGCAGTTACTTTGGGTAGGAGATGTTTGGGGTCAAATGCTGGCGGTGGATTGAAGCCATGAGCAGAGAAATCTGATGGGAGAAAGGCTCAGCCGAACATAGAATGAATCAAGGTTTTGTGTGGGATTTGTGAATAAGAAGAAGTCAAAACTCTGTCATCAGTTTTTCCTCATATCATGAAGTGGGGGGGATATTGAACTTCAGAGTACCTACAAGGGCCTGGATTCACTACTGCTTGCAGAGCTGTGCTGGAGTCATCTGGCTGGGCATAGAATAACTGATTTAGCAGAGTGATGAAAGCTAGCGTAGTTTTGTAATGCTCAAGCATTAATTAACAGAATATCTGTACATATGCATAATATCACTTAGCAGACAGTGTTCATTCGATGGAAGGTGGAAGAGGTGAAATGCTACATTAAAGCTAATATTTGGTATAAGAATTAAGAGAATTTTGCCTGCTCAAAGTATGTTGAAATTTTCATGGGAAATACAATTGAGATGTAAAAAATTGGAGCTGTTTTGTTACACTACAGGAAGTAGCCATAATAAGTTAGAAAACTATAGATGCTATATTGTTTTTATCACATTCCTCTTGATATAATGTTAAAATTTATTTTGTTAGGTTTAGTAATGTAGTTAGAGTATTCACAGTAGTTGAACGTTAGACTATTATTCATATAGTGTGGAAAAAATAGCCAACTCTATACATAAGGAGAAAGTCATTTATTTGATAGAGCTAGTCAGTGCATTACAGATTTCAAATGAAAGCCACAATACTGTGCTTTTCTCATACATTAGTTGTATAAAATTATTCAGAATATTGAACACATTTTGTCTGTATTGCAAGGTAAATGTACATTGGCGGTACATTTATTTCCCTGACATAATTCTTTTTCAGTTTAAATCTCTATTTCTCAAATGTTAACTAACAGCAATGCTAGTTAGAAAAATTGAGATGAGGACTATTGTGGATGAAATCTGAATGGAAATCTTCATTTAAAAATCATCTTAAAGTACAATGACAAATACACTATACTTAGAAATTTTGCATGTAGTAATGTATCTGTGAAACAAATGAACTAGTTTTCTTTCCTCCTGGAGCATCTGTGCTGCAAGCTTTTAGTATTTCAATAAATGGTAAATTTTCATAGCTGCTCCTGAGAGTAGCATGACACTGGTGCTAATTGAATGGTACTGCATTCTTAGCTTTGATCTGTGATGAGGTTTCCATGGCGATATCACCAGATGAGACTATGGCCTCTACAACAATTTCTTTGCGCTGATGTGATTCTGAACTGCCTACCTAGCTGAGGATGAAATCCCAGCTTTACTGAAAATGAATGGGAGTTTGATGTTGGTTTCAGTGAATTTGATGTTGTCTCTATCATGACTGAATTTGGAAACATGCTCTGGAGTCATACAGGTCCCAGGTGGACTTTGCTGATGTTCAGACACATTCCCAGACTGACCGTGTCTCCACGATAAATAAGTTAGGCAAGTCATTTCCCTCATAACTCAAACCCTTAATCTGTGCTTATTTGATTTCATTGCATAGGAGCCCTTAGAATGCAGTTGGACCCTGCTGCATAAGGGATCGTAAAAGTATGGAAGATGGTTCCCCTTAAAAGAGCTTGCAACTGGATACACGTGACCTTACGAGAAGGAGTGGGAAGGAATGAGGTAAGGAGAACTGGCGGTGGTCAAAGCAAATTGGTTGCCTTACTACACCAAGTTTGATATGTTGCCATTTTAATAATTGCCACTGGGTTTAAGGAGACTTTTGAGTGAAAACAAAGTGATTTGCTCTTTGTGAAGCAGGTGGAAAAAAAGCATGGCAGTGCTTTTTGGAAACCGAGTGGGCAGCACAGGCTGGCAGCGTGGGCAGAGGGTGGCAAGGTGGGTGAGGATGCTGCAGTGGCGAACCTGAGAGAGACTGCGATGCCCCTCAAGGTGAAGTTGGTAGCAGCAATTTGGTGTGACCAGGAAGGGAGAGCTGGCAAAGGGATACAGAGAAAAGGGGGAAAAAGGCCAAAATAAGATGATGATCTTCTTATAATAGTACTCTGAATTGACCTAAACATGGCAAGATTGCATTTGCCAGGACAAGACAAAAGAAAGCTCCTGTAAAGACATGAGATGGGCAAGGCTGCTGTTAGGACATGAGATGTGTGCCTAGATAAGAACTTTTAGGTGCAGGTGTGGGTAAGAAAGTCTGTAATTTTCAAAATATTATGCAAAATGAAATTGGCAAGATTTAGATGTAATCAGGGTAAGAGAATCTCTGGAGGGCTCTGATTATAAAACGATTTTCAAACTTTTCTACCTCCTTATGTTAATGACACAGCCTTGTATCAGATAACAAAGTAGAGATAAAAGCTGTGATATTTTAACTGTTTGTTTGTTTTTTTAAGTTGAGAATGGGACAAGGGACAGGGTTACTTGCAGAAGGTCAAAAGGTCTTAAGGAAGGGTGTGTGCTGTGATCTTACCGTCCATTCTATTGGAGTGATAAGTGGCAGTTTCTCCTAGCAAGAAAAATATCCCCCCAAATCACACTTTTTTCATCCTTGTGTGAAAGTTGAATGACAAGTGCATGGAAAGGTTCAAGAACAAAATTTAAGGAAATTGAGAAAAGATGTGGATTAAAGATAAAGGTATGCATTTTTAGAATCACTTTGAATTTTTTGCAGAAGCTTTTGTTTTTTTAATGAAGACGACAAAATACTCTGTTTTGTGTTTATCTCTTTAACTCATGTGAATATTGAGTAAATCCAATACACCTGAGTAGAAAACAATGTTTTTCGTGCTAGACTGCCCTAAAACTGTTCTCATGGAGCAATGATGACCTCTTGTGGTCACATGATTAAGCTTCACATTTGTCCCATGTATGAAGGAGTTCCAATTCTTATTGAACTTGTGCAACCCAAAAGTTGTGGCACTGTGCTACGCTCCAGGAAAGTACCATATTTTCACTGGTAATGCCAACAAAAGTACAGAGACTAAAAATTCTGCATTAGTTGGTTGGTGAAAAATGTATTCCTAAAATATTCTCTAATAAATAATCTAATTCACATTCTCATTGGCTAGTGTTTTTAACAATACTTCATGCTCAGAATGTCCTGTTAGTGTTACAAAATTATCTTTAATCATATAAAAAGCTTGTATTATTTAAATTGAAGTTGTTCATGTTCAACCGAAAGTCTGAAAGTTAAAAATCTTTTGACTGACTTGAAATGTGGTTTAAACTCTCAGTGGGTTTAGGGAAGGAAACTTTTGTATAGCATCAAAATCCATTGCTAGAAATCCTTTCTGCCTATGCTTGGTAGTGCAGTATGCCGTGAGATGTGATGTGTCAGTGGTCCTCAGTGTCTGTGTACAAACCTAAGGTATGTTGCTTATGTTTTGTTATGTGTTGCCAACATTAATGTAAAATCCGTTGCTTGAAGATTGAGAAGACAATATAAACATTTCTAATCTCAATATATCAGTGAAGGAGCACATCTAAACCTCTCAATAACCTCGGGAAGAAAGTCTTTGTTAGAAACATACATACAGACTTCATTACCATGGGATGTCACTGTAACTGGGAGTACCGCAAAACTCAGAGACTGGACTGTGAGGTATTTCAAGACACCTCTTTCTGGTGGTTGATGCTAGCACAAAGCAAAGATCTTGGGCTTCAAGATTTAAGACTTCACTTCTGGGAGGCAGTATAATATGAGCTGGAGGCAACAAAGAGAGGAAAAAACACCTCACATTGGCTTATCTTAGGGCTTTTTGTACCTTCCAGTGTGTTACCTTGTTTTAACCATTCACAAGTGGGATGCTGTTCCACATAGATTGTACGGCTGCTAAAATACATCCATTTCCAAGGTCCCATGAATAAATCACTGGGCTGAGCATCAGAAAAAATAGAACAACCGAAGAAAACAGTTTTCTTTGTGCGCAAATCACTCTGCTGTGCATCAAGGCAGCACATATACTTCCTAGATAATGTGGAGATGTTGCCGCTACCTGTGGCATTGCTGCACACCAAATGCGTGATATGTTTATTTTCCACCTATCCTAGTGGCTGTATCTCCACGGCTAGTGGGCACAATGTTCTAGTGGTGTTACCCAGCCTGCTGTCCAGGACTAATCAGGGTCCACAGGACATCAGAAGGTCTGAAAGAAAACTGAATTTGGAAACCACCACACATGCATGTTACTCTACAGTCAATCAGGTATGAAGCAGTGGCTACATGAAAGTGTGGTCATGATTTATTCCTAACCCATGTCAATGCCAGACACCTGTCCATCATCCCTACTTTCAGGTGCTCAACAGACATCGAGCACAAATGATGGGGTTTCCTCTCTTGTTCCCCTGCCCCCCCCCAACCAAGGGGTCAGTAGCCCTCCAGTTCAGAAAGGCAGAGAAATGCTGCGCTGTGGTTACTTCTTGTAAGCTCCCAGCTTACTTTAAAATGCTGTGAAGTGAATACTTTGAAGATCAAAAATTAGTTTTTAAAGCTTGAGAAGTATAATGGAATAGAAACCTAATGTAAATTCTTGAAATGCTACCAAGTTGAAAAATTACTATTTTTAATGGCTTATAAAACATGGACCTAGGAATGATATTTAGTATTAAAACCAATACTAACAATTAAAATGTTAATAACGTCATTAGTGTTGTAGAAAATCAGAATAGGTGATCATAATGGACCCTCTTACAGGAATCCTAATTAGACTTTGCAGTCTGCGACAAAAACAAACAAACCCATACTGACTCCAGAAAAGCCTTTTCTTCTCCCAAGACGATGTTATAACGAACCATTACGTTGACTGGTACAACAACAAAACTTTTAGTCTCTTTGCAAAAAGAAGCTTTTAGACCAGATATTGACTAAGGCATATGCCAAATAAAGGTGCAATATAATAAAGGGATTTGAGCAATTTGAGTTTAAACTCTGTCAGACAAAAGGCAGTATTATTTCAAACTGCTGTGCTCAATTTTATTTAAAAAAAAAAAAAGATTAGAACTTGATGAGCAAACTTCCTTGAACTACTTCTTTGCTAAAAGTACTTATAAATCATTCATCAGTTCTTACCCTGCATGGACCATTTCTCTGTCATTCTAATTGTAGTGATAAACAGCCTATAAGCGTATGAGATGAGGACATGGTGCAACGGCTAGGGCTATTATCTGAACTCTAAATGCAGTGTCTGAACTATGAGTGTTGAATTGAGAACGCTCGGTTTTTAAAGACCAGTCTTATAGGAGGAAAAATATCTAAAGTACAAAGGGGATGAGAAGTGGTAATAGCCCCAAATTAATAAAACCCATCTCAGCTCTATCAAATTTTAAATAACATCTACGTGTACTTTTTTCATTAACTGTGTGTTCAAAGGCTTCATAGGCTGCATCTCAACTCACAGTCCAGGTAAGGAATATGCTTCCACTGAATTTAAAGAAAGAAACCATGAAGAAAATGACAAAACAAGACAGCAAAATTCCAGGCTCTCATCTTTTTCATGTGCTTGGCATCCTTAGGATTCAGCTCAATTTTCATTCAAGCCAGTGACAAAAATACCATTTCAAGAGGGATTTTAATACCTACATTTGAAAATATTTCCTCTAAGCAGTAGCACTGCTTCTAAGAACCTATTTAGCTGCAGATTTGAGCAGCAAACAAATGTTAATGGCATATGCAGGAACATCATAAAATATGCTAAATGTGACACAGCTATGCAGCATTTTGGCCATTACCTGTAAAAAATAAAAGTCTGGGCATACTGCATGTATAAAACTGTCTGTGGCAGCACCATCTGGTGTCTTCCAATAATATTATTTAGGCTGCTTTTAGGGAAGGTAGAGGGGAAAAAATATCCTGTCAACTTTTAAGTTAAGTTTGGATATAGGCAGAGTCAAAAGGGGATTTCCTGGATTACCTAGTCCAAACCCTGCTGTTGCATGCAATCATTTAATAATTCCCTCGCATCAGTTTATCATGCTGTCTTTAATACCACTGCTATAGGTTTAGTAATTAGTAAATAGAATTAGTATAGAATTAGCATTTAGTAAAGGTAATTAGAAACTTTCCTCCATTTTTTTGTGTATTCATTTATATATGATCAACTTGCAGTCTTTTCCTTATGTGCCAACATTGTCCTTTATCCTAAATTGCTGTTCTCCCTCCACTGCATTTAGCCCCCCAGATACACTACCAGAGAGCAACTGTATCCCCTTTGGTCTTCCCCCTGTTGCCAAGTTTTTAACTTTCTTTTAAAAATAATTTTTCATTCCCTCGCTCTCCTAGTCACCCTTTTCTGCATCTTCTCCAACTGCAATTCCTCTTACACAGAACGGCACAGGTGACTCCAGGTGGGCTTTCTTGAGGTCGCGTGAGAGATTTGTATCCCCCTGTTGCTGCTGAGATTGTCTCTTAATGCTTTTTAAGGCCACATTTGAGTTGTGTTTTTTTTTTTCTAATGGCATCTTTGTGACATTGACATCCTAATGAACCAGTATCCCAACCAATAAGCTTCCAGTTCAAAGCAGAAATATGTATTTTTAGTCTGTGAATTAATGACCTGGCATTACGTATTATTGAATTTCATCACATTTCTCTCTCAGTCCAATCAATATAATATTCTGTATTCCATACATGACTTTCTCTCTATTGCCAATGGCACCTTATTTAATGTCATCAATGACTTTCGTTAGCATTTTCCTATTTTGTTTGTATGCACCATGGCCATTAATGATAATATTAAAGATGATCAATCCCAGAAGTCACCCTTGAAAAAACTCCATTAGTAACCCCACACATCTTTTTCAGCACAACATATTACTATCTTCCATTTAGCCAAGTATCTATATTTGCTCTGAAAATCATTTTCTTTTTCCCCTACCAGTGACCTGTGTGGCATTGTGTAAATGCTCTATTTAAGTTCAGCAGCAAGGTGTATTAGTATGGAAAAATGACCAATGAATTCGGGTATGTGCCACCTAGCTCTCAAGTGAGATCAAGGAATCTCTGCGTGTGTCTAAACTGTGCCATATAAACATTCCCACAATTATCCTGGGTATATCTATTCTTCGTTATTCTATTCAGAGGCTTAGTAGGTGGGAGTCTTAACAAACAGTAACTGCTCAGTGTCACTGGGTACGCTCAGCTTTCGGTCTAAGTGTGCTAAGTTTATGGAAATGTAAAACTAAAACAAGTGTCACTTGTAAGAGTGATCTCTGAATCATAGCTAGGATGTGCACGTGTAGCCTGTCTCCTCTCACACACCTTCTGTGCTGGCAATTAATAGCTTCATTTCAGCAATGCTTGAAGAATGTTAGAAGCGTCCTTTCAAAAGCTGAGCCTCCTACTAGAAGAATCTTTCAGTGTACTATGCCACCCAGAACCTGGGGTGTAGCCTTGATGAGATGAACATTGCATTTTGTAGCTCTGCATTCTCTTCCACTGTTGATTGCCCAAGGAGCAAGATGTCTGTTGAGAGAATAACTTTGTCTGTTCATGTACATACTACTTCTTCTGCAGCATATTCACTGAAATGTTTCAGCTAAAATAGTGTGAAGCAGCAATCTGCCATTAATTGAAAAATGCTTTAATATTTAATATATGTTGTCCGCAATAGGCAAGATCAGTGTTTTCCTGCACAGAGACTGAACTGTATATTTCTTTTAGGCTTTAGGGGATGGCATATAGCTGGCAACTTGTACTTCCAAGATTTATCTTTATACAACGCAATTTATGAGCCACCTAACTAGCACTTAGCATGACTCTCTTCATTCCAGATCATATCAGCTTCCAGCATGAGACACAGATAATCTCTAATCACACATTTCTATGCAGCTTCTGCAGCAAATTCCACTCTTTACACAGTCTTGGCTAATACATTCCCAATTTGATTTTTTCAAGGGTTTGGGGAGGATTTTTTGAAAAGAATCTGTATTATAAGTTACAGCTTCCTTTAGGTTCTTCACATTATTTCCCCTGGAAGACAATTAAAACACTAGGAACTGGCACCATTGTTGAGCTTGAATTTGTGTGTGTGAAGAAATTCTGCCTCGGCAGGACTGCACTTCACTCTCTGTGCATCTGTCAGCACTAGAGCAGTTAGCACACATGCAGAGATGCACATGTGAGCCTTATCCCACACAAGCTAAAGGCTGTCTCCAATCAATCTGGCTGATCATTCAAGAAAGAAAATGAAGGTACGTGGATCTAATGCAGTCCCTGTCCCTCTGCCCATGCTATAGGGCTATGAAAGATGGTAATCTTAATAACAGCAGCTTATTAGGTCCTGGAAAACCTTTGATATATTTGTTTACCTGTGCTCTGCCTTAGGAAGAGACAGGAAGAAAAGGAGCAGTAGTGTGAACACTGGAAATCAAGAGGTTACTGGCGTAGTGCAGGAGTAACCAGCCAGCTGGGATGGCAGGAAATGCCAGCCCAGTGCTAACACCTGGGCAACCCTGCAAAGCTGGGGATGGGTTTTGTCAGCTCACTTTTTCTCTGAGTGAGATGCTTAGATGACTCCTTTTATAGGAGAGCAAGGAAAATAACGTAGTAGCCAGAGAAAGCTAATCTTTTTGATATTTTTACGTTGCAAAGGAAAAGCCAGTATTTTGACTGAGGGCTGAGAAAGCCTCTACATGAAATTAATGACAAACAAGAAAAATGCTGAAAGTTTAAGGGAGCTGAGTGAGCTATCATGGAAGAGAAAGAAATTGCACAAGGGAGATGTGTTTCTTTAAAATGTTTTTATTTTGAAGAGGCTATAACAGAGGAAGGAACAGGCAGAGTGGCATCAGCAGCAATCTCCTGGGTTCTTGTGGTTTACAAAAAAATATCTATAACAAAAGCAGACGCTAAACAAATATGATAAGACATGGCAATTTTGCTTCTGGGACACAAGGAGCCCCATCTCACTATGAAAACTTAATAAGGATCAAACAAGATAAAGCTCCTTTCAACTCTTTTCATAATTTTTAAATGAAAATGTCACTTTCCCTATAAATTCTACTAAATCTTTACTATAGCAGCAGTGAGTTTATCTTGGCTGGAACGCTTTTTTTCTGGAACTTTACTCTGAATATTTCTTTAGAGCATCAGAACATTATCAAAAACATTAAATTGATCTAAGTAAATGAAGCCAGAACTACAGTAGCAACTGTAGTAATTCAAACGATTTTGCAGAAGAACAAAGGAGTATTCAAATCTAAGGCAGGATTCTGTAATAAATTCAGTGACAAGCAATATAGCTATTAGCATATGAATAGGAAGATGGATGGAGTATTAACAATGTCAATTAGGTCATGAAAAGATGTATTGCTCAATTAACTCTCTTAATGAACAAATGTGTTGTTTTCTCTAATGCAAAGTATAGTATTAGCAGCAAATGGGTGAGGCGATGGTATCACTTTACCCTTTGTGTGGTTTCCCAGTGTTAACATCTCTCCTGTTCTTCTCCAGCTGTAAGCAAGAATCAACTTCAGTCTCATAGCTAGGGAAGGAGAAAGAACTCATTTTCCTGAGCACCTGCAGAGTGATCATATTTCAGTCAACTTTTCCTGCTGTCCATCGGCATCAAAAAGCCTCCAGGCTGCCCTGGAGTTAGCTCTAACCCCAAGTCTCTCTGAGCCCACACCTGCTGGGGTCCTACCCCTGTGAGGACTCATGCTGAATGCAGGGGGAACAGAGCTGCCAACTGAAGCCTCCAGGGAGTGTAGAGAGAGAGAGATGGGACTTCTCACCTACCCTGCAGTGTGTATTTTCTGTAGGTTTGCTTTTGTCCGTATTCAGCTCAACACAGAATCGCCAACATCTGGGTGCATCTAGGTCCTGTATTCAATAAGGCATCACGTTTGCGTGCTCTGAATTGCTTGCTGAAGGCACTTTCCATTAATGATAAAGGGAGCCAACGCATCTAATTTAGGTGCCAGCGCACCTTTCCCAATACCTGGCAATGCCATCTTAGGCATAGCCCAGTCATTCTTCTGCATTAAAATGCCTAAATTCCAGGTAAAACGCTACTTCATCAGAATTTAGGCAGCCTAACCTAACTGTAAACCTTTGCCGTTTTAACTCTCGGCAATGATCATCCCAAGAGGCTGAGACAGAGGTCCACAAAACTCCTTGGGATTTCCCTAACAGAGGGGCATAGCAACCTGGAGGAGATTCCACTCCTTTAACTGAAGCAATTTCTAACCATTCCCTTTCAGGTAGTTTGACATTTTTGTGTGTAGCAGATACACAGTCTAGCACAATGTAAACGTAAAATGTTACCTTTTAAACCAAAAAGAGGTATAAACTAATGAATTTTACCTTGTGAAAGGGTAAGTTAATGTATTTTGGCACATATTAGAGATAGTCATGTAGTGAAATTTCAGTGTATCATTTACTCATCATCAGCTGTTACCTAAATCCAGCTTCTGTGTTCTGTATGTCATGAATCTGGAGTTACCCACATGCCACCTCTCTTCTACTTATTGACCATATTTCACATACTTGAGTTTGAATATGATGGCCTTGTACCTTTCTACAGGGCATGGTTCAGCTGGAATTAATTCTTACTTCAGAAACATGGAAAACAGGGCAGGGAAAATGTAATAAATATTACTAAAGTGATACATAATGTCCAAAATTCAATGAGATACGTACACACACAAGTAACTGCAAATACACTGTATGTAAAGAACATCCAATTTAGATAGCTTGTCTTTCCTTATAAAACTGTTTGTTTTTTTTCTGCCCAGTCAGGAATGCTTTATTTCTTAGACAGTAAGGAGGATACAGAAATGTCTAAAATGCCTGCTGAAGTTATGAATGCTGTTGTCCAATGTGAAATAATCCTTTCCCTCTGCCCTTCTACATACAACTGATACCCTCATATACATGTGAAAAATTAACAGAAATAACATTGCAAGAACTGTCCAGATTATTCATAGAAAACTGGAGGAATGTCAGAGGAACCAAGCAAGACACAAAGATATCTAACAACACAGCAAATGTAATTCACTGTAGTCAAGGTGTGGTGAGCACACAGAAAAGCAGCTAATCACGCATTGCTAAATTCCAAATTAATTGTGCCCATTCAGAGAGAAGGCTTAGGCAGAGGTGAGCTTAGTCTCAGTATCTCAGCAACTGGTGATTCCTTGAAGTATCTATAAATCCTGAGCTTAAAAAGAAAAAAAAAAAAGCCCTCCCCCCACCATGCTGCAGACCCTTTAAAATGATTTTCAATGGTGTGCAAACATAGATTGTACTTTTCACTGTAATCCAGGTAGGGTGATTTGTGATCATGCTGGATGAGTTCCCTGTATGCTTCTGCAGAGGCCAGAGGGGGACAAAAGTCACAGGTTTTTTTTGTTGTTTGTTTTGTTTTGTTTTGTTTTCTGAAGGAGAGAGCATAGGCTAGGTCATGGCAAATGTCTTGCTGGCCTGAGAGGAAACATGTTACAGCTGCTCGGATGTTTATTCATAATATTTGCTGGGCCAGACCAGCACTCTGAGGAGCAAGGCAAAGGGAGAACATCAGATGTTCCTATGAATAGAAACAAATAATAGGGAAGGACCATCATCAACTGTTATACCAAACTGGGTGATTGTAAGTCAAAGGGTTAACCTAGTTGATTGCAATTCGGCTTTTGGTAACAAAAGTAATCAAATAGTCTGTTGTTTTTATTCATTGATATTTTAAGGTGAGAAGCAACGACTAGATTACAGAATTGTTCTGAAGAATTTCATACTTGCACTTCAATAAAGTATGTTTTCCAGAGGTATCTTTTGTGTTTGATTTGAGCTTGTCTTTCACTTCCCAGGACGGTCTCTGTTCTGAGGTTTCTCCAATGGACAACCACCTTAATCAGCTACTTTTGCTCTAACTTGCATTGTCTAGTTTAAATTTTGGTTCTTGTTTGCCTTTATCCCCTAGCTTAAATAGCCTATTAGTACCTGCTGTTATATCCCTGTGATGGTACTTCCACAACGTAATCATACTGCCTCTTTTCTTCAAAAGCTGAATAGATTGGGCACCTGAAATCTCTCCCTGGAGAGGAATTACTTAAAATTATTTTTAGGGTTCCTTTCTTAACCTTCTCCAGTATTTCAATATCCTTTTAAAAATGCAGATACCAAGACTGGGCAGCTTCCAGTCTTAGTGATGCTTCACGCAGAGAGAAAATGGCTTCCCTACTCCTACTTGTTACTCCTCTGGAACATCTGAGGATTGCTGCACGCTCTTCAGGCCCTTTTAGTCCGTAGGAGCAGAGCACAATTCCTTCCCACCCTGACTTTGTGTACAGGGTGACACACGCCCCCCAGTTCTGCTCCAGAGCAGCTAGCTGGCAGTTTCAGTCTCCTGGAGTTGTATTTTTGCATTGAGGTATACTAAAACATTCTGTTGCAACTAAGCTCATCTTACCTGGTTCTTCATGTGTTACATATGTAATGAGAATGTCACATATCGTTGAATAACACACCTTTCAAAAATCTGTTATGGCCATGGCTGTGTAACTTTACTAACCACACTGATAATTTCCTCTCAAAAACATAAATCATGTTTGCTTGGCAGGCTACTTCCCTTCAAACAAACAAACAAAAACTACTTTCTGGCATCTATACAACTGAATTTTTCTATCTTGTTTTTCTTGGGGATGGTTAACACTGGACTGACCAGTCTGTAACTAACTAACATAATTTTGTTTTCTGGATCTTTTCAGGAAACTGAGCAGTCAATCTTTCAAGATTTTCCTGTTATGCCAAGTTTTACTTGAAGTAGTGTCAGAGAGCTGGTTATTCTCTCCAACCCCCACCCACTCTTTGGGGATTCATGTGTGCCATTTTTCTGGGTTGGTTGGTTTTTGTATGTTCTTAGGAGATGCTTCTTAATCTCTCTTTTATGAGTCAATTATCGGGGAAACATGTCCTCCTTTTCTTTCCAGATATAAATGGAAATATTTATCACTGATTTATACCTTTTCTGTCTTCTCTTCTAATAATACTTCTTACTCTTCCAAATACACAAATGCTTTATTGCCCCTAGCCCTGCCAGACATGGATTTTTCCCTGCTGGCTTTTGCTTCCCTTATGAAATCTCAACACTTTTTAATTAATGTTGATTGTCATCTACTTTCCTTTCTCAATATTCGTTTTACATGGTAATTTTTTCATCTTAATTGCTGACTTCGCTTCTCCAGGAATGGGCTTTCAAGCAAAGTTGTCCTCTTGCTTCCTGGTAGACTTTTTGGTAACCCACTATATTTCCCTATACATTTTCCTATTTTATTCCCATGTTTGTAACTTTTCCTCCCAAATTCACTTTTTTCAACTTTGGGGAAATAGCTTTGTCAAAGCAGCACGTGTGTGTAAAACATGATTAAGGCTGTCAACAGAAGACAGCTTAGATCAATGGCAGCTATGAACATGAACCTGAAACAGAGAAATATTGCCAATAGTGAGATATTTATGCATCTCATCTCAACCAAGGGCTATGGCATTTCTAGCAGCACATTTTAATAACAAGGTGGCTAAAATAGGCAATATATGTTAATCTTGTGAGATGTCCTTCTGTTACTGAACATAGTTACGGAAAAGTAGAATTTTTGCTGCTCACTTGCACTAAGATGGACAAACAGAGTCAGTTGCTATTTGACCTTGTTTTATATTGGTATGAAAGGCGTTTAAGTCTTGGCCAAAAGTCTTTCTGGGTGTTTTATATGTCAAAATTCTCAAATCTGGGCTTTCACTGATTTAAGATTAAGCTATTCTTTTCTGCCTTTGAGTCCGAGTGTTTCCAGAGAGCTGCTCTGTCATTTTTGGAGGTTTTTGCATTAGATGTTGTGCTCGTGCCCAGTAGCTCACCTGATTTTGGTAAACGTGTTTGTCAGTGGATTTCATAGCTGTATAGTAAGAAAGTTATTCAGTCTGTCTTTTAAAACCTGCACACGCGCATTTAAATCTACGTAACTTTTGAAAAGACACAAGTGATTCTCCCTCTCAGCTGTACATTACCACGTTCACGTTTGCAAGAGCAAGAGAAATACTCTCAGGATATTTCACCGATTGATTTTATGAGGATCTAGCTCTAGTCCTAGACCACCTATCCCTCCGCGCTGCCTCTTGGCCAGGAAAGCGGCAGACGCTTGGGCAAAAGCCTCAGAGACGGTAAGATTTTTAATTTGGAGGGGGTCTGTCCTACAGCAGTCAAAAGGAAAAAAACAAACAAACAAAGGCAGTCAGAAGCAAGAGCCAGAGGCGGGCCAGCCTGAGCGCACAGCACCCCGACTCCCGCCTCCTCAGGGGCCCGCGCCCCCCACCCCGCCGCGGACGCCCGTTGGCCTGGG
>VXAA01004209.1:762851-791028 GCA_013399115.1 Anseranas semipalmata
CCCCCCTTTTTTTTTTAACCTTACCTTTTTGCCCCACCCCAGGTCGACAAAAATAGTTAAAGGCTGTAAAGCAAAGCAGAGCAGGACTATGCACTTTCAGTTGTTTCTGCTTTGCAGCTGGCCCCGGGTTTAAAGAGCATCTGCTGACTGCTGTCTGCTGCTCAGGGTCGGCCTGGAGGAGTGGGACACCAGCAGTCAGGAAGTGTGGCAGTGCCATTTTTGAATGGAAGACTGCCAGTAAGACATAGCTCATTTGCTATGCGTAGAATAGCTTTGTGCTGAACACTCATAAGTCTTTTTCATGAATTCTTAAAAGACTAGATTATGGTCCTCCTTACTTAAGAGGCAGATCCCGCTCCTTCATGCTTTTGCAGAAGGAGATTAAGTTTCTCCTGTTGGGTGCTAGGAAAACTGACTGGGATTTTTTCCATCAGAATGGCTTTTCTTTAGTAGTGAAATGGACTTTCAACAAAAAAAATGTTTTGGAAAGTTTTTGCTCTCTGGAAAAGATCTTACAGTTCTGAGTTTGAAGAAAGATTTCATTTTAGTAAATATTTTGTGTCTAAGAATCTCAGGTTCAGAAACAGTTTGGTTTGGTTTCCCTTTCCTTTTTTGATGATATGTTACGTTTTAATCAGCTTCTACTGCCTGAGACACTAGTTCCACCCTGGAGCACAGACCTCACTTCTTCCCAACTCAAATATTACACTTCTCTGAGAATGAATGCATGCATTTTATTGCAAGTATTATTTAAAGAAATTGAACTCACGTTTGCAAGACTGAATTTCTGTTCTATGTGATAGGGTGCCAACAGCTTTATGTCTTCCCACAGAGCAGTCCCTAAGCTATAATATCTTTGTCCCTTTCTCTCTGTGTCTGTATTCTTACCAGTAGGCTAGGCATGATTTCAGCCCTGTGTCTAGATAAACATGGGAATTATATTTGATACTTCAGTGATTGTGAAATGGTGGAGTTTAGGATTCTGAAGATAGTGAGGAGGGAGCACAGCAAGCTCACTACCCTGGACTTTGGGAGAGCAGACTTTGGCCTCTTTAGGGATCTGCTTGGTAGAGTACTGTGGGACAAAGCCCTGGAGGGAAGAGGGGCCCAAGAAAGCTGGTTAATATTCAAGGATCATCCCGTCCAAGCTCAGGAGCGATGCATCCCAACAAAAAGGAAGTCAAGCGAAAAACACCGGGTGGCCTGCATGGATGAACAAGGAGCTCCTGGCCAAACTTGATCAGAAAAAGGAAGCCTACAGAGGGTGGAAGCAAGGGCAGGTAGCCTGGGAGGAATACAGAGAAATCATCCAAGCATCCAGGGATCAGGTTAGGAAAGCCAAAGCCCTGTTAGAATTAAATTTGGCCAGGGTCGTTAAGGGCAACAAGAAAAGCTCCTATAGGTACATCAGTGATAAAAGGAAGACTAGGGAAATTGTGGGCCCTCTCTGGAAGGAAATGGGAGACCTGGTTACCCAGGATATAGAGAAGGCTGAGGCACTCAATGACTTTTTTGCCTCGGTCTTCACCGGCAAGCGCTCTAGTCACACTGCTGAAGCCACAGAAGTCAATGGCAGGGACTGGGAGAATGAAGAACCACCCACTGTAGAAGAAGATCAGGTTCAAGACCATCTAAGGAACCTGAAGGTGCACAAGTCCATGGGACCTGATGAGATGCATCCTCAGGTCCTGAGGGAACTGGCAGATGAAGTTGCTAGGCCACTGTCCATCATATTTGAGAAGTCATGGCAGTCCGGTGAAGTTAGCATGGAGTGGAAGAGGAGAAACATAAGCCCCATTTTTAAAAAGGGAAAAAAGGAAGACCCGGGGAGCTACAGGCCAGTCAGTCTCACCTCTGTGCCTGGCAAGATCATGGAGCAGATCCTCCTGGAAACTATGCTAAGGCACATGGAAAATAAGGAGGTGATTGGCAACAGCCAACATGGCTTCAGTAAGGGCAAAGCATGCCTGACAAATCTGGTGGTGTAACCCTTCTACGACAGGGTTACAGCATTGGTGGATAGGGGAAGAGCAACTGACATCATCTACGTGGACTTGTGCAAAGCATTTGACACTGTCCTGCATGATATCCTGGTCTCTAAATTGAAGAGACATGGATTTGATGGATGGACCAGTCGGTGGGTAAGGAATTGGCTGGATGGTCGCATTCAAAAAGTTGCAGTCAAAGGCTCAATGTCCAAGTGGAGATCAGTTTCAAGTGGCATTCCTCAGGGGTTGGTACTGGGAGCGGCACCATTTAACATCTTTGTTGGTGACATGGACAGTGGGATCGAATGCACCCCAGCAAGTTTGCCAATGACACCAAGCTGTGTGGTGTGTTCAACGCGCTGGAGGGAAGGGATGCCGTCCAGAGGGACCTGGACAGGCTTGAGAGGTGGGCCTGTGCTAACCTCCTGAGGTTCAGTGAGGCCAAGTGCAAGGTCCTGCACCTGGGTCAGGGCAATCCAAAAGCACAAATACAGGCTGGACGGAGAATAGACTGAGAGCAGTCCTGAGGCGAAGGACTTGGATGTGTTGGTCAATGTGAGCTGTCAATGTGTGCTTGCAGACCAGAAAGCCAACTGTGTTCTGGGCTGCATCAAAAGAAGCAGGGCCAGTAGGTTGAGGGAGGTGATTCTCCCCCTCTACTCTTCTCCCGTGAGACCGCACCTGCAGTACTGCGTTCAGCTCTGGGGCCCCCAGCACAAGAAGGACATGGACCTATTAGAACGAGTCCAGAGGAGGGCCACAAAGATGGTCAGAAGGCTGGAGCACCTCTCCTATGAAGACAGGCTGAGGGAGTTGGGGTTGTTCAGCATGAAGAACAGAAGGCTGCAGGAAGACCTGATAGTGGCCTTCCAGTACCTAAAGGGGACCTACAGGAAAGCTGGAGAGGGACTCTTTGTCAGGGAGTGTACTGATAGGACAAGGAGTAATGGCTTTAAAAGAGGGCAGATTTAGATTAAATATTCGGAAGAAATTCTTCACTATGAGGGTGGTGAGGCACTGGAACAGGTTGCCTGGAGAAGTTGTGGATGCCCCATCCCTGGAAGTGTTCAAGGCCAGTCTGGATGGGCCTTTGAGCAACCTGGTCGGGTGGGAGTTGTCCCTGCCCATGGCAGGGGGGTGGAACCAGATGATCTTTAAGGTCCCTTCTGACCCAAACCATTCTGTGATTCTATGATCTCAGTGAGGAATTATCAGATCTGGTTTAATGTGATGAAGATGAGAATCTTGGTTGCTTTGTGCTCAGGATTGAGCTTTTACATTTTCTAGGTGCCATTCACAGTTTTGCTTGTTGCCTGGTGTTTGAGGATGGGGATTGTATTGTTCAGACTGTTGCCCAGCTGGATCCACAGGTGAGTTGGAGAAAGCTACCAAACAGCTTAAGTGTATGGGAAAGTAATGAGCTACACCTAAGGCAGGCAGGATCCTCTAGTGCATGTCGATTCTTCAGGGAACTTGTCTGTCCTTTTCACTCCCTTGGCCTGCTAACCTCTGCTTAAGAAACCACATAACAAAGTATTTTTTTTTCTGTTTTCTTTTTCTCTAGAGATGTTCTCTTTTCTTTATCCACCTAAGTCCCAGACAGCCTTTTCAGAACCTACTGAGATGGAAATTATGATAGAGTCCATGGCCTATTCTTAACAGAAAAGTGTGACTGTGTAATTATTTTTTTCTGAATTTATAATTTCTAATGGTTGGTAGTTCAAGAAAATTTTTGGTAACAGAGAATTGATATTATCTGGTCTCTAAATATGCATGATCTTTCAGTTCTTTCTCTAATTAAGGGACATGAAACCCTTAATTAAGGGTTTCATTCCCATTAGCTGATTTATATAGCCTTCTTTCTGCTATTAGACTTACTAAAAATTCAATGCTTGCTTCATTATTTTTTGTATAGATTTGATTATTTTGTACATTTGACACATAGAATTTGTTCTTAGTTCTAACCAATAAAGTGCTGAATAAGCACAGTGATGTTGGCCCTTTCTGGGCAATTTATTTTATGTCCATAGTCCAGAAATATTTTTCACCAATTCAAAGATAACTGCTAGTTTTATCACAAAGCTGTTGGTTTTGGCATTGACTAGCCAGATCTATATTTGGATTAGTCTGCAGAACAGGAGCTACTGAGCATATGTAAAACAATAGACTGTTTGGTAGTAATGTTAGCAGGGTGGAAAGTGTAACTGTGTCTCACCCTGTGCATAGATCAGTATGACAACTTCTAAAATCTCTTATTCACAAATGAGACACACTTAAAAATTGCTTCTCGCTTTGCTAAGATGGTGATTTTGCTGTCATAAAACTCACTAGTAGCTATTTTAAAATTTAGCATAGACATTATTTCTGATGTCTACATTACATTAAGGTAATTTGGAGAATGCTTCAGGTCCCAGTCGAGGACAAGGTTTACATAAATGCCTGTCACTAAGGTTGCATTTAGTTCTTGCTAAGAATAGGCCAGAAGTTGAGCACCTTGACTAAGTGTGGTTAAAAGTGGTTTTATGGGAAAATGTCGTCTATGAAAGAGGCAGAAGACTCCGATATAGCCCAGAAGTTTATTACTAAGAGCGTTACTGTGGTAATCTCGTGGGTTGTTATGGCCTCCTGTGATCACTGTGCACTGTAAATAGTCAACATCCTTACAACAAAATGTTTTTATTTATAATACGTATATATGAAATATATATGAAAGAGGTGCTTTATAAACACTTAATAAAATAGATGTTTACATTTCTCCACATTGGTTGGCTTCTGTTTTCTGGATTAGCAGATGTGTCTGCATCACCATGAGAAACAAAGGTGCCTCTCGGCTTCCAGTGACACTCTTTCCCTTCTGAATGAGGAAAAGTTGACCACCCAAACCCTCTAGAACCCAGACGCTGTCTCTTCGAAACTGTATTTTATTGATATCCGCTACCAGTGCATGCAGTTGGAACAACGGAAAAGTTGCAGGAAGTTCACAGGAAAAAAATCTCCAACATCAATATGATGGTCTCTATAATTCTTAGTTGGGGTATTGGGATTAGACTGGGCTTCAAACTGAATTTTTACAGGCCATATTTCCTGTATGCAGACTGCTTTTAGGCCAGCTCCGATGTGGATTTCTGAACTTTTAGGTTAGCTATCATCCCTTTAAAAGTCTCCCGAGTCCCGGTTCCATTTTATTACATTTTTTAAAATGTTGTGAAGAGAAAAGCAATAGCCACCCTGTAAAATTCCAACCCCCAAATCTTTCCTTTAGAAAAAGTATTGTAAGTTTGCTGATCGCCAGCAACGCACTTACCTATGCCATTAATCTGTAACCTCTACTTCTGAAATCCTAACCCTGCTGAAGTCAGTGCCAAAACCTCCTAAGGATTTCATTGCCAAGTAGTTAAAGCAAGAAAATAAATATCTGAACTCATGATATATCTTCTGCTGCCCCCATAGTATTTAACCTGTTATTGTCAAGTACAGAAAAGCTCCCCTTCATCACAACCTGACTGAAATAATACCTGTCTTTCAGCAGCGGTCTGGGTTAGGTAGAAACACTTTGCATTTCGTATGAACTGCACACCGATCAGATTCAAGTAACCCAACAGACAATACTGGGGCTTCATTAAGGTCACTTTGTAATTGAGTAAAATTGTGGGCCAGCCTGGGAGTGCTTTGAAGCTGTAAGTATTAACTTCCATGAGTTCTCCAGCTCATTTAATAGAAGACCCACCTCGCCTTGAGTGATTGTGTAAATTATCTAGCAAGTGTTACATTTATGACATAGGTAGAAGTTAATTTTCTTACCTTCTGAAGTGCTTAAGAATATCTTACGTATATTTCTGACGGTGAACTTCAAAACAACCTGAAACCTAATGACAGCTAACATTTAGTTCTTGCAGTCTTATGGCTTTTGCATGAAACGGAAGGAATCAAGGGAGGGTGTATATATATATGTGTGTGTGTGTGTGTGTGTTAGAACTGTGTTGCAAGAAGAGGCTGAAAAGCTTGGTTTGCAAGATTCAGATGCCTGCTAGCTGATCTCCAAGAGAAGGGGTCAGCTGAGCTCCCAACAGCTGCAAGAGATGTTACTGCCCGCCAAAAGTCATAGTTCAAACAAAAGCTTCTGAATCTCGAGCAGGTACTGGCTGGATGCACTGCAAAAAGACCTGTTCTATGTTTGGAGGGAGAGAGCGGTATAGTTTTCCCACCTTTCTTCACTAACAGATATGCTGAGCAGGAATAGCAATGGTGACAGCCTTGTCACGGGAGGAATGCTTCAGTGATTGTTGGGTTGTTAGGAGAATGCTCAAAATTAGTATTTGCAATCTCCAGTGAAGGAACGGAATCTACATTTTGTACCATCCATGTTTATGCCAAATAAATGTGGACAGTTGCCACAGAAATACAGAAACAAAGTCTATCCGCATGAAGCCTAGCAGAGATCATTCCTTACCTGTTTCCAATCTGACCAAGTTAAGATGGCATTTAATTCAGGCTGAATTTCTTCCAAACAGAAGATTAGAGTAGTTGTAAGATCTTGGAATATACGATTGGTTGGTTGGTGACTTTTTTCTTTTTTCTTAGTTTTCCTGGAAATAATGTTCAGATGAAAAGGCCACAATGCAGGAGATACTGCATGGCAATTTCAGTGCCTTTGTTCTAACATGCATATTGTGTTTCAAGTGATGCTGATCTGTTTTGAGAGCTTGTGGGATTTTCAAAACCACTGCTATGTTAATCTCATTTGGCTCCTATAACATGCTTCAGATCACTCTCTCTTTTCAGGGTCTGATGACAAAATATTGAATGGTGTGATTTGTTCTGCAAATGGTTTATTTTCAGTTTTCCCTACGTCTTCATTTTGGAAGTCTGTGGTTGTTTAACCCCTTTGCAAGTCTTCAGCATGCCTTGTGGTGAATCTCTGCTAATAGAGATGTTTGCTAATGTGAAAATCTCTGTCTCTGTTAATGTAGGCTTTGCTGTATCCTAAAGACACTTTGCCTTTTGATCTCTTTGATACAAATTAATTGTAGGAGGTTAAATGCAGACAGAACTATCAAATGCACAGCAATGCCTAAGAGAACTGTTACAATTACATAAAAGTATTAGAAATTAAGGGAGAGATTCTGATAAGTGATTCAGCATGGAAATAACAGGGTAGCTGAAGTTCATGATTTAAACTGGTGGTTCTGATCTGCTGATACTCAGGCACTGAATCATCCAAGGCATAAAAGCTAAACGAAGAGAGAGAGAGCATAAGCTGTAGTGCAAGAACCAGGGTAAATGGAATTACCCTCATTTTGCGTCCTCTCATTTGGGAAGAATTGGTCTCTGATGCAGTCTGAACATAGAAATATATGAGCAGCAGGAGTATTGCCAGTGGAAGGAAACTGTCAATAGCTACCACTAGTATTTGTCCCTGGGAGGCTATATGTGTTCTTTTATTTGTTTATTTGGGAGGTGGGAGGGAGGGTTGTTTTTTTCTTAAAGGGGGCACATAGGTATGTAAATTAGCATGTAAATGTCTGAAACAGTATGGTACCGCATCTGAGTTGCATATTCAGAGAATAACTAGATATTGCATTTAATTGGAGATTGGCTTAAAATAAACCTTGGACTCACCTGTATAACTTAAATACATCCCCTTCACGTCTTCAGCTGTGTCTCTGTAATACAATTTGATAATTTTGGTGCAAGATTTGGTTTCTGAACATCTTAGATTTGAAGTGTTTCGTATCAAATTCTTGTTTCAAGTTATTTAAAGAGTTATGAAATACATATTCAATCTAAAATTCTAATCTGAAATTTCTGGCTCTGGTACATCTTCAGATAATCAGTTTTCAGTAGAGGAATATAGCACTTACCCTATCTGTTATAGATAGATGCAGCATGGCAAGCCCTTATAATCAGCAGGTACTATAAAGAGACCTGCACTGGCATTTGAATATTAAAAATAAGGGATCTAATTAGGAACGTACTGTGATATCAGCATTTTGTTAAGTGCAGTCGTTTTCATCATCCTCAGAGCTTGCCTAAATCTCCCAGAGAAATGGTGGAAATGGTATAATGAACCATGTAACAACATCAGTCACAGTTGTACAAAACGTAACGTGGGCAAAAATGTACTTTTCTGTGAAGCCTGCAAACGTTGAGAGGTAACTGACAAATGCTTTGTTTTAGAAATATGAGCACCTGCAACACGCTCCGAAGAGATCGTTTCAGTAGAGCATCATGAATTTGCCTGAGAAGTATGTGGTAAGAGGAATTTATTTGACTGAATAGGCAGAAGCAAAGCCTGTATTGCCACGTTCCTATAAAAGGAACAGTACAGAGGAAGAACTCTGCGTGCTTAAAACAGATATTGACTCATTTAGGCATATAACTTCCATTTAGGCATCTAAATGCCATTTTGGGGAGTGAGTAGCACGAATCCTTTGTCCAAAGATGCAGGTGTGAATGTAAGTCTAGGTGTCCTTATTCACACACACATCTGTAAAAATAGTAGCTTCCTCCAGGGAGATTGGCTACAGTAGATAATGCTCACCTGGCACCTGGTCTTGAACTCATGGATGAGCCAAGGTATGTAAGGTATGTAGATATCTGATACAGTTATTTTGCCAATGAGTGATCTGCGTAGACAGAACCAGCCCTATTGCATGTCCACATGGGATGGTGGTAGTACTCCTGCTGGTTGCTTTGGGGTTCATTTCAACTGCAGTTGTGCAAAAAAAAAAAAGCTGTTTTAATTTTCTAAACTGTTTTCTCAAAGCTGCTTTTCTGTGCTCTTTTCTGGGTTTGGGGGCAGGGAGGGGAGAGAGAAGAAGAAAAATTGTCTCAATCATCTCTAGTCCTTAACCTTTCAGGTCTTAGAATTTAAATGAAATGTGTTATACCGTCAATTTACAATGCTATCCAGACCTGCAGCCTGTACATACATAGGTGTAGCAGAATAGGGATGGGAATTTGCCTGCTATTAACATTTCAGAGTACTAGAAGCAAGGCACTCCATCTGGAGATGAGTTTCTCATAGTTTCTGGGTACAAAAATGAAATAAATGTTGTTCCCGTATTGTTCCAACTGCTTGGTTAGAAATGAGTCAGAGTGGTCTCTCTGTTCTTCTCCATCTGGGTATGTGCATTCCATGACAAAGCTCAGATATAAAATTTAAAATTTCTGTTAAAATGTTTAGCTTCTCAACTCAAAAGACAAGGTTGTTTGTAGGAAATCTGTAGGGATTAGTTTTACAGTCTTAAACCCTCATGCTGAAAAAGCTCATGCGGGCGAGTACCTCATGCATGTAATGAACTTGCCTGATCTATTTATACCTTTACTCAGTGTATGTTTGTACCCAGATGGTGCTCCTTAAATTTCAGTGGGCTGTGTGTATGAGCAGCAGATCACAATGTAGGACAAGAATCCAGGTAGCAAACAAATATACTTAATTAAATAGATGTCCACAATTAGTTAATGCAGTACTTACAACTTTTTTTTTTACCGGTGTCTCTTTGCAAGAAGGATCTGTAACTGATATAACTTGAAAAAAGAATATGTAATAACATTTTTAAATTGTTGTATATCTGTCTTTACAAGGATAAATAAATAACATCCAATTTTAAGAATGGAGAAACTGACCCAAAGGGTAGAGTGGCCAAATCATGCAGCGGGTCAGGAGCAGAATCCAACTTTCCAGACTCTTCTGGACCCTTCTCTCAGCAGTAATAGATCATTCTTGTTGCTGCAGCACCTTGTTTCTCCAAGCCTTTTCTTTGCCAGTTTTGGTTCACTTTGTTTACTCTTTCCATATGCTTGAACTTGCACCAAGGTTGGTTTGGATTTCTTTTACAAGCAAGATTCTCTGAAATTTTCCTCGGCTCTTAACAGAACTCCATTTGCATCTGTTTCTTCCATAAGCTATTCTTGTGATTCTATTTAAAATATATAGATATAGATATATCATTTTAAAGTATGTTCTGTAATTCTGCTAAGGATTAATTTCAATCTGCTACCTCATAGTTCTGTAAATCTCCCCCCAAAACATAGCTGTGAAAGGCAAACATAATCCAGGCAAATATTGCTTACGTTAAACTATAGTTGGAGCAAATTGCACCTCCACTCCCATTGAAATAATACATTTCAAGTTAAATATAAAATTTGAACAGTATACTTTTTTTTAGACACCTTCAGCTAATGAGTATCATTTCATCTGCTGATATCCTGGTACTTGCGAAGGGTATCTGGTACATATGAACACACCTAGGATGGCTAATTTTAAAATTTGCATGGGCAGATGCTATGACTGTGTGTAAGGATGTCTGCAGCTGTCTTGGGAGGGTTACAAATGAAAACCCTCTTTGAGTCCAGGCTAAAACTGTTTTGGTTTTGTGCCTTTTTTTTTTTTTTTCTTCCTTCCCCTGTGCAGCAAGTGTCAGAAGGCTGGCTTCCCTTGTGCAGTTTGTCACTTTTAAAAACATTTCAAAATACAAATGTAATGATTTATTTGGGCATGGTGATTGTGAAGTATTTTCTATTACTTTTAACAGGACAAATTACTAGATTAGGGTTACATAAAAGGAACTATAAGATTTACTAGTATTACAAATTTGCTTTTTGATCAGAAGTATTCAGCACATCAGTTCAGCGTATCACGTTTGAGGTGGTGAGGTGAATAAATTTCTGTAGTGCGAATGAACATCTCTGGTTTTAACACGGCATCTTGTGCACATGTAACTTGACACCGTAAGTAGCCAGGTTCTATGAGGTGCCAGTTTTAAGCTAATAGTAACTTACTAGCTCTAACTCAGGAGACATTAAAAGTTCCTGTTTAGTCATAGCATGCACAGCAGTGGCTCTGTCATTAATTCTGTAATTCATAAAACCTTTATTTTAAAGAATGCTTTTGCCACTCTTCTGAGAAGACAGTTGAAATAGAAAATATCCTTTGAAAAAATATTTTTTTTCCAAGACATTCATATAGATTAAGGCTTTTAAGAGTGTTAGAAGTTTTACGTCAGTCTTCTCAGCCTTCCTTGCTCTTCCGTCCATGGCACTGTCTGCTTTATTGTGTTTATGAACACTCCAGATAGGCGGTATTCTGCAGATTGTCTGTGGAAGGACGGAGACAACAGGAGAATTAATTACCCAGCATAATTAACTTTCTTCAGAAGCATAGATGTCTTAGCAGTCTCTCCCCATTCTCCCTTGCTCTCTTCCTTGCTTGTCTTTTTCAAAGCTACCTGTTTCCCACTCCCATATTGAAGTTTTCTGCCCTTTCAGCTGTTCCAAAATGAGCATGGCTTTAAAAAAAAAATGTTATTTTTAGGTCACATCAGACTTGCAGTCTGTTAGTACTGTGTTGGCCCAACTGAACAATAGGTGAGTGGTATTGCTGCAGCAGAAACAAGCAGCTGTTGGTGAGGAGGGCCAGGAACTTCAAAAAATGGCTTCATTCCCAAAGCAAATGCATAGTGGAACTGCATATGGATTACATCTTCAGTTGAGCATCAAGTGCAGCTGTGTTTATTACACTGTCTACAAAACAGAGCAGTAATGTGCAGGCAAAGCTCAAAAGCCCCTTAGCGGCTTCCTAATCTGGGGTCAGTCGAGAAAGGATTCCCCTGTTTCTGGATTCAACTTCCAGCTTAGAGGAAGGCCCCGTACATAAATCTGCTGTATATTTGAATGTCATTGGAAGTGGTTTGGGCTACAGGAAAACATCTGATAGCTTTGTTAGAGGAGCAAGGGACTGGAATTTGTGTAAATAAGTTACACGTCACATGTGGGTGTAGGACTGTCCATTTAGCACGTATGCGCCAGCTTCCCAATCTCAGGCAGCTGGCATAGTCCCTCCCTACTATATACATACATCCTAAGGCTGTTCATGTTGTTTTTGTCTGACGGCACTTCTGTCACACCAGCTGCAGCTTCCCTCTCCCCAGATCTTGGCACACCCTGCAGTTTGGCTAGCTTGACGATATTCCCTATTCTAGCAGAGCTGTCTCTTCCTCTAGAACATCTATCATACCCTTGATGACCTCCTGTCCCGTTAACAGTCCATCCTCGCTTTCAGTCTCTTTCCCCTCTTTTCTGACTGTGATTTTGTCACATGCCACGCTGTTGCTGGGCATGAATTTGCTCTTTCTTAGCTGTGTGCATGCCTGATCATGCTTAATCAATGTTTTTCCTAAGGGTGTTTTCTAATCTTCTTAAACAGTTTTAGTAGCTGCAGCTTGTTGAAACAGCTGTAATATTCTGACATATAGTAGAGCTAAATGTAAAATGTCTACCTTTCTATCCAAAACATTTGGGACAGGGAGATTTATTTTCAAAGAAAGGTAGCTTAGTTCAGGGAAGAGCAGATATGCTGGAAAATTTATGAATGCATCCCAGGTAAATCTGTCTGCGTCATCTTGGTGGTGGTGGTGTTAGTTCCTGATAATGCACAGAAATGCAGTGTTCATGCTCGTGCTTCACATGACATAGTTGCGTGGCTGTTCGTCTCCTCTCCATACCCCAGACAGATGTGGAGGAGCTATGAGTGAGCTGTGTAGCAAGTACAACTCTTCCAAATTAAGCTTTTCTCATCAAAGTAATAAGTGTTGCATCTTGCCCTGTATGCATCTTCCTTCTGTCCTTTATGACTTTAGTGAAAAATCAGGAAGAGTTTTCTTCAACATTTCTTTCGTGTATGTAACAAGTCCTCGATGTAGCTTCAGGGAACCATTGTGTTTTTCTGCTCCAACCTTTTATAGTCACCAGCCTCTACAGATCATCAGATGCTCTTCAGACTTACCAGAAGTTCACTTAGATAGCAGAAACTGAACTTTGCAAATCATGTCATGAACTTGAAAAGCTGCCTGAAACTCCGAGTCCAGGTCAGTCCTGACCTGGCATTGATGGCTCTCTGTATTGCATAGACCAGAACTGTTACGGGTGTAGTGCAGTCTGTCTTTAAAATCAAGGTAGACCTTATTTTATGGAGGTACATCTGATCAGCCTAGTACATGAGTAGCCAACCTCTTGCTAATGACAATGAGTTATCTGATTTCATTTTTGTCTGTATCACACTGACTTGACAGTGCACAGCTTCTCTCCTTTTTTCACATCTCTATTTGTTAGTTTCCTTGTAAATTTACGGAACTGATATTAAATGTTCACAAATAAAAAATAGATCTCGTTCTAAAGCAACATCGAATTTTAAGTGAGACTTAGTGAATAAATCTATCTTTGTTTAAGATTACGGACACAGTTAAAATGCATTTTAAATGATTAAAATCCTTTTTTAGACTGTATCTTTAGTCCTGTGATGTCTGCCTGTCACAGATTCATTAACATGATTTTCTCTGTAATTTTTTTTAGCAAGCTTGACAAAGGTGAAAATTTGTAGTGATTGAAAAGAGAAGACGGGGTATTCACTGACAACAACAGAGAGTGGGTAACATTTTTCTCAGCAAATGAAAAGGTTTTTACTTTACTCTACAGAGGGGAGATGTAATATGCTAAAAATGCAGCTTAATATGCTTCCACATCTCTTTTGAAGAGACATCAAGCAAAGCAGAAGATCTGTACAGCATCAATGTACTTGGCCTCAGTATTGTGTAAACATGGATTATTATTTTTTGGCTCTTTTGGTCTCCCACAGAGTCCAGGACATACTTTAGATTTTAAAAATGTGCTTGTACTGCACTTGAGATGGGATCTTTGTTTATTAGGGAAAAGGAACCTAGGCATTTTTTTCATTTACCAAAAGGTCTCTGATAGACAGCAGAGAACAACAGCTGCCTTCATTAAATATTGCTTTTAATACATCAAATGCTGCAGATTAGGAGAAAAATACTTTACCTTTTAAGTCAGTGAAGATGGATGAGGGGTTAAAAAGCTGGTACTGAACTCTTATGTCAGTATAGGCTTATTGTTAGGCTTTCATCACCGGCTAGGAAGCAGTGCTAGTAAAAAATAGCAGCTATCACAAAATCTTGTTATGAAGCACATAACCAGCCTGCAATAATTATATCTCAATGCAAGAAGAATGCACTCTTTGCTTTTGGATCTAGAAGAAAAAGAATTAGTTACCACATTAAAAGACAAGAGGTGAGCATAATAAAATTTCAGTGTGTGATCTGACTCCCCTTCTGCTTCCAGAATTAGTTTTCTAAGTGCCATATGCACCAAAGGCATTATGTACAGTGCTAGCAGTGCTGATAACCGCTTGCAGGAGAGCGGTTTATGGCCTAAGGCAGTTGTTTTTGCGTGATTAAACGTGATCGGTAGTACAGTTGAGTGTCCAATGCATACCTTGCCTCAGTCAGGCTACCTATGGAACAGCAAAGTTAGAGCACCTAAATAGTCCTGTCTGAAGTCAGAGGAGACAACTTGTTTCTGAGGATGGGCGTGTAAAGCACCCTGTTGTATCAGGGTCTGTGACAAGGAACCTTCTGAAAGAGGCTGATAACTGATTTCCAGGTTTCCTTATTGTGTTGCACATTGTCTCAAAATTACATGTGCTGTGCCATCATTTCGCACAGTTTCATTGACTCATCAGAGGCTGGTTGCCAGCATTGTGCTTCATCTGTTACTGCCAGGAGAACAATCTTGTCAAAAGGCAGGCGTGCATGCTACAGGGCTATTCAGAGCTCCGAACAGGAGGAGTGCTGAGAAGGAGGAAATAGAAATAGAAATGACAAAAAGCTACAGATGTTTGGAGAGCCAGAAGACTAATGCAGGAGTTGCCAAAGAAAGACCAGATAACAGCAAAAATAAGTAGAAGAGAAATACGTGGGGATGTGCTGTTGTAGAAAATCCTTACGAAGGAAAAAGGAGGTTTGAAATACTGATAGGAGTCATCACAAGTCCATGAGTGGGTTATGGTGTTTCTTAAGGTCTTTTCTGCACTGCCAGTGTTTGGTGGTTTGATTATATTTGATAAGGTGATTTTACTTCATGCTTATACTCATTTTTCCAGCTCCAGCAGCCAAGGAGTGCCGGAGAGCACAAGTCTCCGTTAGCCACCCTGCCTGCTCCCTGATCCTCACGCTGCTGCTTAGCGCCAGGAAATGGTCCCTCAGGTAGTCACTAAAACCCGAGCAAGGCAAAACACAAGGAATGTACCCTCCACACTGTGGATCCTGTCCATACTGTTTTTCCATCTGTCCTGCCTGTACCTTCCGTGCCCTCTCAGCGCTCGGGCCTGCGGTGCGGATAGAATCCTAAGCAGCAGCCTCTGCACGTTATTTCCGATCTCCTGTACGCGACATATCGGTGTAGGCCAATCACAGACTCCTTGTTTTCTGCAGTGCTTGTAAATACAACATTGTCCATTTGTTAATAAGAAGAAAATGAGTTTGAATTTCCCTGTGCAATGTGAAGAGAAGGTAATCACACAATACTTCAGAGATGCAGGGCTCTGAGATGTGTTCTAATGCTACAGCTGTCAGCCTCTCTGTACATGCAAATATCACACTGTCAGAATTTAATAGGGTGAAATAGGTTCTCATTTTAGGTGAACAAGAACTCCAATTATAACCTCTCACCATTCCAGTTACTGTACTCTGGGTGAATGTGTTTAATAGCAATTGGGTATGTGGCACAAAAAAAAAGGTCCTTTGCATTTGGGGTAGAATTACAGTGTTAAATACAACACCATGCTATCTGTACGAAAGGGTAGAAAAGGCCCTTCCATTAATCCCCTGTATTTAGTTTTTGTAATACTTTTTAATGTGTTTTTTAAGCTTCAGTTTGTCACTTATATTCTTAGTCCAGAAGTCACCTTTTCATTGACAATGGGTCGAAGTCCTACCTAGCTAATCTAGAGCTCTCCAGTTTTTTAAAAATGAAGGCTTATCATTAGCTAAAGAAAAATAGTTGTGATCCATATTTTAACATGCCTGAAATTTGGGGGATTAGAACACTTGAAATCATGAAAGAATTTTGATATCCATGATTGTAAGCATAAAACTTCAGTTGGCATTTTTATTTCTGAAGGCAATTGCTTTGCTGAAAAAGATGATTTAATTGGTAGCAGGGTCACAAACTGTTTCCTAAATTATATATGGGATCCTGAAAAATCTGTTTTGCAAATAGGTCCTCACAAGAGAACGTTCATGTATTGAAGTTAATGAAACTCTTCACTGGCTTTATGGATCTCTTTGCATATAGAGATAAAAATCACCATTCAAAGTTATAAAGAATTCAGTTTTTTAAAACAAATCATTTGCATTTTAATTCCCTTTTGTGGTAGTTTGGCATCACAATTAACATTGGTTATAAATTTGTATTTACAGCCTGCTGCAAATTCCTGTACTACTTGTGTAAAAACAACATTGCTTTTTAGCATGATGGGCTAACTTATTGCATTCAAATCTGTGCAATTTTAAGATAGTATTTATATCTCCATTTGCACATAGTCCCAAGATTTACAACATGACAGTTGGTCCTGGAAATGCACAGGTGCCTGGAGTGGAAGGTTTGGTGTCTGAGATGAGATGGGAGGAAAAAGTATTCAATTTTATTTTTCAAAGGGAGCCTCTTATCGTGAAAAGTAACTTTGGTGTGATGTCGTCTTATACCGAAGACATCCACCCTGTATACAACCACACTAATTCATGCTTATGGTAGTTTTCTGTAAGATTTTGGAAGGTCAAGGCAGCTGATGATAACTGTCTGTCAGAAATAAGTTCACTTGCAGCTGCCTCTACGCTTAAGCCCGTCTCTGTTGTTGTGGTGGTAAATGGTTCTCCTTTGGAGCCCCACATGAAGACTGGAGAATACTGGAAGTTTACCAGTAGTTAATGGTTAGAACAAAGCTTGACTCATGTTTGTTTATTTACTACATGTGAGATATAATTTGACCTGTAGATTAAGAACATTTAGTATGCAAGTTATTGAAAAGTACTAGTTGAAATTTCGTGTGTCTCAATTAGTTAGTGTTAGCATTGTTATATATTTCTGTTGTAACAGCAACAGAAAGCAATTTGTTTAAAAGAACAAACAAACAAACAAAAAAAACCTGTGTGCCTACTATGGACATATCTTTTGTATAGCCTAGCAGCCTGGTGTGTTTGTGTTGGTCTGTTGTTGTTTTTTTTGGTCATTTGTTTGTTTTTTAAAAAGGTCAGCATTGTTTATTGCATATATATCTGTTTCATGATCTGCTAATTTTTTAAAAATACACAAAACGCAGTATCTATAAAACAATACACCTCTGTAGTAACTTAAATAATCCACTTGCGTATTTTAATCTATTGGACATTTAATCAAATTCAGACTTGAAAAAATAATCCATATCTGGTCTTTGTGATAAAAATAACAGTGGGATATATTTTGATCATGAACTAAAATGAAATTCAGCAGTCTGTCAACACTGTTGATCTATTTCTGAATGCCATTTAATCTGGTAATGGAAGACACAGTATCTTTTTTTTTTTTTTTTTCCCCATGCTTAACTGGAATAATTTTTCAGGTGCTAAGCACCTGTGGCTCTAAATCAAACTGTAAGTGCCTTGTCTAGCATAAATTGAGAATTCTGCTTCAATCAGAAATGCTCTTCAACAAGTCCTTTTTATTGCAGAGATGACTGTCTGCCCTTGTAAGCTCTTGACAGTGCTATTTTGGGATAGTTTCACTAGTTAGCTCTGGAATGATTGGAACACATCTTAACAGCAACAAAAAAACTGACCTAAAACAAGTGCAGTTAACTCTAGCACTGACGTGCTGGTAGACAATTCAAAATCACGTTATATTTGCTTCAGAGGAAAAAAAAAATCAGAGAAAATAATGCGGACAAACAGCAGAAGTGGCATTTATGGCACGCTTGCAGACTTTAATTCCAGATTAAGCTTTACTGTCTGAATGCCAGTGCACTCACTTCCTTACCATAAAAAGATCCTGTCCGTCTCTTTGCTTTTGATTGCTGTAATGTAGAGAAAATGCTCAGTGATGGAGTAAGATAGAAAATAGTGTTGCAGATTAGTGCAGTCAGAATTTGGAATGCATGATGACTTCTCTCTCTGAGAAGTTACCCCTTTATGCATTAAAATTGGGTTTGGGGCATAGAGATTGTTTTCTTTTTTTAATGGCTGTATTCTTTTTATTGATAGAGAAATATATTTGAGAGCAAGGTATGATTTTCTGCAAAATGACTGCTTAACTTGTTCCCTGGTAATCAGTGGCTGATGTGACTGTGTTGTGCTCACATTTAGTCTAAAATTATCAGGAGAAATGCAAGTGGAGCTGACGGCAGAAACTTTTGCATATTTACTCTCTTCCTTCCACCCCCCAGTGGGGCTCTCAAGTTGAGGAATGAACAGACTTGGAGAATTTGAACAAGAAATGATATTAAAGTAAAAGCCAAGCAAATACTGTGTGTGTGTCACAGAGTAGGTTGAGAAAAATGATGCTGTCTTTTTGGAACAGCTGAAATATAGTGAGTTATCTCAGCACAGATAGCTTCAGGAAGAAAAAAAAAAGCTGTACCGTATACTTTGCTTTGTGCCATAAATGTGAGTATTTTTTCTAGTTACGCGGTAGGTTTTTCTGCGTGCCATTTCGCACCAACTCCCATTGAAGCAGCAGCCTACTCTTGAATCTTGCGGCGAGCGCGGTGAGTCAGATAGGGCATGCTGTTCTGAATGGATGCTGCAGTGCTCTTCAGCGATCGCTTAGGAGGGGGATACGCAGTGAGATGCATGCAGCACAGCCTCTCACCGCAGGTGACAAAATGGCACGTTTTGGGGGCTGAACCTGCTTATGCTGGTAATAGATGCTATTTTTGTTCAGTGCTGAACTGAATCATCAGGAATACTCTCTGTTGCCAAACTGCTCTGTCCTATGGAGCAGAAATTTAGTAATAAGGTCTTTGTATTAGTTTGTTTTTGCTGTGGCCAAATTCAGATTAAAAGTTTGGCAGTTTTCTCTGTGTTGTTTTTCCAGCACTGGTTAAAAAAAAGTGAATTCACATTTTAAGTATGTTCTTTTGCATAGACGTGAATCTTCATTTGCTTGCTTTAAGCACGTTGAGCCATTGTAAATTTGTTCTCCTGCATATCACTGCTCCAGGTTATGTTTCAGTTTTACTGAGATGATTGACATTATTATGCGTGCTCTAGTTTGATTGAAAGTTGTAACAGCTATGTCTTTTCATGATTTAACTTTGTCTATGTGCATGGTCTTTTTTGAGAGAGAGAGAGAGAGAGATGCTGAGCACTGGCAACTTTTTTTTTCTTTCATATTCAAGCCCTTTCAGTTCACAAATCTACTCAAAAATACCTGTGATCCTCAGAAGCCCATTTCTTGGCATAATTCAGAACTATTAACAAAATAAAGGTGATCGTCTCCATGCAAATTTTCCAGTGTACAGTTAGGAGCATAGAGTTTTGAGTGTTTCAACAATCAGAATGATTGTGACCATGGGAGAAGCTGTAGCACACTCCCAGACTGCTTTGTCCCAGAAAGCATCACCTTCAGTTTAATAATGTCAAATGTTGAGCAACAAAAGCATTTTAAACTGAAAGTTTTTCTAGCTAGTCCTTTGCACCATTTGGATTGAATGGCTCCTTTTTCCCCTCCCTGAGTGTATTTTTCTTAGCACTACTTATTTGTAATGATGTGCTCAGTGATTCAGGCCTATTAAGGAGATTATTACAGCAATGGAATAATTTTCATTTCAGCTTACTCAGAGGAGAATACAAATACCTATAAATAAGCAAAAATCATCTATCATTGCAGAGGCACTTAAAAGCCAAAGATGCAAACAGAAGTGGATTATATGCAGACAAAAGATGTTTTTGTTTACTCAAAGTCATGAGATTCTGCTCCACAGAACATAGAAAATAAAAATAAAATAATTATAATAAATAAATAAAAAAAAAAGGAGTGCAGTTAGCAGAAGACCAGATTGAGGGTAGAAAGTTGGAAAAGGAACGTAGCTAGCTGCATGTCGTTGCTGGAAGAGTTGCTGTAGTCACCAAGTTATGGACCGTCTGCATCTGTGGATTGCCCCCTCTCCTTTTAATTTTTTTAACATTGACCAAATGGCCTTTAGCAGTTCCAGGGAATGTGCAGTCGTTGTTATTTCTGAGAGAGTTGGATTTTTTTAAGGTGTAACAAGGCATTGTTACATTATTATTACAACATTATGTATGGAGACCTAGTTACTAAGAGCACTTGTAACCTCATAGCAGTGGTAGTGAATTGACCTGTGTTCCCTTCAGGGTGGAGGGAGCACCAGGAGCTTCCCAATAGTTACCGATTTGGTTTTGGAGAGTTTCCAGTGTGATAGCTTTGCAACAGAAAGTACTCTGAAAATGGAACACACTGAGGATTTGAGTAACATATAAAGTGCCTAAGTGACTGCAAGCCCCCAGTGGGATAAAATTAAAACCTTGTAAGACAGACCTCCCTCGTGAGATATCCCATGCTTTGGAAAGGGGAGGGTGAACCTGGAAAAGATTATCAGCAGGACAGGACACAGATGAGACCAGAACTTGTACAAGAGATGCACAATATATTGATATTCAGGAATAAATGTCTTCGGTGTATTAAAAATTTGTTTTCATAACACCCTTTAAGCAGGATTAAAAAGGAAAAATAGGCAGAGGGCAGAGATAAAGGGTCTTGCCTTCTTCTCTGAAGACATCAATTTATCAGGTTTTTACTAGTGGGTAATTTGTCTCCCTGCCTGGTAATAGTGATGGTTCCTTGATACCCGTTCATTTTGCATGTTGGCATTTCCCCTGCTCAGGGCAGCTGGTATTCCCTGTTTTGAGATGTACTCCGTACGCTCCCTGGGTGCGAGGGGTGAGTGGTGGCCGGTGGGAGGAAAAACAGAAGCATTTTGTGTCGCCCTCCCCCCTGCCTTTTTTTTTTTTTTTTCAATTAGTATTTAAGTTTTAAAAAAAGTCACTATTATATGTATTATCGGGAAATAATGCTGCATATAGATCAGTTAGAGGAGCTAAGTGCTGCTTAGCTCATGAGATCTGAATATTTTGTGAGGATGCACAAGCAAACAAGAGATTGCAGATGTAGTTTTAGGATCTACACAGGTTTGCAGTCCAAAAATGCAGTTTGGGTGACATTTGTAAAGTGGGATCTCTCGTACTGGACCTCTGCTTTCATGTGACAGCTCACAGACTTCCACAGAGTTTTTGATACAGCCAGGAGTCTTTCCTAGCAGGTTGTAATGTGGAACTGGGACAACAGACTTAAATATTGGCTGTGGTTGGTCTCTGTATCTGTGCCATGGCTTCAGGGCAGCTGGGAAACATTTGAATTTCATTGTCTGTTCAGCAATTAGGTAGTGGATGGAGTGTTTCTTTAACCACCCTTTAGAAAACTTCTTTTCAGTCTTCCCTCCACCTGTTCTAAAAACAGATAAAATATTTTAAACTGCGTCTGGCTTTTAAATTCATGTAGAGGTGTATTTGGTCGAAGAAGATGCTGCCTTTCCCTCAGAAAGGCGTTCTCTTTGGATGAGTGTTTAATCTGAGTTGAAGGAATTCAACAGAGAATGTTTAGTACTGCTTAATGACCCAAGGTTGATTGGCCAGGTATAAAGGCACAGTACTAGTGCTTTCTCTGGAAGCCTATTTCAGATCAAACTCCTCCAATTCAGTGTTAAAGATCAGCTTGCAGTGAGCTGTAGCTAAATTGTACATAATGAGACAGAGTTGCGTGATGGAAGCATCTGTATGTGTGTACAAGTGAGAGGGGAAGGAGGGAGGGATTTTAGCTTGTTTAGAAAATAAAATGCATCATTAATCTAAATATGACAGTAGCATAAGCTGTGAGAACTGCCTTCCAAACAGCATGCCATGAGCCTGCTTTGTTTGGTGCTCTCTGCCAGCTGCAATCACGTTTTTGCCTAACTGCTGGTTTGTTTCCTGGCACTTGAAGGGACCAGTCGCTGCCTCCACCAGAAAAAGCATTGCAGGGAAAGACTATCTAAAAAATATCCGCTGAAAGAATAATCGGCTCAGATGCAGTGTGGTGGGAATGAAGGGGCAGAGAGATAACAGTTCTTCACCGTTCCCAGCCATACCTGAACATCGTGGAGAGACTTCATGCCCTCTGCCTGGAATCTTAGAAGAAGATGTGCATGTTGTGTTTTGACGTGGCAAAGCTAGCAGAAGAAGAGGATTTGATAAGAAAAATCCGGCCGCTAAAGCTGGTTTTGTTTCATTTTTATTCTTGTTGGGAGGGATCTTTAGAATGATCATCTTTTCTGTTTTGTTTCTCTTCTTTAAAAGCTAGGTACAAAGGTAGTTACAGGAGAGAATATGAATACCTAATAATTCCATGTATTTGTCACCGCACTGTTTTGCATACGTGGCATATCCCCCCTTCCATGAATAGATGTTCTTCCTTTAAACACTCTGCAAGTATTTTATTTTAAACAACAAACAGGTCATCAGAAAGAGAGCGCAAAAGCTAAAAACTGTAAAGCAAACAACAGTTACGCACAAGGAATGCATGGAGTCATATACATAGATATACAGGAAGTTTTTAAATAAACTGAATATAAATACAGTGGAAGCAAAGAGGGTGAACTGCTGCCAGGAGGTTGCTTATATAATTGATGTGCTTGTCTACGAGGCTGCTTTTTCTGTGGTTTGATATATAGCTCCACTAATGAGGCAGGTCTCAGTCCCAGAATTTGGTCTCCTGTTCCATGTGTAAGCTTTAGATAGACAGCTCCGTGAGGAATATGCCTGCAGCCTTTTGGAAATGAAACACAGCTCTTCTAGGCAGTGTTCACCGTGTCTTGCTGGTTTCTGGGCCACACTATCTGCCACTACCCATTCGGGGAAGGATGGCAGTGGGAGTTGGTACAAACAGAAGATTAGAGTCATGTTGCGCACACAGCGATGCTCCTCTCCGTTCCAACAGGAGTCATTATGCTTATTTACAGGTATTTTCCTCATTGCTTTTGTAACCAAGTTCTTATTGTGCCTCCTTTGCAAAGAAATTTTCTTCATCTCGTGCTTACGCAGAAACTTGGGCCCTGATCTCACAGGCAGATTGATGTGCTGATGAAGTCCATGAAGGTCAGAAAAATGTTCATGGGTGTGTGACTGGAAGAATCGGGCTGTTTTGCAGTTGTGCCAAACCAAAGTACTGGTGTTTGAAAAATAATTGAGAAGGAGACCAAGCTGAGTAATACATTACCTGGGACCAGGGAGATGACCGGTTGAAAATAGACTTTACTGTTCTATTTTGCTTGAAGATTATCAGGTATCTTTTTTTTCTTGCTCTCTCTTTTAGTTTTCTGCTGTCTGAATTCTCTTCGAGTCTTTGTGCTTTCCTCGTAAGGTTGTCACCTCCTCACATACACATGCACGCACACACGTGTGCGGACACTTCACATAAGACTGTTGTGAAATGTTTAATTTCACAACTGTGTCCAGAACACCATCATTCCCTTTTGGAGGGGCGGGAAGACAAGAGGATCTGTAGGATTTCTGTTTCCTCCTTTGCCTCTGTTTCCATCTTTCCATTCCTTGTCCCAGACGAGGTGGTATGTCTCTGCTCCCAGTCACTGCTACCTCAGAAGGCATTAGCATTGCAGCAGCCCACTTGCGAGGGAAGGTGTCTCAGACCCCCCTTCAGTGAGCGTTTTGTCCCCACCGCAGTCCCAGGGTCTAACACAAACAGATGTGTTTTGATGAGCATTTTTTTAATGTCGTTCTTAAGAGAATAATATCTCCTGGTAACTAATAGCAAAACTCCAATATACTCCTGTTTCCTAGCACTCTCTCTTGTATCCCTGTCTATTTGTTTGCTAGTTTATGTTCTCGAGTGAAATTTAGGAGGCTTCAGATCTGGAAATGCTACATTTTAATAGGTAAGTTTAAAATGATTAAAAGTATTTTGCAGTTGGCGTGCTTTAGACAGAAACATGAAGAAAACTAGTTTAAAGATATAGACCAGAAATTCCAGATGTATACCCCAGAGTTATGCATGACTGTGCAATACGTACCTGAAAAAGAGATCCCAGTGGGATGGGACAGCATCTGCTCACTGAACCAAGAGGACCTGCTTTTCTGCTCTGCCAGACTTTGCTTTGCCACTTACGTATCAAGGCATTTAAGCCTCTACTTGAGGTATGATTCCTTAGTTTTGAAAAGGCACAGACCTTGAAAAAATAGGTGACAAACAATTAGAAGGACGTTGTATGTCCAGAAAACATGGGTTACATGCATGCACTCTCAGATGCAAAGGATGCCAGTAAGGTGACTTAAGTGTTTGCTGTCTAGAACAAAACTAGAAAACTTTTGGAGAAGGTTTCAGTCACTTGAACATAGATCTCTAGTGCCATTTTAGGCATTGTGGCGTATCCTGCTGCCCAGTGGTGCTTGGGGCTCCCAGAGGTCCTGCATCAAGCCTGCCAGCCCTTTGTGGGTGTTTCATACACACTGCGGAGTCTAAAGTGGCACAGGGCAACTCTCCTTGGGCCTTGAATTTGGTGGCAAAAGGAAGTTGCTGGGGGGGGCTGTCGGAAGAAATGCCAGGAGTGTTGGGCAGCACTGAGAGCACAGCCACAGCACGTGATAAGGGGAGTGCGTGCGAGGCAAATAAAAAGAAGAGGTGCTGAGGAACAGGCAGATAATTAAAGAAACTTAAAATATAGTAGCCTGATCTTTAGAGATTGACATGTGTTTCTTGACAGAATCACATTAACTGCTCCCCTCCGGCAGCAACAGAAAAGTCATTCAGGCTGGATTTGTCTTTCAGAAGCTCTTTTCCTGCGTGCAGTATGTTGTTCCGTGGGTAAGGTTTGTTGGCAAAATTCATCTTCTCCAAAGGGTTTGCAGTCTGTGAACTCACATATTTGTCAATATTGTATGTGGCTTACATGAACCAAATTGATGGTTCAAAAATGTTTTGAAGTAGATTGGTCTTGGCATAAGGAAATATTTTCAAGAAAATATAAAGCCAAAAATAGAGGTAAAGAAAATAGATGCAGCAGGGACATGACTGGAGAGTCATTAGCAATGATGTCACTAACTAGGCCACGCTTTAAAAAAAAAAAAAAAAATCCAAATGGAAAGAAATCTAGCATATGTATGCTGCAGTGGGAAGCAAGATCTGCATAAACTACCGAGAAGCGAGTGCCAGGATTATGAATTTAAATAACAAGTTCATGCATTTAAAATACTGGCCGTAGGCAGAGCGGTCTGGGAGCGCGTCAGCTTGGTGGCCAGAAGCTGCGTGGTCCGGAGCTGCCACGACGGGAGGTCCTGTGCTCGGCGGCACCTCCTGCAGCACCCGTGCCTGACCCGGCTCTGCCCTTCCCGTTTTTAGTGCGCCGAGAGCCGGCTCCGAGGTACCGGGTGAATTGCTGTTATTCTACATGAGCTGTCGAGAGCTAAGTTAGCCCAGATCTTAGCCAGCGACATGTGGTCAGTACATTTCAGTTATTATTTGAAACTTTGTAAAGAAAGATGACTGGAGTTTTGCAGCTTTTTCACAAAGATGGTGATTTCTTTCACCAAGGGCTGCAGAGGAGGTCGCTGGGTGGCTGGGGGCTCTCCAGGTCTCCCCAGGTCTGCCTTTGAGTCCAGCCCTCTGCAGCCAGCGTCTTTGTTGGCTCTTGACAAAAATATCAATCATGCTGGCTGAAGCCAGTGCGGTATATGCTGGTGCGAGGCTCCAGGGTCATCTTTTTTCTTTTCCTAGCTCTAAATGGCAAAGTGTATGGACATGCTTATGTCGAAGCACGTGTTACAAAGGCTGGTATTAGCAAGGTATCATGGCTGAACGATAACTGTTAAGACTTTGCCATGAGGAGGAATAATGGATTAAAACTCTTGCAATTAAGCAAGTTAGTGGCCCAGTCAAGATCCATAAGTATGTCACAAAATTTCTGATTATTGTAGAAGAATAAACAGATCACAGCGGGAAAAAAAAAAAAAAAAAGAAAGACTGAGTATCCTGCAACTCTATCTGGGTCGTAATTTTTGTACTTGTTTTACTGGTTGTAAACATTGGATATACATTGTGGCAAGATTTTTCCTGTTTCTTCAGTGCAAGGCAAAAGATTCTTCTCTTCCTTGTATTTGTACAGTTATAATTAGAAGGATATGTAGAATTAAACAAAGAAAAATTATTTTGCCTGTCTTTTCCCCCGTACCTCTGGACCCCTTTTCCTGGTAAGAGTAGGAAAGAAAAATGAAAGTCTTTCTGCCACAAATCCAAGGCCATGTCAGATTTGGTTCATTTTACTGAATAGAAGGAATGGACATAATAGTTTTGTGACCAAGTCTACTTTGGCAAAGGCACCAGACACCAGGACTTCATTTTAAATCTGCTTTGCAAGGGTAGTTTTGATTTTATCAAGTGCTGTTGTTTCTTGACAAAAAGATGTATTAGGCCATGTCTAATATTTGTGTATCAGTGGCATTACTAACCTTGTGACATAAAAATTATATCAGATCTGCTTAACGTAACCACCTTTGAAAAAGAGAACTGTATTCTTTAAATTTTTTATACTGTTATTCTTTCATTTTTTACTAGTACATTCCATATACCTTTTTTCCTAGACTTACAGAGGATCACTGAGGCTGCCATAAAGTGTTTTATCCTTTCTATATAACCATTTAAATTTACCTTGTTAATTTTAATGCTTATGCCATTTCTGCATCATTGTCTGCATCTTTGCCTGGTATTTCAGCATTTTGTTTGCTCTAGCTACATATTGAGAGGAATCCTTAATGTCCTTAGAGTGTCATGGATGTTTCACTAATGTGATTTGCTTCTCTTGTGCAGTTTTCCCTTTTTTCACCATTAAACATGAACATCATATCCGTGCATATCCATTTTGCTGATTACCTTTGCTTCCCACTTTGAGAAACACTTACAGAAGAGCTCTGTGCTGCAACCACTGCCTCTCCACTGCGTCGTTTGTAAAGTTCGGGTTCTTTTTCTTGGCTAGTATTTCAGTCATGGATAAGTATCACGTACAAACTCTGTGCTTGTCCTTGACAAGGTAAAGTTATTAAGACTCATTTACAGCCCGTAAGAGGAGATGTCTGGAGATGAAGTCTAGCACTACTAAAACATTAGTATATCTGTCTGCTTGCTGCTGATCATTGCTGTCGGGTGAGAAGAGTTGTGATATATGTTCCTGTCCCAACATCTAAGAATTTATTCACATGAGTTTTACCAGTATTAATCTGAGCTGGAAGGAGGAGGGAGACAGAACAAAGGCATGCCCGAGAAGTTCATGCTGCAGTTAGACATATGAAAGAAAAAAACAAACCATGAATACTAATGATGAGGAAGTATGCAGATAAGTTAACTAAACATTCACCTGTCCAGTTTCCACAAGGAGAAATGTAAGTGTTGCTTTAGAGGATGTTTTCCTTTTCTTTTCCTTCTGTTTCTTTTTTTTGGGGGGGTTATTTTTTTTTTTTTTTAAATAAGCAGTTTTCTAACTCTGTTCACACTAGTTTTGAACTTTCCATTTCAGTGCTTTACAGAAGCCTCTTTTCATCCTCATCACTGCTGAGGGAAACTACTGTAATATGACCTTTTTATAAGCTAGCATTTGTGTTACAGAGGACAAAACTGTTGGGACAGTCAGTTCTGAATTTTGAGGGTTGAAAGATCTCCCAAAATGGAAGTAGGAGTGATACTACTTAATCCTCCTTAAAATACTTTAAGAGGTCTGATTCCCATATAGTTAAGTTTCTTTGAATAAAGAAAAAAGTGAATAGATATAATTTTATTTAGATTTTAGTAAGATTATTATTCTTGTTTGTCTAAATATGAATCTGTATACACAGCATTGCTTATGCTTGGAAAACAACTGCAGGAATGTCAGAAAGTAAAAGGAGAAAAAGTGAAAAACCTTTTCTTTCATGTTCCTCTCTTCCGTACCCACCGTATTTCAGTCCCCTGCTATGAATTTTATTGTAAGTATCCCTTTCAAAATATTCTTCTACCTGCATTGATACACTCCATCCTCACATATTTGACTTCAGGCCTCCAGCCCTTTGAAGGTGTAGTGCTTTCAGCCCTCAGCATTCAAATTCTATCAGTTAAGTTCCCTTTTCCCACCCCAAAACTGAAAGAAAAAAGTGCTATAGGTTCCTTCTTTGTCACTTTCTTGTGCGAGACTTGAAAGTGTGGTCATTTTAAACTTTCACATTTTTTCTTAAGGCTTATTTTTTCCTTTCTGCCCAGGAAAAAAAAAAAAA
>VXAA01004209.1:803549-892898 GCA_013399115.1 Anseranas semipalmata
TTTTTGCAAGTACATACCAGCTGAATATTTTTAGGAATTACCATGATGCCTGTAAGTGCTACAAAGTAGTAACTGAGAGAATCATGTAAAAATAGCATTGGAAGGGACCTCAAAAAGTCATTTAGGCCATCTCTGTACATTTTAAGGCAGAGGTAACTGTAACTGTTGTTCTTACAGGGCATAAAAGTTTGGTTTGTGTTTTTATTAACATGAGTGCTCTTCCTCACCAGTGCCCTTTCTGTAGACATTTAATTGCTTTTCAAAATGCACCAGAATTTTAAAAAGGCACGGCACGTATTGAGTTCGGTGCACTGTGTTTTGTTTGCAGATGTGACAAATAAGTGTCTGAAACCATTGCTCCAAATGCATGATACTCCATCTTATGTTGTTAGTAACCTGACAGTGCTTCATATTAGCAAAACAGTAGTCCATCAGCAGGGAGGAAAGGAAGTCTAGAAGAATTTACTGACAAATCTGAAGTCTTTGTGGGTGCACTTTGTTGGTATTTCAATGCTGTGTTAAAAGAATGTTAAAAAAATTACCATCGAAAGTCTGGATTGGAGAAGACCTTCATTCGTTTTTGTGTCTTTTTGTTCTTTCTATTCTGATTTCTGGAGGTGGCTGTCCAGGTTTTAATGTTTGGAGTATTTTTTGGAGTAGAACTAGTTGACTTTTAATGTACCAATCTCTGAGACTGCCAGACTCACCTTCTGGGGGAAATTTTATATAAATTGTAGTTTCACATAAAGTGTGTTGCTTATTGACTAAATTCCTTTCAAATGTTGGTATTTCCCTCTATTAATTCTGAACTTCCTTCATTTCATATCATAAATAACATTGAATTTGCTGAATTGCTGCCCTTGAGTTGCCTCAAGACAGGGTAAGCAGAACCAAAAAGAGAACTGAGCGGGGATTTATTCAAACTGAACTTTAACATAAGCAAGTGGCACTGTGAGGCACTGCCCTAAATACTAAGAGTTCCAAAACGTTTACAAGAATTATGGAACTGATGTGCTACTTTAAAGCCATCCTGAACATAAGCAGAATCAGAAGACTTAGCAGGAAAGATCATGGGATAACAGTGCTGCTGTCTCACAACACAGAGATTTAAACTCCCAAGCACAAAGACAGCAGCATTATTATTGTTAAATGTGTACATAACACAGTAAGTTTGCATTTAAAAAAAAAAAAAAAAGTATTCTCAAAATTACCATCCTTTGGGAACATGGTCTCTCGGGAAATCATTTTTCCTTTCTATGAGCTTTGGCACCTGATGCAGACACAGCTTTGATGGAAAGAGACCATGTGCTCCTTGTCTTCTGCTGCCCTGTCCTTATGTCATTCCTTGCATCCATGTTACTGAGTCAGTTCTGGCAGCTTTGCATTCACGCTGTGCTCCTGTGTGTCATAAAAGCCCCAGACGTATTTTTGAGCCTTCTCCATTCACGATAAGAATAATGCTGAGGTTTTTCCTAGGCCCAGAGGATTACTGCAGAACTTTGTTTTACGTTTCCAGATCAAGTACAGACGAAACGTCTATGTTCTTTGGGAACCTTACGTTTTTTCAAGTACGATGTGAGGTGTAGGCCTTCCCTTTGTGTGACAGTGACTCTCCTCTCAAAATCAGGATACTCCCTGGAGAGTAGATAGGGGTAATACAACTGCCTGGTTGATCCAGAGTACCTCTGTGTGGGGCAGGAAATGCTGCTATATTCTTTATTTTGTTTCCAACCTTATTGTAGTAAATATCTTGAGAATACAGATGAATAAAGATGATTCCAGAAGAAATGTACTAAAACTGTTAGCAAAGAAAAATGCCTGAAGTAAAATCGTTGGCTGTTATTTTCACTGAAGGAGATTACGCTTAACTATCCTGATGTTACAGATAGCAGTTTTAAGAAACACAAGATTTCCAATGCCTGATGTAGCCCATACCAACAGAAACATGCAGTTGTGTGTATATGCTGTGTAGCCTCATGTGGTCAGAGATATCTCTCAGCTTGATTTGAATCGTGTGATTTGAATCATCTGCATTTCCAGAGAGAATACTTGAAAGGCTAAGAAGCATTGCGTGTAAGCATAAAGAAGATTAATTTCTCTGTATCATTCAGTTACGAAACATACGCCTCTATAGGATTTGATAATGGTGACATAAAAATAATGGCATCTTTAAAGAAAAATAGAGACATTATTATCTGAAAAGCACATCAGAGCTATAACCCTTTTCTTCTCATCGTGCCCACACGTGTTTGACAGCAGAAAAAAGATACACTGAGCAGATGAAGAGGGATTTCTTTGTCTGGGGGGGGATTGTTCTTCAATAATTATAACTTCTTTTAAGTAACTCTTTGGGAATAACATCTCCGAAATGAGATTGTGGAGTTGTTTTAGCCAGGGCATATATCTGGTAGTGATTTATTCAGCCGCTGTTTAAAATGGCATTTCATGAAGCCTGCAGTTCTGCTTTGCTGACAGTGACAAGCCATAAAATGCTGAGACGTACAGCAGCATGTTAAGAAAATGTTTTGCTCTTGCACCTGCCAGGACATTTGGGGCCCTGTTCCCTTTCTCCAGGATGTCTGTAACTTCCATACGTAATCAATAGGAATGGCTCATATCCTGTGCTAGGAAAATAAGGCCTGTAAGCCAGTCTTTTAAAACCTGTTGTCTATAGTGCAGTGTATAAATAAAAATACCCAGCTTTTTTTCAGTAGCGGTATATGTTTTTCCTTCTCTTCAGTAGACCTGACATAATTGGCCTTACATACTAAAGGTCTGGTCCTGCATCATTATAAGCCAACAGGAGATTTAACTTTCATTTCATTAAGGGGAAAAGGTGCATGACTTCTGAATGTTAATACATAGCTTTCCTCCCTTGTTTTAATGTGGGAAAACGAGGTTTCTAAGTCATTTGCTTTCCATATATTATAAGTGTGCTTTTGAGATGTTTATATTACTGTCATAGCAAGGTGTGCATTATAAAGATTTTGAAAAGAAGCTGTGTATCCAAGCTCCACATAAATATAATAAGCATAAGGTCCCACAGCATAATTGTTTCTCTGTATCGCATTAGAAAGCATTCCCGCAACTTTCTCTATGTGAAATCAGGAGAGAGAAGGATTTTGCCTCTATAGAAATATAAATATTTTTCTCCGAGACATTTAGACTTTCACATGCTGTTGAGGGTTGTTTTTCTTTTTTCTCCTGTGAGAAGGCCTGCGTTTTCCAAACATTTTCAGGCTTGATGTGTAGTTTTAGCTAAGGGTGGGTGTATCTTGCAGCGCTTGAGGTTTGGTTACCACTGCCAACTATTCCTCAGTTCACATGGTTCATTTGTCTAGTTCAAGCCTGAAAAAACACTTCTCCTGTATTTCAGTTGTGGAGTATTTTCCTCTTTTCAGTTTGTTTTTGTTTGTTTTGTTTCTTGTTTTGAATCAGGATTTCTGCTCTGTGCTGGACTTGGAACATCACCTTATGAAAGCTTGTACGTGTTTTGTAGCACGCCGCTTGTCGTGCCTCTCTGGTCTTGCTCCCGGAGCCAAGGGAGACCGGCTCTATAACGAGTATTAAGGAGTTCTGTAGCGAGAGTGTTGCGTGTGAGTGGCAGTCTCTGGTGACCTTTAATTTCCTATCAGATGGTCTCATTTCAGCACTCAGGTTACTTTAAGCCCAAAAGCAAATGGTGGTTACAGTTCCAATGGCTGGTATCGGTGACCGTACTGAATACAAGGACTTGCTGAACGCTTGCTCGGACTTTGGTCCATGTGGAAGGAAACCCAGTAATGTTCATATTTTGTCAAACTTTGCTCTTATAATAGCTGAGTGTGTTTGGAATTAGACCCGATAAGTTTACCACCCTGAGGCTGCCAAGCTTCTGAGAAGCTGGGGTGCGTGTTTAAAATATCACAGAGGAATTTTTAGATTTTTCTAATCTGATCTGTTTGCTACAGATCATCAAGTGTCAGTCAGTTCTCCTGTACTAGCTGAATACATTATTCAACTCAAAGGACATGCTCAGTAAATAAATAAGTCATTTCCCCCCCTGTTTAATCACTCTCACAGTTGAAAATTTTGTGATTTATTTATGATTTGAAAACTACACCTTAAGGCTCTAGCTGTTGATTCTAGCTGTGCTTTTTTTCCTGGTGGACAAAGGCCCTATTGCTAACCATTATTTTCTGTCACTGAGGGCATGTGCACATATATGTTCATGTATACATATAATCAAGTCACCTCCTGGTCCTGTTTTCAATAAACTGAGCTCTCCACATGCTTTAGGCCTCCCTGAGACGCTTTCCCTGCAGCTGTGAACAGTTGCATTATTCTTACTTTACTCTCAGTGGCTCTCTGCTTCTGCTTACTATTTCCTGTTTATAAATCCCAGGATCATACTTTCTTGCCACAAGGCTACCCTCGAACCTCCGTCCTGATGTGGTGCTTTTTTGTTTGGTTGGCTGTCCAGTCAGAATAACGGCTTTCTGGGCTTCAGTCTCTTTTTTTTTTCTTTCTTTTTTTCTTTTCTTTCTTTTTCCTTTCCCCCCTCATTTGTTTGCCTAGCCCGGCTGCCTGGTTCCTGCAGACACCACCTTGCTCGCGGGCGAGTGCTGGCACCGTGTGTTGCCGCAGGGGGCCCGGGCCACCAGGTGAGCCAGGGCAACTTTCCCCTGCGGCAGGTCTGCCTTGTTACGCTATTTCATATCAGAAACAGGCTCTGTGCTGGTTTGTGGTTGGGCTGGGTTTTCCTCAGGAACATTGACAGGTATGTTTTGGGAATTACACAAGGTAAATGCAGTGATAATGTTTCAGAAAATGTTCCTTATTTTGCCGTGTAAGCCGTTGGTAGGTTGGGTTGTTCTGCTGTGTGGTTTCGTGGAGCCAGAAAGGGGGGCTTGCAGACCTGAGCATGGGTGAGCTGGGAAACCAGAGCTGCCTTCCCAGCAATGCTATTTGCTTTCTCTGTGACTCGGACACCTTGCCCCGCTCTAAGCTGATAATGTTTACCCACTACATTACAGCCACGGGAGAAGACCACAGTGGTACGGCTACAGGGAATAACATCCAGCCTTTCGGTGGAAGCAGGAGATTGTTTCTAAACAGGGTCAAATGCAGAAAAGCAGAATCTGTGGCACTAGACAGTCTAGTTCAACTCACCAGTGTACTGCTAAAGACCGGCACAGAGCGAGCTCAGCAGACGTGGTGGTAAGTGGGGAATTTTAGCTGCTGCCACGTGTTCTTTTGCTATGTGAGGCAGGGCTCAGGTTTGTTACTTAGGCTGAACAGACGCAGACATGGTTAAATCGGCCCTGTGCTAGACTACAGAGCTGGCAGTTGAATCAGTCAGAGGAATATTAGCAACACCCTAAGCAGCTAAGCTTAGTTGGGGTAGGAAAAAAACAAACAACAAAAAAGTAAAAAATACCTAGGAGTTCATTTAAGCAAACATCCCCTTCCCCTATCAGTGTTTTTAGATGGCTTGTTCTCAATTTTGTCTCAGTTGTTCTCAATTACATCTCTATTCTCGTTCTGTCTTTTTTATCACATAAACCAAACTCTTACATGAATTCTGTCTTTAGAAAACCCTGATACCATAGCTAAAAATGGAGTTTGTTGCCTGTGAGACCTTATCCCTGATGTATGAAGCAGCCCTGGAAGATTTGTTGTATTCTTACATTCTCAGAAGTTGATGTTCTTAAAAATGACTTTAAACTGGTTTGCCCTAGAGAATTTAACTATATCAATTTGAAATCCAATTTTATTTAAGCTTATGCCTGTTCATAATGCATGAAAGACCTAACATTTATCTTCTGCTTGATTTTTTTTTTTTCTTTTTACATTAGACATTTTAAGTGGTGTTTACCTAAGGGATTGTATGGACAGCTGGAGAATTGCAAAACTATTGGTATTAGAGAGACTAATGAAATAAAAATTGATTTCTTGAGAAGGGATGTGAATTTCATTCAGTCTGAGTAATATGTTTGTGCCGTGATTTTTGTCTTATTTTTTACTAGTTTTATCTTCCTGATTTCAGTATATCGAACAGTTCCTTGTTTTAAGTGGCCTTTAACCATAGCAGCCGAAAACAAAGGCCCAAAGATTCAGCAGTCCTGCCCCTTCCTCAGGACGGAAGGTTTCCTTCACGAGGCTCTCGAGCAAACAAGATCTCTCCAGCAAAAACAAGACAGACTTTATTATTCTTGTTTATATCTGACGTAAAACAAAATAAGACATGTCCCTCTCTATTTTGAGGTGTTTGTTTGATTTCTATTTGTTTACTTAATTCAAAAATTTGCAGGTGTTTGTTTTTTTTACAGCTCATAAACAGCCAGAGGTTATAAATGTTCCCCCCTAATTGGTTCGCGGCCTTGACCGGGCTGGGGCCAGTGGAGAAACCTGCGATTGGGTTGGGTGGCCTTGCGAGGGAGGCAAGTGAGGATGCCACCCATGGCATCAGTACAGGGTCTGAGAGGAAATCTTCCTACGTGGTAACATTGAACTCTCTGAGGGGTTTCTCATCTTCTGTCCAGTCTTCAGGAGATCCAAAGCGTGGTGAGCTGTTGAGATCCAGCGCAGCACCGTGTACACGGGGAGGCCTGCCTCGGTGCAGCGCGCGGCTCCTGGTGCCTTGCTGGCTTGCAGGAAGGTCGCCTTGCAGGTCGGACATCAGACTGTCACCGGGTCCCTTGGGGCGTTTGTTTTTTCAAGGGTGGGGAAGGAGTACTAGAATTGAGAAATAAGGAAGCTTCAACGTTTCTTTGTAGTTTTCTGAATGATTTTGTTGACACTGATGAAAAACAAATGAGGGCTAATTCTACATGAAAGCTGGACTCTCGCCTTCGCAGAACGCACAGACTTGTGGCATCGGTCATCCCAGGGACGCTAACATGAGGTGACAAAGATGAAGGTTCAGGCTTGTGGCTGCAACTTATGCTGAGTGTAATGACTGAAGACTTGTTCTTCCTGGGAAAGTTTGTCTTTAAGATGGCAGCAACTAGAAAAAACGTTGGCAAACCTGCTGCTATTAATCAAACCTACCCATCCCCTATATGGAAAAGTATGTTCGAAGGTATGGAATGGCTTCCATATGAGGAGCAACTGAGTGAGACAGGGCTCATTCAAAGAGATGGCTAAGGGCTCCTATCATAGAGGTCTACAAAACTCCCATAAAAATCCAATGATACTGAGGGATGTTCACCAGCTTCTGGTGGCTTTAGCAATGTGTCAGCGATACTCTGCCTCAGGTTTGGCTTATTTGTCCTTTTGTTTCATTTTTACCATTCACTTCCACCATTTTCTTCTTTTGCTCCATTTTCTTTCACTGTTCTTATAAGTTATTTTTAATCCCATCACCCTGCACAGAGCGATAAAAGCAGTTAGTGCTTTTACACCTCTGCGGAAGTTTTATCTGAGTAAGGAAAGGGGAAATCCCCTGAGGCAATTTTACGAAGTTCCAGGATTGCTGCTCTGAACCTGTTTCTTGCCCAGCTGATTAGGGGTCACTTGAACTGGAACATGCCCAGCAGTATTGCTCAAAACCACACCAAATGTGCATTGTCATTTTCTCTCTCTTTACTCTTTCAGTCACCTGTGCTTTTTAAATAGCAAACAGCTCCAGGCCACGTGGAGCCAACAGAGTTGTAGTACATGGCTTCAATCAGAGTTGTCTTAATCTCTTGGTTTGGGGGGTTTCTGTGTTGGATTAGTAGGCAAGGGAGTCTGAGGGCTGCTTTTGTGAAGTTTCATCTTCTCTGGAGAAGGACGGGTGCCCTGTAAAGCTGCTCTGACGGGCAGGTTCGACAGTGCAGGCGGAGGGTGTGCGCGGTTGTGCCTCTCCCTGCAGCAGGCGGTGTTGCCACATGCCCTTTCCTCCAGCCTGCAGCACCCGGTCCTTGGTTCAGAGTGAAAGGGGGGGAAGAGAGGGTCACGGGGAAGCTGCGGCACCCTTGAGCTGTCCCTGCGTACCAGCTCGGGTGCCGAGCAGAAGCCCTTCAGCCGGAGCGCTGCTAACCGGCAGGGTGTCCCACTGCGCCCGGGCACTGCGGGGAGGGTGCAGGAGGAACGGGGCGGGCAGGGCAGCAGCAGGGGGTCTGCAGGGCCCCGGGGGGTCTGGGCGTGTACTGGGAACTGATGTAGTCCCGGTGATGGGGACTGGTGATGGGAACCACTGATCCAAAAAAACTCGCCTGGTCTCCATCTATTTCCTGTAATGAACAGTTTTCAGCCAGAGTCGTAGATGAAGCCTCATGGACTTAAGAGGTATTTTCCGCCATATCAAAAGTGCTTGAAATGTTGTTTTAGAACTCAGGCATTTCAGCTGAAATGAGATTTTTTGCATACGTATCTTCCACTCTCCCCCCCCCCCCCCCCCCCCTTCTGTCTCTTTCTCCCTTTTTAATGGTTTAGAAAGTTCCTAATGATATTTTTTCTCTCCAGGGTCAAACTTTTTTATTTTGCTTATGGCACTACTTTTTTTAACATCTTATCTGACATTATGAGTAAATGAGCAGGATTTGTCACTACGTCAAAAAAATCACTGATACTGTATCTAAATTTAGAAGAAAAGCTGTCATTAATCTGCATACTAATGGCTACTTTTTTCTGTGTATAGTTTCATGGTTATTTCCTAAGTTTCTGTGTATTTTTAATATTCTTTGCTCATGATGTTTGTAAAGCACATGCAGAATGTACCTCTGTTAGCAGTACAGAATTCCATATAGCTTAGTTAATTATGCAAACAGCAGCTCCAGTTACTTCCAGCACCATTTATTCGTTTCCCCCATTTCATCTCTGAGTACTTCACGGATCTTTGCATACCTACAGGTTTGATTTTTTTACCGAACGTGTTCACGTATGGTCAAGGTATGTGCTTAAAGTGTGGAAGGAGGAACTCTGGGTCTGTGCTGCGGCTAGCTGTGCTGGAGGCGGCTGGCCGAGCGTTTGCAGCGTGCGGCTGTGCTTCTGGCCAGGTTTTGCTAACTCAGCCCCTCCCGGCCGCAGCCACATCCCTGTGCAGCGCGTTGTGGGAGCAATCACAAACAGCAAGTCTTTCGAAATCGTTCAGGTTTGATCTGCTGGCCCCGTTTTTCTCTTGCGTTCAGTGCAAACATCCTGATTGTCCCAAATGGGGGCTTACCTGGGGGGGGGACCTGTAGTCTGAAGGGAGGAGGGCTTAACGCAGGGTACAGTGACAGACTCAGCACACATGTCCCCATGCAGGGACAGGATGACAGCAGCGTCTACCAGCTCCTGCTGTTGGAGGAGAGGGCACCCGGGGCAGGCAGGGTTATGCTGAGCCATGCCCCAGCTCCCTGGCAGGATGCGAGCCGCTCCAGCCGTTCTGCTGATTCGGCTTTCCTTCTTGGAGGGGTGTCGGGGATGTGGCTGGGATTTAGATGCTCTGTGCTTATCTCCAGTGAACCTTTGTCAAGTCATTCAGCGTGTTTGCTCTGGCTTCCCCATTTGTGTATTTGTACCTGTTGTAAGAGCGCCAGGCACGGTGACTGGCTTGTGTTCACACTGCACTCTATCCTGACTGCTTCAGATGCTATTTAAGACATATTTTCTTTTGGCATAATTCCACTGAAGATAGTGAAGCAGATTCTGCTTAGGTAGTGGGCGTGTTTTGCAACAGCCCTGAAAAGGTTGTGTTTTACTAATAAATTATCCCCGTAGCATGTTTGCTGCAAGTTGGAGCCTATGCTAGGTGTAAGACCTTGCCAGAAGGATTCTGTCTGGCCACCTTGCATATGAAAAAATCGCAAAGCATTGCAAGGCAAGTTACGGAACAGAGAACTTACAGCAAGTGGCATGTGTCATTAAAACTATATATTGTTTAGAAAACAAGGGGGGTTTCTAGAGCCATCTTCAGTACAAATGATTAGCAGCTAGAATGAAGTACTTTCCTGGCCATGATAGCAAAGTCTTGAAAGCATGTGCCTTGGTTTGGGCTGGGGTCTGGGGAAACCTCTCAGAGAACCACCCGTTTTCTCTAATTGAGTGTGAATAAATAACACGTTGATTCATTAGCATTGGTTAGTTCAGCAGACTGATGAGCTGACACTGTGGGAACCGAGCCCAGGAAAAATGCAACTATCATGCTGAGTTTAATTTTGTAAGTTTTATAGCTTTTTACTTCTTTTTCCTTTGCTGCAGTTTCTGCATAAAATTAGAGGAAGTCGATATATTCTGAGTTCTTACAGCCTTGGCAAGATCAGCATTGATTACAAAAACATGAACAGAAATTTCTTTGTCCCTAAACAGTAATAAACAGTGGCAGAGGCTGCTTTTTGCTGGGAAGATCACAGCCAGAAGCATCTCGCCTCTCCTGGTTTTAACATCAAAAGAAATGAAGCGAGAGCAGCTCTGCTGGAGGTTATTGTTGTTCACCTCAGGATGAAAGAGAAAACTTTCGTATCAGTTATTTAAATACTGTAGCCAGTCATTAACATCAGCCGGTCTTTTTCTTTACAGGTCACTTAACTATCCTATTAGATATTTGTACTTCTGCAGTGAAAAGGGATTCGTGATGAGAAGGTTGTCTAAGGGAAAAAAGAAGAGTTTGTGTAAAACTTCCTTCTTCTGAAAATGGGGAACAGGAGTTGCTGGAGGGAAAAGGTGTCGCTGCTCTTTCCAGCGCTGCCTTATAAGGAGCCCTGATTTACAGTCAAATGATTTGGGAGGTGGGCAAGGGACCAAGGAGGGCGCTAGCGGTGCCAAGGAGAAGCGGGAAGCGAGGCAGAGGATAAGCTGAAGGAAATATCTCTCTGCTTTTAAACGGAGAGATAGGAAAGCAAAGTGGAAATGGGGGCGGGAGGAGATGAAAGTACCCATGCCGTTGCAAGGCAAGGGCTCGAGAGTAATGAGGAAAAAAGAGCATAGGGTGAAAACTGATGTGTTCACGCCTCTCCACCAGAACGGGGTTGCGTGCTGCTGCGCTGCCCTTGCCTCTGGCCTTCCCCTGCCCGTTTGTGTCCTCCCAGGCTGCGCTCCCTGCCTGCCCGGTGGCTGTGCGGTCGCAGCAGGGAGGGACGGCGGTCGCGCCCCTGCTCTCCTTTCCTGGCTGGGGCAGGCAGCGAGCAGTGGGCAACGCCCCAGCCCCAGTCCTCTTCTTGTTCATCACCGGCCGCAGAAACAGGTATGCCTTCGCCCCTCCAGCTCAGAGGGTCCTCCTGGCTTAATCAGACCTCTGACTTTGGCCCTGTAGTTTCGCTGTCAAGGCTTGACTTAATCTTTCTTCTGCCCGGGGGAGATGTAAATTTCAGTGCCCGGTTAACAAAAAAGCAAGTCTGCTGTTTAAGACCCAGGGTCCCTCTGGCCCATGGTCCTGTTTCTGGTAAAAGAAAACAGCAGCTGCCTGGAGAAGAATATAAGCAAGGCTGAGTTTAGTCCTGCCTTCTCAGCTTCCAGCGATATGTGGTTCCTGGGTGTCTTTGGTATTTGGTAGCTCTCTGTTTTGCAACACCAAGATCTTGTCTTTTAACCCCTTATTTTTGCATGTGGGGCCCTTCCCGTTTTATTCAGAGCTGTCTTCTTTCTTTAAGAGTCTTTGGTGAGGAACCTCACTGAATAACTTTGAAGTACTTGGTCTGTAGTTGCCCGTATCTGTTATGAAACCTCATTAGAAATTGGTGTCCTTTCTAGTCCTCTGGCACTGAGACAGTTTTATGCAAGAGGTTGTAGATCACAGTCTGTAGTCATTCCACCTATGATATAGGACGTATTGACTATGTATTACTGTTACTTACTATGTATTGCTCTTCTCTTTGCCAATTTTCTTCTATAGTCTCATTTTCAAATACTTCAATTTGAGACCAATGCCTTGAATGCCCCATAAAGGAGAGTTCCTGCGGGCAATTATCCTTTTACCCAGTTTGATTTCTTACAGGTAATGCTCCACAGTTGGCCTACGTAAAATTCCAGGATGTTGTTTAAATGGTATTTACGCTGCTGCTTCGGTGAAACAGTTGAAGCTCAGAAATGAGTTTTTTCTAAAATATTGCTTTGGTTTCCGAAAGTAGTTTTTGAGCTCAAAAAAATGTAATTTTAGCATATGTTTATTTTCAAAGGAATAAGAAAACAGTGATCAGCTGATATTCTGGTCAACTTATAATTGTACCATAAAGAACAGAAGAACTCAGATTGAACTCTCATTGGATGGTCTCTAAGATTTGTTGCTCTTGTTGCAACTATGAAAATATTAGTAAAATTTATACAGCGGTAACATTCAATAGAAATGCCATCTTATTAACCTATCTACGATTTCCCATGTAATTTAATTGCAAAGAAACCAAACAGGATTATAAAACAATAGTATTTTCCAAGAGAACAAAGTCTGTAGCAGAAGGTAGTATCTTCTAATAGTTCAACAGACCAGTCGTGGTTATATGCTCAGACAATCACAACTACAGCACCATTACCATGGATTCCTTTTCATTCCCATTGATACTAATTTTTCAGCTGAGCTGCTGTTCTGGAGAAAAAAAACAAACAAACAAACAAACAAACAAAAAAACCAATACTATTCTTTAAAAGATAAAGTCCATGCTTTGCTCCAAATTTACTTTAAAATGTTGCACATAATCCAGATCATATAGTAAAATCCATTCACACAGACGCAGGTGGCAGCAGGGGTATGGCAGGAGAGCAAGCCCATGGCTGGCAGCACAGTAAGTCCTTGTGCAGAGAGAGCAAGCGCTGCTGAGCTCGCTGGAAGCACGACCGCTGAATGGGCTCACGCTGCGTGGGGCTGCCAGGGCCCACAGACCACTTGCTGAGCCCTGGGAGGGTGCTCCAGAGCTGGGCGCTTGTGGGCTGTCACATCATTTAGATCTGCATTTGCTTCGAGTCTTTGCGATAGCTGGTAGTTACTGAAATTGATTCCTAAAAATGAACTTGTTTCTTCAAGGAGTAAAGGAGCTGTTGGTTAGGTTCTTCCACCATCCTGTGAGGTTTCTATTCCTGGCCTCCAGCAAAGACAAGACAACGAACACTGTTGCATCAGGGCAATTTCTAACTCTAAAATAATGTCTGAGTTTCCAGTTACAAAATCTGTGAAAGGAAATACTTTAGTACCTGATTTTGATGTACAACATAAGAGAGAGCCATATTTACATCTTCATAGGATATCTTGGAGAAGACCTATATACCTCCCAAATTGGAGTTCTACTCAAATAATTCAATTAATTACTTTTCTATCTGACTTCTGGCAGTTGCCAAGCATGAAGAATTAAATCTTCCAAGATGTGTCAGAAACATACCACTTTTCAGAGCCTCAATCAAAAGTTGACAAAGCATTAAAGAAGCAGCCCTCCACTGCTGGGTCTGACTGCTAATTAGGAGAAGAGAGAACTGGTTTTGGCATCACCCTGAAGCTCCCAGAGCAGAATCGAGAAATGTCATAGCTTTGTCAGCAAAGCCTGTGGCAAAGGTAGAAAATTTTACATACATCTTCTGTCCATAAAATCTGTTCATTTCTTTAGATGTAAGGGCTACAAAAGCCACCATTACAGAACTGAAGTCTTTCTTTTCCCCTGTCACCACTGAATAGATTGTTGCACTTGAAAAAGTTTGCAACTTGGCATAAAAAGCATCCCAGCTGAACTGTATTTCACAGCCAAGTTCTGTGGGGAGGAGGAAGGTTTGGAGACGCTCTTCCAGGTATTTTTCTTAAGTGCACATCTTGCCATTGAGAATAGTGTCTGACTATCGCCGCCTTGCTCCTCTGCTGTGCACCGCCACGTGCAGGTGGCAGAGGATGGCTGGAGCTTGCTGCAGGCTCCCTCTCCACCTCCCCTCACTCCGCAGTTCCTGCTGTCCTGGGCCGGTGGCGAGGTGGTACTTGTCTTCCTGCAGGCTGGGGTGAGGAGGGGTTCGGGATGAGCCATGCAGGACGGTGTCGTGCCTGGGTGATTCGGTGTTATTGCCAGAGCAACTCTTTTTAAGCGAACAAAGCAGCCACAGCTTGGTAGGGCTGTTCTGCCATTGATGGATTAGTCACGGGCTTACCAGTTTGTCCCAGAGACTGGGAAGCACGCTGAGCCTGTACACAGCCCTTCAGCATTGCCCCTCTGGAGCCAGCAATGCCCAGGCCCGTCAGACACCCGCTGATACCGTGCCAATGGCAGTCCTGTGTAGTGCCATGGGGTGCAAGCTGAACAGCTGCCTGAAGATCAGCAGCATGTTCTCTCCACCCAGAAATATTTGGTTAGGTGAATATGCTTCAGCAAGTTGAAGTGAGTTAAAACATCCCAAATGCCTGCAAGTTCTACCTTACTTGTTTTGTTACTGGCACATAAGGAGAGAGCATTGGTATGTTAAATGTTTCCTAAGCCAAAGAAAAAGAAGAAAATCCATTCACTGAAGCCTGAATACCTCTGGCTTATGAATCTCTGATTCATCCTGACAACTATTTAAAAATTCATTTCAAACTCTGCATTAATCTTGGCCAGAAAAAGAAATGTGTTAGGTAACAAGTGCCACAAAGTGGGGTTACCGTTGTGGATGTGTGCAATGAAAGGCATTGTTAGCATTTGACTTGCAAGAGAAGCATCGGTATGTATTATCAGATACTTTTTCTTTTCTGAAGTCCATTGAACAAATGTGTACTTGGGCGTAGAAATGCGTCTCTAACACTGATGTCTCATTACATTATTTCTCCTCTTTAATGTGTATAGTTTTCCTATATGTTGGAGCATCCTAAGTGTCATTAGATACTGAAATCAAAATAATACAGATATCTTGTTATGTGAGGGAGGAAAGGGAAATAAATTACTTTGTTTTTTTTTTTCTTCCCAATATTGGTCATATTTGAGATTTAAAAGTTAGACTAATGGCTTGATTAATGGATTGATTAAATAGTACTCTCTATAATGCTCACTAAAGGGCTAAAAAAATCATTCAGATTATTATTTGTTGCTGATTTGGTTATTTTTTTCCAAGAATGCTTCATTACAAATGGTAATGTTTTCCAAGAAAATAACCAGATAGCCTGCAATTTGACTATATTAAGTGTTTGAATAAATAAAATCAGCTGTTTGCCTCTTGCAGTAGCTGTCTTCTGACTTTGCATTTCTAAACGCAGTTTTGTTTAGCATATATCTATGGCCATGTACTTACTTAGTACCTTGTGTTTTGTAAAGGCTCCTAAAAGGCCCTAGGCCAAAGGTGTCAGTAGATCATCCTGGCAGTGAGATGGAAGGAGGAGAGAGAGAGAGAAGGTAGGCATGTGGTGGCACTCCTGTTCAAACCCAGTGATGCTTCCATCATGAGTTGAAGACAGAGAGCTGTGATGTAGCTTGATCAGAAGGGGCAGGTGAGGAAGAACAGGAATGAGGTTAAATTTATCCAGGAGATCATAAACTTTTTCTCCCTCTTTTTCGTTACTTTAATATTAAAGAAAAAAGATAAGACATTACTGTGGGATCCTTGTTTTGTTTTTACAAAAATATCAATTCCATAATTAATTGAATGTAATTCTTCATTTGCAGCATGTCAGATCTGGCCTTTGTCCATTATATGTGGTATATATGGTTGTCCAGAAATACTCTGAGCTATATGCAGCTGAATTAGATGTAATTAAATATGCTAAAAGCATGTTTTTAAAGACATTTTAGATTAAGGTTAATTAAACAGTTAGGATACTACCTGTATTTTCTAGTGAAAATATTTTAATCTGTCTCTCCTGTTTGTATAGGCTTTCAGATAATACCTTCCATACAGTGTCGCAGATCATACGGAAGATAATGGCCATAGATGGCCATACTGGACAAGTGAGTGATTAGAGTGGAGGCTTTTGGGAGTTGATGAAATTCATATCAGTATTTTTGGCTGTGGGATTTTTCACTGTGGGTTCTTCATGGCTGTGTACAAGGTGGATGCTTTGGTTTTCTTGTAGAGTGATTTGAAGTTTTTATTTTTCTTTAAGAAGGGGAAGAGAACAAAGTAAGGCACGTGAACAGCTGTGGAAAACATAAGCACTGCTCCAGACAATTTATCTTATTGACTGTAGTAAATTTACTGGCACGGCACATCATCAGTGCCCTTCTCGGCCACTTTGAGACTTGGCAAATTCTCCCTAGGCTGTTAGGGTAATGTTTCCATTAGCCTTTGGGAATAAACAGGCATCAGAAGTGTTGCAAAGGTAGATTTACCTTGGCTGCTGAAGGTGGACGCTTACTAGACAAAAAAAAAAAAAAGGAAAATACCTGAAAATGGTTAATGCTTTGCGGAAGAGTATCAGCAGAAAGGTTAAATTTCCTATCAGGGATATCTAAAATTCTTTTGACGCAGCTAAACTAGTGATTTCACCCTGTTCACTGACTGGCCTATTCATAACCAGGGAAGTATTCCCCTCCTGAGACTTCCCGTCATAAAAGTGGTGCAATTTGCACTTCTGCTCCAAGACTTGAGAGAGGAGGGTTCGGTTCCCAGCTTTGCGGCATATTTTGTGTGTGAGTAGCAACAGTCTGCCACAGCTATTTCAGTACTTCCAAGCGATCCAGGCACCCAGCAGAATTTGAAAATATTTCCACCACAGTTAGCATTTTCCACTGAATGCGACCCGCCTGTCCACTTCAGTACATCTGAAATTATTAGACTCCTCCTGGAATCTTTAGGTGGAGAAAAATCGGAACCGGACCACAGGGGCATGGTGCTGCTCCAGTGAAGGCTGGGTTGGATCTCAGCCTGGAGGAGGATGCTGTCAGAAACGCAGTCTCCGTTCAGCTGGACGATCCCTTCCCACCTCAGCAAATGTCCTGATGCAGGTGGCTTTTTGTCCTCCTGCCACAGTCAAAGTACAGGTAGCAATGGGGTTTAACGACATGCCAGCTGATCTCCTGGGATTTCAGCTGAAATGCTGAAACATCCACCCTAGCATCGTCTCTCTAACTTCAAACACCCCCCATTTGTACTTTCCTTTCTAAATTCCAGTTCGTGATCATTGTATATGCTGTTGTACCTGGTGTGTTTCTACGTTACAGTACAGCTTGTTTGTCCTTAGCTGCTTAGTGCAATTCAGGATTTGACCCCTGCAAAGCACGGTTGGCTGTAAAAATTGTATACACTCTTGTTTTTTGAAAGAACAATATCCCTAATATTAAACCATGAAGGAGTGATAGTTTATATATAAAGCCAGAAAAGACATCTAACAAGCTGCCCCATCCCAGACAATTTCAGACTGTATTTATTGTGTACATAGGGCACATTAAAAGAAAGAAAAAAAGTTTCAGCAGCATGTAACGCAAATAAAATGAAAACAGCACTGTACATAAAGGAAAATTGATGCGGAGTTGAGGCTTGATAGATCAGTGAAGGGCCTAATTTCTCAGGCTGTGGCTTCAGAAGGGGTAACAGGATGGCAGGAAGTCCCTGCCCCATCCTGTTGATGGGCACCCTTTGCCACCTTGGCTGTGCTGTAAACTATGTCAGGGACTGATCTGGGCTGCAGTAACATTTTTTTGCGAAATAAAACGACGCTGTTGACCGGCAGCGTGGGCTCCTGCACACCAGCGTGGGCTCAGGCTGTAGGTTGCCTGCAGTGGGGCAGCAGCTGAGCTGGGAACGTGTGGAGCTGCTCTTGTGGCCGCAGCCTTCTCCCATCACTGGCCCTGGGTGAAGACAGCAACACTTTAGTGCATTCAGCCTGAAAACATGTGGGGATCTGCGACTGAAAGTCTGAGTGGGTGTCTAGAGGGGCTTCTCTGACAGAGTCGTGACCATGCAAAATGGGCTATGAATAAGTGCATGGGGTGTTAGAGAGAAGGATGCTGGCTACAACACATCTCCCTTTCTGCAGTGGTTACAACAATATTCTTCTAGATGAGCCTCAGCAGGACTGGAAATCTATGTTTATGTCAAACCGTGAAACATGTTTTATGTATCTCACAGAGATTAGTTTATAGAAACATACTGTGTAACTGGTTCCAGTTGAAAACTTCACCAGATCCATCCAACTTACCGCTTGAGGAAATCTTGTCATTTTCTTACGTTGCACTCACCTGTTCTAATTAAAGTTTCTTTTCCCTCTCCTGTATGACAGGCCTAGATGATGTTGTAGCAATAATGATTCCTGAACCCAAAGGAAAAGAGATAGTGAGCCTCCTGGAGAGGAACATCACTGTGATGATGTACATAACCATCGGGACACGCAACTTGCAGAAGTATGTCAGCCGGACCTCCGTGGTGTTTGTCTCCATCTCCTTCATTGTGCTGATGATCATTTCACTGGCATGGCTGGTCTTCTATTACATCCAGCGATTCCGCTACGCAAATGCCAGGGACAGGAATCAGGTGAGAAGAACTGGGTTGACTCTTTGTTTTCAAAAAACTCACCATGGGATTCAGCTTTAAATTACTTGAAAGTAAAAATTGGGGAAAATAAGTGTGTGTTTAAAAAAAAAAAAAAGATAGTGAAAAGAATGGGGATATAAAAATGCCTGTGTATGGGAAAAGCCAAGACTTCTGTCAATATAGATGGGACTAAGGAAAAAAGAAATTAATGAACATAAAGTGTATGTATTATGGTTTGTTTTTTTTTTCCTTGCACAAAATACTCAGGAAACAGCCAGAAAGTGTGATAACGTTTATTAGCAAAAAGATTCCTTTGGTATATACAGTCAAGTGACATAGACATGTATATAAGTTAACGAACAACCTTTAAGATCAAAATGATGACAAAAATATAGTGTGGTATGTGAATGTCTGTGTGGGAAACAAGGGTTCACAATAAGTGAAGAGATTAAGAGGAACAGGAAGTGTTTTCATTTTCATGCTTTTTCAGAAGAGCCTTGAGCTTGAAAGGGAAAGATGTTCCTGTTCATTTGACAGTGGTCACTGAACGTGTAAGAGCTGTACTGATAGCCACGAATATTATTAAACCATTGCTTTCCACCACCACCACCCCTCCCCCAAAAAGAGATACAAAACCTATAGAGCTGGAGAAGAGTCAACAGCATTATTGAGGCCTTCTGGATTTATAAAGCACCATGCATCTTTATGGTAGTTCAGCAATGAATAATAATAGCAATGTTAATAATAAATTTAATATTTTCTTGACTGGATCCAACTATCTCAGCATCAGCAGAACTGTGAAGCTGAGGCTTCTACATTTCATTCTAATGGTACAGTAGAAAATGTTATCAGTATGAAATCTGAGGAGATAACCATTTTACTGCAGGAAAAATAATGCAATGTAATTCAGAGATGTTTCTGGACCCTTAATAAATTCCTGTTGGGGCAGGGGGAGGACTGCCTTGCTTGCTCTGCAGAAAAAGTAAAACTGAGAGTGTTAATAATCATCTTGTAGTGGAAAGTACTGCCGCACTCTAAGAAATACTTAACGTATAGGGATCCCTCACCACCCCCACTGAAATTCAGACATTTTCTGAGACAGAGAGCAGCTGCTCTGTATTTACAGACAGAAAAAACATATTTTACTTTTAAATATACACCATGAAATTTTGGATAGTAAGAATGAGACTATCCCAGCTGGAATTTGAACATCACTGGCAGCAGAATCACTGTGACTGTAGCGGCTGTGATAATTTTTTAGATGCTTTGGCTGCAAAAGCACATGTGTGCCTAATTTATGTACGTGAGTACCATAAGTGTGCTTTCAATCAAGTAATTGTACAGGCAGATTAGCAGTGTAAATAGACATACACAAACATGAAACCCAGCAAAATAAGAAGCTCCCATCAGGTGATAGGCAATAGTCTGGAATTGACTGGTTTGTGTTCAAGCAGGCTTCCTATTCAGTGTTTTCTTTCCAAAGTTTGAATGAGACTAATGTGTGCACAAACAATTGTCCTGTGCAGAGGTTTTAATAGCAAAGTTATTAGTTCTAATTATTTTCTTGAGAAGAATAAGAAAACAGGCTTCCTAAGCAATTATTTATTATTCATTTTTTGCCAAATCTGTAATAATGATACAAGGCCAACTGGAATTTCTTTATGTACTTTCTTTACTTGATTTTGCCTGACATCTCCTCTAATCTCTTCATTAGCTCTTTTTTTTTGATGAAAAATGGTGTACGGTGATACGTACAGATAAAGCTCAACCATTTGTGTTAGTGAGCTTTTTAGTCCTGGTTATGGACTATAGTAATGTAAGTAGCTGTCAGAAAAGCTCAACTTGCTCTTGCCCTTTCTGTGAGGGTTCTCTCTGTTTCCTCTAAAGGTCTGCTTTTGGTTTTTTTTTTTTTTTCTTTGACACATTTTCTTGTAGCACAAGGATGGGAGCACAAAGTTCTTGGATATTCAGATATATACAAGAGAAATGGTTTTTGTTCCTTTTGGAGGATATAGTTTAGAACATGGTTCTTTCATCAATTTGCTTAAAAGCTTTTGCCATTCTAATTTGTGTGTGTCTGTCTGTATTAAGGTATTGAGTTTACTTGTTGGAAAGCCTTGCAAGTGTTGTAAGGACCTTCATTGCTGGCCAGCTTTAGGAAAGATGCTTCCCTCTATTTGTATTTGATAAACTTCAGATAAAGTTTATCTGATGGGTAAGGCTGAAATGTTTGTGCAAATAGAGCCTCAGATGAAGAGGGAGCCAGCTGGCCTATTTAGTGAGAGGTGTGCTATCAGTTGCTACCCCAAGGTGCGGTGAAATCTTACTGCACAGACTGACTGCCCGTCTCTGTAAGTGCAAAAAAAACTGTGATTTATTAGATTTCGGTTTTAAAAGTAAAAAAGGAGGTTAAATTCATTCTGACATCTGAACGATTTTAAATCCTACAGTTTTAAAACAAGATCTTGTGAGGGTCAGTGTTTTCTGTGTCGAAGCAGAACCTATGCTTACCTCTTTGTTAACCTCTGTCATGCTTGCTCTTCCTAGGGCTGGCTGATAGTGGGGCTGCTACCAAGAGCAGTTCAGCCTCCTCTGAATTGGTAGTCTGGGCACTGTGCTGAGGGAATGGGACAGGGTGGCTGGCTGCTAAATATGATTGGCATAAAAAGTTATTATCTACAAGTAGGAGAGGTGTTGCAGCATTATAGGAGAGCAAGGTTTCTGAACATCTTTTATTGATCATTCCAAGTCTCCCTAAGTCATCTTCCATTTTGCCTCTTCCAAGCTGACCCACTTTAACTATGTCTTGCATTCCTGCAAAACCTGCTGCATCCTTTGGTCAAGCCTCATAACCACATTGGCCTCCTTGTCCTTTCATATATGATCACCCTACTTTCTAGGTCCACTTCCCATCTTATCCACAGCTTAAGTTGCTGATCAGGCAGTAATTCCAAAAGGAGCTAACTTAATTATCCATCTAGAAAGCAACAAGTCCTGCTAACGAGACAGGCAGCTAGAACGACTGGAGAATCTCCTGGATTCCTCCTATGACTCTCCAGTGAGGTGAAACCTGGATATATACCACATATGTCTTCAGCCATCATTCCTTCACCACATGTGCAAAATCCAGGTTCATGCACCAGAAGGGAGACTCAGCTCACTCCCGCTAGGTGCCTGGTTTAGGTAAATGGAGAACCAGGACAGCAAGGCTTCCCACTGCATGCCCTGACCTGTTCATGTAAATGTAAACTTAGCTGGGAATTTCTGGAGGGGAGCCCAAAACTGTCCTCCATTATGGGCTTGTGCACCTGCAGCTAGGGTGTCAGCTACAGATACAGTCACACTTCCTACAGTGATAGAAAATACAGTTACATTTCAATTTTGATTTTAATGTGTTCAATTTTTAAGAGTGTCTTTAGCACAGACAACTGTATGGTACATATGGAAGTGAAGGTAGGCAGTAATATTCATGTGGATGAAAAAACAACTTTTTCTCCTCTTTTCCCACCTAAGAAGATGACCAGGAAGTAGGTGGTTGCCCTGATGTTATGCCCTTTTGATATTATGAGGATGAAATTGTGAAATTAAAGCATAGTCAGCCTGGTTCCTCAGCAGCTTGTTCCTGGAGCCCTCCTGAAATGAGAGAGTATATCCATGAAAGACTACGGGACTTGTTTGCATCAAGCAACATCAGGTTGCAGAGCTAATTGAAAGCGCTTTGGAATTACATGACAGGTTAATGCCTGGAGGTTATTCAGCAAACTGTGACTTGCTATCTCAGCCCTGTAACAGCCAGGACACAGACTTCAAAAAAAATTAAAAAATCATGTCAGTAAGTCATATTTCACCAGCAATAGTAGAAATCTCTTTCTGTTGTCTGCGAGCCATGAGAAAGGAAGACAGCAAGAGGGAAATGTTTAAGTTCCAGACCTGTTGGCAGAACTTCTTCCATGTTACTTCTTCCCATTGGCTTCTTGTTAAGAAGTAGTTTTCTGTAAAATCATTTTGAAACCAGGTAGGCTTCATGGTTTTTGCAGGATGGCAGAAGCCGTAGCAGGCAGTTATCCCACTAGCGCTGTGGAGGGTTCTGTGCATCCCGGGTTAATCTCCAGGGAAGGATCTAGTTTAGTATGTGATTGGCAGTGTATGGAGGGTCAAGCAGTTCTCTGAGAAAGAAGCCTGGTGGTCATGGCTTTGCATGAGGGTTTGGGACCATTGAAGAGAGACGTCTTCTTTGAAGCAGTCTTGGGAAGATGCTTACTAACTATGATGAAGTCTGCAAACTTGATCTGTGGTACAGGAGATGTCTGATACCTCATCCTGATGGTGTAGCTCATTCTACTCAAGGCACAAGGTGATCTCTTCCCTCCAAAGGTGATGGGTTAGTAAGGCCATTAAGAGAGAAGCACTTGTAATTTCTCTTCCACAGCATCTACAGTCATTTACTTCCTCAGGAATAGATAAGTGATGCTTTCCATGCTACTGTCCTTTCTTTTAAATAGTAACGCCATCTCCACAAGACCACTGCTTAACTCCTTCCAGTCCAATATTGAATGTTGCAGCCTTGCTAATGAGATTATGGGATTTATGATTATAAATCTCTAAGCTTCGCTTTAAACCCTTAAACTATTGTAATGCCTCTTATTTTCTAGGGGCAATGATTGGTTAGTGATAGCATGCCTTTCGTTCAAATAGAAGAATCCTTTGAAAGTATGACATTACTCCAAGATAGTCCTGTTCTTTCAAAAATTAAATAATTCTCATTTGCATTTAAGTCATGAACTTGTCTATTTAAGATAGACAAGAGTAAAAACAAACATGAAAACAAGCAGATCAAAGATGTACATGAGTCTTTAATCTTGTCCTATGCCCTTGAAGAATGTGCAAAAAAAGAGCTGAGACATTTCATTAGTTTAAGTAATAATAATGATAAAAAGGAATCACAAGCAATTCCTGAAGGAGGACGCAATGGCTCTTGTCTCACTGTGTGTTATCAGTCTGTCTTTGATTTACATTAAAGAAACAAATAGCTGGCAAGAAATGTTTCCAACTCTTGTCTGATCCGTTTATTGAAGGGAAACTGTGAGAAAAAATGTACCACAGAAAAGATGTTGTATAACTGCAAGAAACTCCCTCACATGTGGTAATTAGTTGTGCTGGAAGGCTCATATGTAAATCTCGTATGATAGCCAAGATCATTTTCACCTCTTTAGCCAGGCCTGCAATTGCTCACTGCTTTCAGAATTGCACACATTTTGTCAATCTTCCATGTCTTTCGAATCTAATAAGCTTACCCTCTAAATTAAATTCAGTGATTTTAATTGAATCCAAAGAACAACACGGTAATTTATTAATCATATCTGTGTGATGATTAGCTCCCAATTTACAAACAACATCCAGCTTCCTTCCATTTTTGGCTTCGTGCTCTCACCCCCTCCAGCTGGAAACCCTTCCCGCTGACAGGCCCCTCTGAACTCCGGCACAGGCAATGTTCCCGGCCTGAAAAGTTGAATGTCTTCTGAGTCACCAGGGCTCCTGAATCTCCCTCCTAACTAACAGCACATGGCTGGAAACATGGATGGGGAGGGGAGGGGAAAAGAAGAGTTTGTCATTAATTGGTGGCACCTTGGGATGCACTGTGTCATAAACTGTTATAAAACTGACAAGAAGGCATCAGAGTAGGTGTTGCTGCGTGATCCTGTGTAAGGCAGACAAGAAAAAACTGGAGAGAGCCCAGAGGAGGGTCACCAATATGATTTGGGGACAGGAGCACACCATGAAGGAGGAGAGGTGGAGGGAACTCAGCTTACTAAGCTGGGAGGGGAGAGGTGGAGAGGAGAGGAGGTGGAGGGGCTCTGCAAGCAGCCTTCAGTGGCATAAGGGGTGATTGGAGAGGAGGCAACGTCAGGCTCTTCTCGGAGGTGCACAGAGAAAGGACGAGGGTAATAGTCACAAATTGCAACAAGGGAAATTCCCTGTGTATGACAGTAATTAAAAAAAAAAAAAAAAAAAAAAGGCTGTGAGAGCATTGCTTCACTGGAACAAATTATCCACAGAGGTTGTGAAATCCCCCTTCCTGGAGATAGTCAAAACTTGACTGGACACAGCTCTGACTTTGAAGTTGACCCAGCCTTGAGCAGGGGGTGGAGGCACATGACCTCTACAAGACCTTTCCAGCTTGTGAGTCTGTCTCCAGATCTCCTTGTTGCATTAGCAACAAGCAGCCAAGTCCTGGGAGTGCTCTGATACAGGCACAAGCTCAATAGCACAGGCTGCAGAGGTAGCTCCACAGAGCTGTGATTATGTGAGCTGCCCCATACTGTTCTCAGCTTCTTGCAAGAGGCGGCCATCTCCATCTTAAGCTTTTGAGAACGGGGTGTTTTGCATCAGGCTGTTATTACATACTTTAATCCTGAGTGGCAGTGACCCTGTCAGCACAGTAACAGTGTTTTGGAAATATGGGAGAACAATCGGAAGTGTCACGTGGTAAGCAATTCATGGTACGCTGGAGGGAAAGATAGAAAGGAAAAGAAAAAGCTAATGGTTATGTATGGTTAGGATGTTACTGCAGGACTATGTAGTGCTTTACCTGTAAGAAACTGCAGATGCTTTAGCCTCATTTTTATACCTTGCATTACTCCTATAAAGTAGGCAAGTTCTGTATTGCAGGAAAACAGAACGGCAGAGATGATGATTCACGTGTTTCATGGTTAACAAATTATCACCTCAGTTGCGGCACTTAAATTTTGCTGGGGATCATGAGCTGGTCCTGGAACAAAGTAAGCGTAAAGACCTCCTAAATCTTAAGTCCAGTGTTCATTCTGCTTACCAGCCCAGGCCTCATTTAATAATGTGTTTTTTACAAGTGTAATTAAAAAAGGAGAGGGAAGAAGTAGGATACCCAAGTAGCAGACTTGGTACATACATTTCTACTCACTGAAATAGTGTAGGTGCCATAGTGTAGCATCACAACAGGCTCACATGCAGTCTTCTCTGGAACTCCATTAGCATATCTTTGCCTCATCAGCTGTGGGTTACCAACAAGCCTAGAACACCTACTGTGCACTTACTCTGAATGACTGACCTCATCTGTTTACGTTTATACAGCACTGTCCTGTTTCATGTGCAGTTGCTTCCGATTATTAAGAAATCTAGTGGAAAAACAAGTGATGAATTCTGCATGAAGAGATACTCATCTGTTTACGTTTATACAGCACTGTCCTGTTTCATGTGCAGTTGCTTCCGATTATTAAGAAATCTAGTGGAAAAACAAGTGATGAATTCTGCATGAAGAGATACTCTTTTCTTAAGAGTAAATTTTGTATTACAGCGCCGGCTTGGAGATGCTGCAAAGAAAGCAATCAGCAAGCTGCAAGTCAGAACAATCAGGAAAGGTGATAAGGTAATTTTTCAAATTGCTCATCACCAAATGAATCTCTGCGCTGAGTATTCCTTCAGAACACTGGGACAAAGAGGCAGAACAGAAATGGCAATTACTTATTAAACTTGTATGTGTTCTCCAGGTGGTGGAGCAATACTGGTAAGCAATTTACGGATGGAATGGAGTAGGGAGAGGAGGAGGTGAAATTATGTGAAGATGCAGAAAATCCTGAAAGTTCAAATATGCTACCTAAATCTGCATGCTTCCCAGGGCATGTTTCAAACTGGATATGTGTTAAAAGTCTGACTTGCTTTTCTTGAAATGCATTATTGAGTTTGCAGCATGCATCAGTGACTGTTTTACTTTGTCACATAAGCTCTTGTATGAAGAGATTAGCATACAAAATCAAAAAATGAAAATGATTAATGTTCTCTTTCCTGTAGGAAACTGAGCCAGACTTTGATAACTGTGCTGTTTGTATTGAAGGCTACAAACCCAATGATGTTGTCAGAATTTTACCTTGCAGGTAAGTTAAAGATTGAAGATGCTTTAAGCTGTGATAGTCTCTCTACTTCAGAAGATAGGCTTTGTTCTCAGACTATCATTCTGAGATTGCCTGAGAGCTTAGGGGAGAAGAGAGAGTTTATTGTTTTGATTTGTTCCAAATCTATTCTGTAGAGATATCTGAAATACCTCTTTATTCTACTTGAACTGAAAGTAGCATTAGTGGTGGTGAAAACCTGGGTTTAGCATGATAGTCAGAAATTTTGTCTGATCTGGATATACTACAAAGTTTTCAGTAGGGTTTTTAAACTAAAGGCTTTGATTCCTCTTTTTTTTCTCACCAGTTTTATAGTAGTCTAGAATAACTCCCTTAGAAGAACTTGCTGCTGACTTCAAGGTGAGTCTGGGGCAGAGCAGCCAGGGATAGAGCAGGCTAACTGCTCCCCATGGAAAGAAGCAAGCACTTCTTTTGCTGTCCTATGTCATGACCAGGTGCCAGGAGAAGGATGACTTCTATCAAAAAAACAAAAAGAAACGTTGAGTAGAAGCAGTAAAGCAAAAAGGGAATGTGACAAAGACCATGTTATCTATTGCTGCCATGAAATTATTCCCAGGCATGTAGGACATAGAGGTGACAAGAGCTTTTAAGGTTGTTCTTTCTCTTTTCTTCCCCTCATGTGACCATGCCCTGTGCAGCGCACACGCTCACAGTGACGTGACACAGGAACGCAGCTTCTTGCCACCCATAACAGCTGTATTCCCTTCTCTATGCCATCATATTATCATCCATGGAGCGTTAGCTAACAAAAGATTTCTCTAAGGAAATCAATTTCTTAGGAAGTTTCCTAGGAACAGTGGTTCCCCTCACACAGCCCCTACCACTTGCCCCTACCAGAGCAAGAGCTTGATTTCCCTAGAAAGAGCAATCTCAAGTGCAGTACATACAGAGCATAGATTTTTTATAGTTTCTTCTGCTGGAGACATGTTCACTGGCTTGAGAAACTGAAATATTTGTTTCTTTTCCTGCTATGTTTTTCCCTAGTAGATATTTGAATGTTACAAGCAGTCCATTTCTGTTCATTCATGTGACTCATTATTCTGTTTACTGCCATCACTAAATGGCAAACAAAAAGCAACAGATTTATCATAAATTTGACCTACTCTAAATCTCCCACAATGACAAATTGCTTATGAACTGCTTTCTTCTGCAAACACACACTTCATGAAGCAGAAATACAGGAAAAAAAAAAAGAGAAATTACCACAAAATGGGGACCTTGCTTTGACATCAAGCCTGTTTTCATAGAAGCATAATAAAGTTTGGAAATTTCACATGATAGAGGCCGGCAGTTTTCAGAGGTAGGTACACAACAGCAAAAAAATGTCTAAGGTCTAGCTTTCACTCCTCTCTCTCATAATTCAATGAGGCTCCAGTCAGACTTTGTCATGCACAGTGTTGAGTCAAGCAGAGTGAATAGGAAACACATAGTTAACAGGTGATGTTCAGTTCTTGGCTGACTTAAAAGGTCGCCTAGAAAATGACTCATGCTAAAAGGTTAGCAGCAGCAGATCTGTCTTGTAAAATACTCACAGTTTGAGCCTAAGCAGTTTTGAATTATAAAAACTAAAAGATCTTTCTCAAGCAGCTACTTCACAGACCCTGGCTTTCCTGTTGCACAGATTGTGAGGGCAGTATCTTACACATTCACATGGACTTGGACTTCCAAAACAGGAAATGCTAGTCATGATTCTTTCTGCTGTTCTCAGTCTCTTCTCCTTGGGGGAAAAAAAAAAAAAAAAAAAAACTTTCTGTTAAGTGAGTAGGAGAGTGTTATATTGTTATGTCTTGATAAAGACCTACAGACACTATAGGTTTCTTCCTCCAGCATCCTCAGTTAAACTGTTTGCAGTAAGGGAACTGCATTATTCAGCCCTCTTTAATAAGAGGCTGGCATTTCACCAAGCCTTACAGAAGCAAACACCATGACACCAGTGCCAGCTGACCTTTGTGTGTCTATCCAGGAGCTGCTCAAGATGTAGAGCTTTTTACCCGCATAGCCAAATATGCCCCAGGATCTGCACACAAAAGAGGCTGCTTTATCCTTCAGGCTATACTGGGAAAACCACTGCTAGCAGACACACTCAGTATAAAGCCCTGTATATCTTCAGATTTCTTTTTAAGGCTGCTGGGTCCTGAATCTACTAAGAAACTGGAACCAGAAATCCACCAGCCAATATTTCAGTGGATGAGCTCTGAAGTCATATAGATAGACGTTTACTAGCACTTAAGCTGTTTCCCCAAATGTCCTCTTTTTACATTTGGCAGAGAGAGGACACTGGGATAGCCTGTTGTTAACATACCTCATGCAGGACAGCTGGGAGGAGAATTCTAGTTAGCTTGTGCTTCTTCCTCTCTTTCCTCTTTAGAAGCCATCTCCCACAACTGACTATATTAATAAACTTCACTCTACAGAGTGTATAAAATAAATACATGCTGATACTTGATGGTGAAGAAAGTGTTGGCTTGCAGCTGGTTTTATGTTTAATGGTAGCAAGCATCACTGAAGATATCTATGAGGGCACTGACACGACATCAAATGTAAGCAAGTTCATTGTTCCCATAGTGACATCTCTTGTCATAGCCCTACTTCCTTTTGCTTGTCCTCCATCTCTAGCTTCAAAACTGCTTCATCTTTTCTGCACATTCTTTGGAGAAGTTACTGGTGATACTGCTCCTTTTATCTGCCTTTTACTAAACTTTTCCTAACTGTACTAAACTTCCACAGAGAAGCAAGGCAATTCTTTCAACATCATCTCTACTGAGAACTTTCTATTTCTTCATAACCTCTTTTTCAGATGTTCCATTTCTGTCACCAACAAACGGTCTTTCTGACCCTGTTGGAGCTCACACGCCTCTTCTGAGCCTCCAGTGAACAACTGTGATTTCAGACTGCTCCACTCCTTCCCTCTCTTTTCATTGGCCTCCTGTGAAAATCATTTAATCACAACACTTCTTCCCTTTTATTCCATTTTCCCACTTACCCTCATCATCACGTTCCTTTGTCCTTCCTTCTTCTGCCTTAAAAATAAACAAATAGTAGCACATACGCCTCCTCAAAAGCCCAAACCTTCTTGTCAGATACTATAGTGCCGCTCAGTCTCTTACCAAAACCCTTCTCAGTCCTATGCTGCAGTCCTGTATCTAATCCAAGCAACTGATGCTTTTACTCTGGGTCCCTGGGAATGTACCTTTCTTTCTGCTTTTGCCTCCTTTTGTCTTAGCTCGTGCTTTTCTTCTGAAAAAAAAAAAAAAAAGGTAAATCTACCTAGCTTCTGATGAGTTCATATCACTTTTTCNTTGTTTGCATGCAGTTCAGAAAGTTGGAACTAGGAGTGGAAGGTGGAAGGAGAGCAGTTCCTCTTAACCTGGGAAAAGAGCATTTCATAATTGTTAGCGGGTCAAAAGTTTTACAAGAGTTTTACAATGATAAAATTATTATTATTTTGGGGCTGAGCCCAAAATAAATATTTTTTGTTGCACGTTTAAAATGCAACTTTAAAGAAAATTGAAATGCATTTCAGACAAAAGTAATCTCCAGTTAAAAAATACGAAGTGCTAATTAGATAACAGTAAATGCAACACTCTGAGATTTTGAGATTCTTTTCCTTACTTTGGACTCTGTGAGCTTTACACAGTCTTGTGCAGTCACAGAGTCACAGAACAGTGCAGGAGGGACCCCAGGAGGCCACCACCCCCATGGCGCGGGGGCACTGGCTGTGCACATGTCGTTCTTGGGAATTATTTTTCCAACACACTCTGCAGCCTCCAAGGATGAAGACTCTGCAAATTCCCCTGATAATTTATTGCAGTGCTTTGCCACCCTGACAGCGGTGAAGCTTTTCCTGTTGTGTAACCTGAATCTTACTTGCTGCAGTTTGAACACATCATCATGTGTGTTATTCCTAGGAGAGGTGAAAAACAGTTTGTTTCCTTTCTGCTTATGGAAGCCTTTGTCTTATATGAAGATTGTTACCACATCTCTCCTCTCGTCTCCTCTCTCTCAACTAATCAATTACAGTTCTTTTGAGAAACTTTCAACCCATCCGAATCAACATAGTTTTGCAATGCATGTGGTTGCACACAACAGAAAAAAAACATATTTTTTCCAGCTATGACTTTCATTATCAAAGCCATGTTCCAAGCCTGTGTCTGAAATGTCTTTCTTACTGTCTCCCTTTATGGGTCATTACTTCTGAACTCATCCATGAAGCTTCTACCCTCTCCTTCCTTTTAAAACTTGAATCAGTCAGAAATGCAGAGAGAGGGGGATTTTTTTTTTTTTTGCAGTTGATCTTTTTACATCTTTGTCTTAGTATGTGACTGAAATGTCGTAGTTGCTCTCTCATCTTATTTTGTGCTGATCCTTATTTTACCTGAATTTAGATAGTAAACTTATCAGGACTTGATCAGTCAACAATTTGTTGAAAGCCATAAGTATGTATATAGTCCTATAGTTAATAAAGAATAAAATAAACTTTCAAATCCTAATCTGCAAAGCTTGCAACACTGCTTCTCCATACAAAATGTTTACATGTACACAAATAGATAATATGAGCTCTCTAATTGTATAATGTGACGCAAAAATTTAAAAATCGAAATCTTTATCTGATTTTCAGTAACGTTCCATTTTTGTGTAGATTTTTGTCTAATAATCAAGATCCGTCTGTTGTACATATTAAATCTAAAATGAATAGAGCCGTAATACACTGTGATAGTGTAGTATTGGGAAGTGCCAAGTGATGTGATCTGTCATGTATTTAAATTACTCAGCATTGGTAGGATTTCTTTACAATATTGTTTTTTGAAGCCAACTTTAGAAATGCTAAACTTCAGTTTTTGAAGTCTTTAAGGCATGAAAATTCCAAGCTTTTGGTGATTAACAGGCATTATGAAATACTGTAATATGAACCACAGCTTGACTGAGGCTTGCAAAGCTTGAACTTGAAAACAAAAGGGGACTTTCTAATCTACAGTAAAATGGCTTGATAGAAGCTACATATTTTTTTATCCGAAACAGATTTTGGGAATCCATTTTTTCACATCTCAGGATTTTGTATTTTGGCACAATGTGCTTCACATGTTTGCAGTTAAGCATATTTGTTTATGGATGTGAGTAGACGATAGCGATTGGTTTTCTTTAATTAAGAACTGTGTAGTTATTTCAAATAGCTGAAAAGGAAGGCATTGACTTTCAATACTCTGCATGAACTAACACACACAGTTTCTCTTGGTTAGACTTCTGAATGTGAAATTGCACATGCCTGAGGACTGTATCATTGTGCTTTCACCTTTTCAAAATGCTTGCCTAATGATGTGCTGAATATGTCCCTCCTGAGATAAAAGGAAGAGTTATGCAGGACAGAGATGGAAATTGGTGCGTTGTGTTTTTATCCAGTCTGGCAAGCCTTGTTTTGAGGAGGGTCGTGAACTGCAGTAGCCTTAGTAAAGTAGTGGCTTGAACTTCAAATATCACAATACTTCATTTGCATTAATCATATTGACATACAGGATCAGATGAGGTGTGACAAAGTTTGGAATCACAGCCAACTGATATAATTAGACTAGGTCAAACTTCCAAGAACAGATCTGCCCTTTCCCATAGTTGTGTGAAGTCAGACCAAGTACAGCAATGTGACAATTTGCCACCTACCTTTGTTTCACAAAAGATCTCTTTCTTCTAGAAGTAGTGAGAAAAATATTGAGGTGAAAGAGTAAGATTCTGAGATTTCACATGGTTTTGGCTTTGAAGTTCTAGTGTTATGTAGGACTGAAGCCAGCTAGTATGCCAGCCAGCTAGCGTGTGGGCCGATACGACATTTGTAAGAGCCAGGGTTGCAAATCGATATTGGTAAAAGTGCATCTTAGTATCTTCCATCAAGTTGAAAGGCTGTGTGTATCTTGTTATGTGAGAGAGGCTGTGACAGAATACAGCAGCCGACCCATTCAGCTGAATATGTACCACTTAAATACTTAAAATTATTTTGGTGCATTAAGTGAGTCTGGCTTTCTAAGAGATTGCGTTTCCAAGTGGACACTGGTATATGCTGCGATATGCCTGCTCCAGATGGAGCATTGGGCAGCTGTGAGCTGTGACCACTTGCTGTTACCTGGTGGGTTTGCATGGTTTTGCTGTGCAAGCGGTGCAAATGGGTCAGTGACAGCACAGGCAAACAGAGGCTGGAGATTGCTCAAATGTGAAAGTTCAAGCAGACTGAAATGTGACTTTCAGGCTCTGCCAAGTAAAATGTGGGACACCTGTTGCAAGCCTTAGGAAAGTTAGAGCTAATCTGTATGTTGTTTCAAAACAAGTCTTAGTGTGCACCTTTTGGAGCAAGTCTGTGTATATCGACTCTCATATTTCAGAATAAAATACCCTCTTTCCATTTTGCTTAGATTATTCATTGTTTAGAAAAGATTTATTTAAAAAAGATTGTTTGAAAAAGATCAATCTTTTTTACTACTAATTTTCCTTCATATCAGCGTAGTTTCTGAGGCTATGAGTATGGTAGGAAATTTTCCTTCTGTTCTTTGGAAGGAGTGGAGCCAGACAAGAACAAACTATCCCAAGCCACAGAACACTTTCAAGTGTGAAAACAGGTGCATTACATACAAGATGAGCCAATGGAACACTGCTGTCAGCCTGAATATGACACCTGTGAATTAAAGAAAAGAGAGAGGAGCAAGAGAGAGGAACTTCTCTGCCTTAGGCTGAGCCTCAGCTGCTCTTTGACCTCCTCACCAGCATTTCTTAAATCCTGAGCCCCGCATTCCTGCACATTTGCAAGGTTTGTCTTCTACAGCCACAGGATAACAGAATATGCTCACAAGAGAAAATACAGCTGTCAGTCAGATTCACGCACTAAGTATCTCCATGTTCAATCTCAGTTTGTGTCAGGCTAAGGTAGATAAGTTTTCAGTTCTTCTGCCTGGATAACATGTAAGAAAAGTGGCCCCCAGCAGCCACGAGGCTCAGGTAGTTGTTTAGTGGTCCCTTCAGATGGAGCATGGGATTAGCAACAACCCCTTCAGGGCTGGAATAGTTTAGGAGCTCGCTCTGATGTGCAAATTCTAAAGAGCAGGAAGGTCAGGGAGAACGCTTTAAAAAACATTATCCTGATTTTTCCATTTAAATGAAGAATAACTTTTTTTTTTTAATTTCACTTGTTTTCTGTATGCATGCATCCTTAAAAATAATACCAGAACTCCAATGGCTTCACCTCTGTGTAATGTGTAATCAGGTTTGTCTACAGAACCATCAAGAAACAATAATGTCATTCCACCAGCAAGTAAGTTTTGTTTACTGACAACCTTTAACATTTAAAGAATATGGGTTTGCTACTGCACTTTGTGTATTTTTCCTAATTCTGATTGTGTACATCTTTTCCAAACTCAGTTGAGTAATACTGTGCACATGTACTTGATATGTTGCAGAAATCATTTTAAAGCCTTGTCTGCATAGGATATAGTCTTGCAGTTCTTGCAGAGGCCACAAACCTCACCATTTGAAATGTTTGCACTTTACTGAATTCAGAAGAATGGTAGTCTGGTACTGAAGTCTGGTGCTAAATGGTAAATTGTGCTATGATGGATTTGAATTAAAATGTCTTGTTTTTCATTGCAGGCATCTTTTTCACAAGTCCTGTGTAGACCCCTGGCTGCTAGACCATCGTACCTGCCCTATGTGTAAAATGAATATTTTAAAAGCTCTAGGGATCCCGGTAAGCAAGTTGCAGAAGAACTGGTTGGGGCATAAGGGAAACACCAGCTACTTGGGTGCATCTCCAGTCTTTTGCTCATCTCTACTCTTCCCGCCACGTTATTGATTTGTTAATTTATTAAGGGTAATACAAGCTGAAATATGTGACTCTACCTCTCTCCTGCACCCCACTTCTATTAGCAAGAAAGAGTGTGTGTTGAGTGTTGGGGTTTGTGTGTCTGTGACTGCCCGGTTTGTGGAACGGGGGATTGTTTACTGGTGTTGAGGTGGATTTATACGTTCTTTTGCATGGCTTTTGTTTGTGTTTTAAATCATGGCTGGATTTATTTTTTTTTTTTAATCCCACATTCGGTTCAAATCTCAAAGCAGAAGGTCTACAACTAAAATTTTCCCTGATATACCGGTTGAGGACAGCTAATTGCTCATTCTAGGGAGCCAAATCTCTCCGATTTCTCTTAAAGTCTATCTGTAGCAAGCTCTGTACTGCTAATTCCAATTAGGAAGATTTCTACCAGTAACTAAACATGTGGCAGACCACATGCTATATAAGAAATTGTTAAGCTGTTTGTTATTTGGTACATTTAGATGTGGTTAGAATCTGTTAAAACAATTGATCTCTTTAGGTTGCTTTTTTCCATTCAGATAGTGCATATCCTGTCTGCCATACCACTTCCTAACTGCAGTTATCACAGAGATCAGGGGCTTATCCAGGAAGAAGTGAGTCACTTTCTCACAGTGTGTGAGGTTTGCCACGTGATAGTGAAGTTCGATACTGAAACACTGTCGGTCAGTACATGAACAGGTGCTGTAAATGCCCTCCCCAGTTACAGATGGTGACATGCCAGCTCACATATGGAGGAGCTATATAAAGTAAAATAGATCACAGAATCACAGAGTGGCTGAGGTTGGAAGGAACCTCTGGAGATCATCTGGTCTAGATGTTAAGGTCTTTTCAGAAAGTTTAGTACCATCAGGCAGTATTTACATCCAGAATACAGCTCTCCCAGACTTCATTGACAGCTGCTGAAGGCTGAGCAAGTCTGCAAATCAGCCACAGGTTATCTGAGGCTAGATACATCAAGGGGAGGAAAAACATGGACAAAAGTTTTGGTTTACAAGACTGGCTTTACTATATGAACAGCTCTGTAGCAGCAGTATAGAACCTAATTACCACTGGTAGTTAAAAGCACCATTCAGTTTCCTCAGCCTTCGTTTTAGTTCTCACAGCTCCTGGTCTTGTTCTCTCTATACTGTGCGGCAGAATGGGGATCCATTCTGCTTCCCTCAATGAGAGCTTTCCACATGGAGTTTCTGTGGAAATAATTGTACTGATCTTGTAATTAAGGATACTTTTGTAACCCACATACACAACTGGGTCAAACTAAGATTTCAGGGTCAGCCTCAGGGCTGGTCTGTCTTAACACTAAAAATCAAGTGCTCAGACGTTAATGTTCCACTAGCAAAGGTTGTTCAAAGGATTTTATTTTATTAATTTCTGTAAAAATTTCCCTAGCTTGTTCTAAGATGACAAACTGAAAACAGCCTGCTCCATCATTGCCCCTTTAGACAAGGGGCAATGGGTACAAGCTGGAACATAGGAGGTTCCACTTAAATATTAGAAGTAACTTCTTCACAGTGAGGGTGACGGAGCACTGGAACAGGCTACCCAGAGAGGTTGTGGAATCTCCTTCTCTGGAGATATTCAAAACCCGCCTGGATGCGTTCCTGTGTGACCTGATCTAGCTGTTCCTGCTCCGGCAGGGGGATTGGACTAGATGATCTCTCAAGGTCCCTTCCAATCCCTAACGTTCTGTGAATCTGTGAATCATTTGGAGAAAGCGTACTGGCTTCCACATGCGTGAGGCATTGATTAAATTTAGGGAGGGAGAGCTGCTTTACCCCTTGAGGTAAAACTGAATTACAGTAGGAGCTGTTGTCCATGGGAACTGGGAGCAGATGGTAGCCTTCATGTCAGGGGTTTCCTCTGGCTGACAGCAAGGGAGACAGGAGTCTGAGAGCGTCTGGTAGCTTGGGAGTTAAAAATTCATATACTGCTATCAGTTGCTGCTCTGTTTTCTCTGCCTTCTTTTTCTAAAATCTGCCTTACCTTCTGCTTCTCCTTCTCCTCCCTCATCTCCCGTCCCTGCTTCTTCTCTGCATAGCCCCCTCCTGCCTGGTGTCGCTGCCCATGCTCCTGCTCCCTGCTCAGCTCACAGGACCTGTTTGTTGTCCACCTGCACAGAAACTGGGCATCCTCACCCTTCTCCTTGCTGCATGGCAGCAGCTGAGGGCAGCTCGGGTGAGCATTGGTCCTGTGCGGTGCTTTCTGGTGGCACAGTGAGCTTCCTGGCACCACACAAAGCCCTGTTCTCTTTGGAGACTGCAATTGTCAGTCCCAAATAAGCCACCAGGCTCCATCAGCACACATGAATTGATTTTTTTCAGAGGATCATAATTTAGCCAGATGTCAGTATGCTGTTGTGGGAAAAGACATTTCCTGGGAAGAAGCTGTAAAGCTCTAGGGCTTCTCAGCGAGAGGTGGCAAACGTTTCTGTAGAGTGGATAAAGCAAAATGCCATTCCCTAACCACGTTCTTGAGTCTTGCTGAGCCATCTTAGCTGAAGTTTCCACACAGAGAAAAGAAGCCTTGTACGCAGGCAGCAGTCTCCGATGGGAGGCTTGAGCACAAATTTGCCGAAGTCCTTCTCAGACTTTTACAATGGGAAGAATGAGGAAATCTTACCGTAGGCAGGACTAGTATAGTTTTTTCCTGCCAGCTGCAGGTTTGTCCTATGGTTGTTGTTAAAGAGCTGGCTTGTGCAACTATGGATAGATTGTGCTTCATTTAGCAGGAAGACTTGGGATTTTCCAGGAACTGATTGGTTAAAAACCAAATTTCTAAATATTTCAATTCAGTTCACGTCTAAACTCTCCATTTAATTTGTAACAAAGACATCAAATTATCTGCCCTGAAACCAGGTTCTTCAGGCTTCAGTGAGGCACCAGAATGACTGCTCTGATTTTCACGGTGGCTGAGCACCCTAACATCCAAGCTTTTCACCGTGGCACTCTGCTGCTCCAGAGGATAATTAACTGAATATCTATCAGCAAACATTTGGCGTAACCTTTTCAATTGTCTCTCTGCTGGTGTATCTAGCTCACAGACTTTACCTCTTTTGGATGTAATATTTGAAGTGTATTATCAGTGGAAGTGTCTTTCACTTTCAAAGACCTACATTGCTTTTGGGATGATCATATCACATAAAATAGTTTCCCTCTGCTTCTCCCTCTTTTCTGCAAATATCTGCTGGATAAGCAGACAGCTGCATTTTTGGCAGCAGATTGGATGACTTGAAGCTATTCACTAAGAGCCTTAGCCAAGCACTCAGAAGTCAATACAAAGCCTTCCCTTGACTTTAGTGGAATTGTGCCCTCAAAGCACTTACATGCAGGGAATGAGTGAAACCAATATAATTAAACTTAGCAAATGTATCTGGGTCACTCTGACAGCAAAAACCATAATGTATTTTTTTCGATTAGTATTTCATATCATTAGTTTTATAGTATGCTGCTTAATTTGTGATATTTTTCCAACTAAAATGATTCAGGAGTAAAGGGATTAATTATATCGAGCAACGCTATTTTAGTGTCTTCGGTGTTTGGTTTGGCTTTCAATTATAATCCTGTTTTTAAAGGTTTAAAAGTTAGTGATAAAACCCCATTCTAGGAATAACTGGAATCAGAACAAAGGACAGACAACTGATCTCCTGAAAAAAAATGAAATAATTTTTCTTAGAGTACAAACTAAAAAACAGGTCTTTTTTCTTTAAGGTATACTGCCCTCAAAGTCAAATGTAATTTTAAAATGAAATTCTGAAGGCATTTGTTATTAACAGCTAAGGGTGAGGGAAAGAATGAGAGATCTGATGAATAATTTTAGATCCAAGTCCTACAGATAAATAATTGGTGTTTCACTTAGAAAAGTACAAGTTCAGTGGGTTTCATTAAAGCCAGGTATAGCTGAATGTGCCTTTATCCCAGTTGTGAGGAGCTCTCACTGCCTGTGGATTAGACTGGAGTCAGACAATGACAATTCTAATTTTTATCCGAAACTTCAGCTTGTGGATACAAGTCATCTGAGGATTGTGTAAAATTCCTGTCTTTTTCATTAGGAACATTTGTGACAAAATATTCATGAAGTGGCAACAATCAGGGAATGTAAGGGAAAAGAGAAAACATGCTAAGGTCCTGGCTCTGCAAAAAAACACAAGCATATGGTAACCTTCTGAGTTCAAAGGGATTACTCTTGTGCTTAAAGCTAAGCCTCTGTTTATGTCTTTGCTGTATATTTTGCTTAGTTTCTAGATGCCTGCTGTTGGAGACAGGTAGGTAGTGAGAATTTTCAGGAATGCCTTAGCAAGTGAGACACCTAAGCATAGCAAAAGTCAGATCCACAGAGCAGAGTTCATTTCCTCTGACTTCAGCCATCCGGACATTGGATTTCCAGCCTCTAGCCCCCTCTCTGTTTAGTGGTGAGCAGTAGGAAGGTAGAGGGGACAATTCATACCGCTTACCTTAGGGTGGGATGAATCACACAGCAAAATTATCTCAGACTGTTGAAATTAGAGGAAGCCTAAGTGACTGATCCAGATTAGCCATCTGACTCCTGGACAATAAAGATAAATGGGAACAACTTAACTTTATGCGTTTCCTAACTTAACAAGGTATCTACGTAATTGCAGCTCAACCTTGCAATGCTCCTCTGTCATTTTGGAAGCTTTGCACCCTGACATACAGTATCCTCATTTCTGAATTAGCATTTGTTTTGTTACAGCACGTTCAAACTTCAAAACCCAGTTCTTGAAACAGTTACGCAAAAAAGTTTTCTCTGTGCCTTGGGGAGAACTAGACCCAGCTGTGTGGGCTAATGGCACAAGAATCTGTTTCCTCTGAGATGAAGAAGAGCCTTTATACTCCTATGTTTTTCACCAATGTTTATGGGGAGCTCCATAGAAGTCACTGCTGTATGAATGGGAGCATCAGACTTTTAACGGGCTTAGAGAAATAAGGGTAGAAATTAGTCTGACTGCTTTAAGTGCCCAGCTTGGACATAGTCTTCTTGATGGACAAACAGTCCTCCCTGCCCACTCACTGCTCTTCCTGAATAGGTGCTTTAATGCTAAGGATGCAGTGCAGAAGGTGCACACTACAACCCCCTCTCATTGCTTCCCTATAAGCTCAATGGAAAGGTGTACACCTGACTTGAAGAGCTTGACTCATTCTGTAGGGGTAGTCATGTTCACTATAAAACTGCAAGAGAGAAGAAATTACACAGAACTTTCATCCTTGGTGTCTGAATCACAAACCAAGAAAGAGACTGGACTGAATAAAACTCTTTAATTTCCCATTATTGTTTGTTTCTTTTCTCGTCATTTTATTTTTGCAGGAAATATAGCATTAGCAAAGGAAAAGAGCTTTTGATGTTAAAATACTTGTCTTATCAGCAGCTTTAGCTTCTATTTTTGCACCCCACACATAGATGCACCCACAGGCAGTTCCCGTGAATTCCTGTTCCTGAAAGCTCTGATATCAGCTCAATAAAATGTATATTTAGAGAAACGATAATCATCCCCCTTCAGCTACTGTCTGTGTTTACATTTGTAATCTGACTCAGCAATCTGCCTGTGTTGAGCAGATCATATCAATAAGTGAACTACTTTTTCAATTTACACGCTCCCAAAACCTTTAAGAAATGTAAATAAGTATATTTAGAGATTGTATGTGACAGTCTAGCACTGAATATTTCCAATACAAACTTTGGGTCTCTCTTCCAACAGATTGTATTAAGAGGTTTTAAGCAACCAAACTATGCATGTTTATTCATCTTATGTTGCCATTTTCAGTACTTGTTCATAAGTAGTTCCATGGGAATGAAGAAAGTGACGATAGGAACAGTGGGTCTAAGAGAAAATGTAAAAGCCTAAAAAAGTAGGAGCAGGTAAATTAAATGTTTTTATGAAGTAAAGGCTCAATTTTCTTCTTTTTCTTCCCATTAGCCGAACGCAGATTGCATGGATGATATACCTCCAGACTTGGAAGCATCCATAGGAGGACCACCAACCAACCAGATAACGGGAGCCAGCGATATAACAGTGAACGAGAGCTCTGTAGCCCTGGATCCCCCGGTGCGGACTGTGGGAGTACTACAAGTCATCCAAGATGCAGACTCCTTTCCCCAGGCTGGGGAGGGTAACTTCACAACAAGCAGTAAGTTCCTCTTTCTAGCAGAATTTGCACTGAAAGAAATGATTAGAAACCTGAATCACAAACTGGTATTTAATGGGGGAGGATGGCCTTTGAGGGCTTTTTTGGAGCAGTGACCTTACCTTAAGCGCACTAGAAATCTACAGTGTAAGCAGATGTGAATATCATGTCATTCTGCTGTACTGCAAGCACTCCCAGCCTGTGTGCAGATCAGTGTGTAGAATAACAAACTCTAGGCGGAGTCCCCTGTGTGGACAGAAGAACAAGCTATTTCAGTCAACACAAAGAAATACAAACTTATGGTCATCTTCAGATATTGTTTACGTGTCCTTTGGCCTGCCTTTCTTCACTGGGCATATGGAAGTTGTTCTTACCTGCATATCATAAAATAAATAGTAAATGTAGCAATCACTTCCACTGCCTTTGGTCAAGAAAAAAAGAATGTTGAATTCTGTTTTTGCCGTTCCTTTTATCTTCTTACACCAACTGAAGCTCGTCTGATTATTTATTCATATTTGAATTTCTCATTTCATAAGGATTGATGGTCCTGCACTTGAAAGCTTGAGCATGGTGAAATAATGCTGCCGATTTGTACTAAAAAGGAGAGTTTTGGATGCTTTCAGTGTATTTAGTTTTCACTTGTTCAAGAGGTGCCATTTGAGCTAGTAACTCTCAGAATGTCTGCATGGCTCTCGTCCTAAAAATGATTATCTTTGCTGAAAATCTACTTCTGACAGTTTAAAAAGAATGGTTGTCAGCTGTTTTGAGTGAGGATTGTACTAGTCTAAAATTCTCATTTTTAGGTAAAATAGCAGATCAGTAGAAAATACATATCTGTTTGATACCACTTGGTGTATTAGTATTGACAAGAATATTGTAGAAAATCATCAGATATACCTGAAGGGAGGTAGAAGAATATGATAAAATACAGGTTTGTCTATGGAACCAGCATAGGTCCTGGAAAAAATATATATATTTTCAAGCATTTTTACATACTACTCTGGGCCTGGGTGAGAAGCCAGGCAATAATATGATGTGTAAGAGGTGCGAGAGACATGAGGAGGCTAGGCTGAAACGATCACATTTTCCCTTATATCGCAGCCAGTGTCATGGCAGTGAAAATAACTTCTGGAAACAATGGACTTGTGACTTTAGCCATAAGTGACCCAGAAGTGAATTTTTAAATTCTCCTTTTGTGGTTTAGGTACTTACTTCAGTTTGGGCCCTTTTATGGTCAAAATCCTGGATCCAGCAATGGGTGAGCAGCGAGGTTATAGACCCAGCTGTGATCTGTGGCCAGCCTGTCAGCTGGTGGGATATGACTTTCTCTAGCCTCCTTGGGTGCTGGCAAAGGCTCTTCAAAACGAGATGTTATTTTGTTCCTTCCAGTAATTGTTTTTAAATACATCTGAGACTGATTTAAACTGTGAAGGAAATATTTTAATTCACGGTACCACAATGCTACTAAAGACTGGGCTAGACTCTGGTCTCAGCTGTACCCTCTTAATGCTCCTGAAGCCAGCAGCTCCCCTGGTAGATAATTATCCTTGTCCCGCTGTTCTTTACAAAGTCCAGTATTAACGTGGAGAAGGAAGGCCGTGGTATGTCCTTTACACCCACAGCTGCATGTCCCACGCTGAGAAGAGCCAGCAGCCTGGTGTAAAGCCCAGCGCAAAGGGTAGTCCATGCTTTTCATCCCAGGATCTTGGCACACCGAGAAGCAGTTCTTTTGGTTTGTCGTCAGTGGTAACAATGGTGTCAAGGCAGCCAGGGAGCATAAGAGCTCAGTAACTCTCCAGCCACTCTCTTCATCTCCAGGTTTGTTTCAAAAGTTTGCAAAAGGATAGTGTCAGTCCAAACACATTTGTTCTTCATTTTCCACGTTGTAACTGGTTGAAAAACTTGCTTTGAGCCAGAGGAGCACAACAGGGCTGCAGATGCTTTATTTTGCCTTCATGCCCTCCCTTTTTTCCCTTACCTTTGATGATACTGGGCAATAGTCACTAACACTGGGCAATCCTCAGGGTTGACAGCAGAGTCCATAGATGAGAAACTTGCGCCGAGGCCAGTGGTCTGTCCAGGCAAACAGGTAATGAGGCAGCAAACCACAGAGCTCCTGGAGCTCACTTACCCATCATTGATATGTAGCCAGGAATCTTCACCTGGATTTCTCATCTCACAGTGGAATACAGTACTTGAATATTAGTCAGTTGTAGGTGTGCAAGTTTACATGCTGTCATCGCCACATCCAAAGTGGTGCAATTTGCAGTAGTTCCCAGAAACAGAGCCATTTGGTCTCTTTTTGTAGTGGAGCTCAAAGCAAAGAAGAGGTCTTTTGCTGGAAGCTAGGGGCTGATTCCAGCAGTGATGGGAATTTGTACCTCTAGCTGATGTATGTGGCTTTGAGGGTGTTCAGGCACTTTGAAAGGTAGAGCTTAGCATCTCAGGCAGCCTGAACTCTAAGCCAATGAAAAGGGAACATCCAGGACCACTGTATAGTTGTGGTATGAAACTAAATGCTAACTAGATTAGAGGGCAACTGTAGGCTAAATAACTGGGTCATAGCTGCCATATGGTTGGGGCTCTTTAGGCATTGTGTCTATTATATTCAGGCATTGTATTTCTCATTTCCAGAATCCTCATAGTTACACAAGCGCAGAGCTTGCTGAGCATGCCCTTTCTGTGAACTATCCTTCCTGGGAATTTATAAGTGCTGACACTGATTGCTGCTAGGAATCTTTGCTGAAGTTACTAGATTCTGGCCTCTTTATATAGCATTGGTGACGGGAACATACTCCAAGGCTGAATCTGTGCTAGAAGTTTTTCTTCCTCTTGTTATTGAATCTCTGTAGACTGCCTACAGTGCAGTCTTGACATGGCACCCTGTACCCAGCACCACAAGCACCCGTCTTTGCATCCCTTCTTTTTCCTCAGTGGTCCAGGAGGTAACGGACTTGCTGCCTTCTTTCCACCCATTTCTGCAATACTTTTTGCTTAATTGTTGTTGCATCCTTTTGGTTTGTTGATTAATCATTCTGGTATTGTTTTCTTGGTTTGGTTTTAATTTCCCTTTCTCTGTTTCCAGTGAGCATTCAGAGCCAGAAGAGCTCCCACAGTGTGTCTGGAGGGAGGATATTTCCAGAATACTATTCACATCGGGTGAAATTCTGTCTCCATTGAAATCTGGTGGCAAAGCTCCCACCTACTTCAGTGGGGCCAATTTTTCATTTCTGGAACTCGGCCGGTGCTTTTCTTTTTATTTCTCTGTGTGTGCTCAGCAGACATTTCCTCTTCTCTCCCACCCTTTTTCTCCCCATGCTCCTGAATAGATAATGGCTTCCATAGGACCCTTGGCAATGTGGTATGCTATCAACATCTGGATGGTCTTTATCTGGGGGCCTGTCCCAAGAGTTCCTTGCTCAACCAAGTATCTCCTGTGTGTAGCACTAAAAAATGGACCAGCAGTTCCTCTCAGCTGGCTTCTACCAAGATCCAAGCCCTCATCAAGTCCCTTGGGCATGTCTACAGCCCAAAGACTGTTCAGTATTTAGTCTTAGTGACTGTTTGCTCTTTGTGGTGGGATTTTGTGCAGGATCCTGGGATAGCATCTTGAAATGTGATATTTCTGTAATCTGTTGCTGAAAATGGATGGATGGAAAAATTGAAAAACTGGAATTGGGGAAAAAAAAAAAAAACAAACACCTGTCCTATGAAGAGAGGCTGAGGGTTATGGTTGTTTAGCCTAGAGAGGAGAAGACTCTGGGGAGACCTTATTGCAGCCTTGCACTGCATAAAGGGAGCCTATAAGAAAGATGGGGAGAGACTCTTTTAACAGGGTGTGTAGTGATAGGACAAGAGATAATGGTTTTAAACTAAAAGAGGGTACACTTAGATTAGGTATAAGGAAGAAATTCTTTACTCAGAGGATGGTGAGGCACTGGACGAGGTTTCCCAGAGAAGCTGTGGATGCCCCATCCCTGGAAGTGTTCAAGGCCAGGCTGGATGGGGCTTTGAGCAACCTGGTCAAGTGGGAGATGTCCCTGCCCATGGCATGGGGGTTGGATTAGATGATTTTTAAAGTCCCTTCCAACCCAAACCATTCCATGACCCTATTAATTCTCAGCTTTCAAGAGGGTATGAAAGAAGATAATCTATCTTCTTCCCCAGTAATTCAGCACAGCAATCTGTGCTACCCTATTTTTTAGTACTGAGTTATACAAAATGCCAATATAACATCTTTGAAAAATCCAGCACGGATGGAATTTCCTGCTTTACAGACATCGTGAGTGTGAGCTAGACTAAGGCTTAATGTCGCTAAGATCTGACCTTGAAGAAGTTCTGAGCTGGACCAGCTTTGGAGGAGTGGAAGGTGGATTTGGGATTTGATATTTCACAATATTCTTTGGGTCAGGTGGCTCAGCCAGGACTGAATGATATGGTTAAAAAATGTAGTTCACTGGGAAAGTAGCGTCTAGATATTTTAAAAGTTGTATGACACTTGCAAGAAAAAAAGTAGTTTTTCATTTTTTTCATCTTTTACAGCATCCATGATCATTATTCTCCCTCAGCCCATGTAGCATTTGCTAATTTCTGCAGTAGATAATGGGCACTGCCTGAGTCTTTGCTCTATGTTGGTGAATACCTCTAGTTTTTCAATTTAGACAAGCTTTTATCCCTTCTTCAGCGTGATGTCCTGTCATACTGCTTAAGGCCTCAGAAATCCCACCAGCACTGTCTCTGTAGTTGTAGGAAGATCCATAAATAATTGCACTGCAAAGATGGGCAGGAGTTTTAATATGAAAAACCACAAACTCTCCCCAAAGGTGTCTTGTCACCTGCAAAGTCCACTGAGTTTGGTGGGCTCTACAGCAGTATTGACAGCCCAGGGAATATCAGCAGTTCCTTTTCTGCCTCCCATTTCGTTCCTTCCATAAAATCCTGCCAACATATAGCTTGTCGTGACTGTTAGGACACTTTCAAGTCTTTTTGATAGCTCTTCATTAAATCTATTAATATAACTACTCAAGTAATTATTTTGATCTGTCTATGTCTAAAATGTCATTGTGAAGAATAATCAGCCTTTTCAAGAGGATGAAAGTGCATGGTAAGAATCTGATCCACTGTTGTCTTGCAACCACTTGAGTGTTCTTCCTTGCTATTAATAGGGTTTTTTAAAGCAGAAGTAAAGGGGGACGAAAAGGTGGAAGAACTCCCTAGATAGTACTTAATACTGAAAGTTATTAACACTTGCATTAGCACCTAGCACAGTCCTGGAGACAGAATACTGATGGGACCTAGTTAAAGACTGAGTAGATTGGGTCTCATGTGCCTGGAGTATGACATAAGTCCCAGTGGCTCTATTAAAAGCTTGCACGGATGTTGCACTAAATAGTTATCATGGACTGAAAATTCCAGTGAGCTGAGGTCCTAGATTCATTTTGAGACTCACAGTAGTGCCAACATAGCGATGGTGGTTTGGAAGGCCAGCAGTGGTTTGAAAGGGTCACCAAGTGAAACTTAGCTGGCACTAAAAATGTTCTCTGGATTGTTACATGTATTTAAAGACTCCTGCCAGGCTATGTGAGTGGATAGTGAAGTTTTCTGGTTATAAAAATGCTCTTCTTTTCTGTATGTTGAGATGTGAAATACAAAGCATCTCTGCAAATAGCAGAAAGATGTCAAAAAATGCTGTGAAACAATGACCAAATTTAAGGTCTAATTTTTTTTTTGGTTGGTTTTCTGTTTCACATCTGCTATGTTCATTGACATTGTGTATAGAGCAAGAAGGAAACTATGGGTTTTCCCAAATCTCTCTTCTTCCCCACAGTCATGCTGAGCTGTACCTGTGGCATGATCAGGGTGCACAGTAGGTACATGCAGTAGTGCCACCCATCTCAGCCTACCAGACTTTTGCTTCCCGCCTGCAGAAAGCCAGGGGGAAGCGTAAAAGAAGGTGCTGGCCCAGACTTAGATTCTGGAAGAGGCTGATGGTCTTTGCCCAGCAGTTTAGACATAATTGTCAGAAAAGTCAGCATCCCATCACGATGTCTATGAAATCCTGGGGCAACACATTTTTAAGTCATTGCAAAAACAGTTCTGTGACAACCATGTAGCCAAGGTTGGGGAGGCTGGGAGGTAAATACTGTCCTTCAGTAGTGAAGGCTCCCATTTATATGTCTGTCTCTGCATACCAATGCTGTGGCAGTTACCAGCTTGCCTCTCTCTGTCAGAGATTACTTATTCCTGCCTCTGTGTTGCCCTTCTGCTATGCAGCTACATTGTGAGCCCAATCCAGAAGCTAACCAATTTTTTCCTGGATTATTTTCCATTTGGATCTGTTCCCTGATGCAGAAGTAGTTGTGCCAGTACAACAGGAGGAAAGAAATGTGGAGTGCAAGAGAAGAGAGGGCCGTATAAGCCAGCTTTCACAACATTATTGCCAAAAGCAAGTACAGTATCTCAGAAGTACAGCTAGACCCTACACAGCTGTCTGTTTTGCCCAGAAATCAGGATAAACAAATAGGCAAAGTAAACACGAAGTTTCAAACTCTGTTTGAATTGTTACACCAGAGTATACAAGCATTTTGTTAATGGTCACAATATGAAGGACATAAGGGATTTATTATCTATTATGATAAAACTCAGTAAGGAAAAATGCCATTGTAAAAACTGTGACGGCCCACAAGCATGTCCCAAGAAATACCGTTTTCAATTGTTCTGCACATGTATTATATGTGTACAGGAGAAAAGGGGATCTGAGGACTGGGATCAGGGGTGACGTAGCTTATATCTCAGGCAGACATCTAGATAAAACATTGAACAGCAACGTATTTAAAGAAAAATGGACAGGCAATGTAGAGTAAAATACAAACCTGAACTGCAGAGAGATAACTTAATATTAGCTGTTCCCTTTGATTTATACTTGGAGAATGAAAGCCTTGCCTTGCAAGAGATGTTCAGCATCTTGCATGCAATCTGCTTGATTATTTAGGATTCAATCTCACATCTCTAATGTGGAGTTTTTGTTCTCATCAGTTTTTACACAAAAGCTTCTACTGAAATCATCAGGAAGAGCTTCTTAAGATACAGTGTGCTACTGAGATTCTCAATCTTTTTCTGATCAATTCAGGAACAAAGGGGAGATGCAAGGAACCAGCTTGGATCAGCACCTGAAAGTAAGAATTAAGAAGTCAAACCAAGCAGCAGCCTATAGCCGGGCAAGCAGAGGAAAGGCAGGATTCCAGGGCCGGTCCTGCTGGTTGCTGCCATTATTTCAGGCAGATAAGCAAAGCAAAATTAATGCTTGACTGTACTGTGCAGACTCCAGAGACCCCTATCAGGGTCAGGGTCCACTGTAGCAGTCATTGTATATACAGATAGTAGTGGATGGAGCCAGTTCTGAAAAATTCACAGGCAATAGCACAAATAGCAAGCAAACAGATCTAATAAATTTAGCGGGAAAAGAAAGACAATGAAAAGCCAGATGTGCCTATGGGAGTGTGAAAGCATGAGGCCGAGATGCTGAAGGTGCTCATTAGAAAGGAGTGCCATATTTGCCGCAGTCATCCTTGATTCTGCTTGCATGTATTTTGTTCTGGTTGCATTGCTTCGTAATGGAGCGTACATTTGCTTCAGCGCTCCCATAGTGTCATGACAAGTTTGAAGGTGACTCAAATGAAGAAATAAGCCAGTCAAAACTCTACTGATGTGGTGTCTCTAGTTATTGGTATTTTCTCCTTATTTGTCTAGGATAGTCTGTGAATGTGGAAGAAAATTATTTTGTGCTTGGAAACCATATGATTTCTCACGAGCATTTAAAAGATCACATGGATGCTCCCACATGTTTTTCATGTGTTGTAACCAGCAGTTTTGAGTTGCCCTTAGAAGCAGAGTGAGAGAAAGAGCTGTGCTTGTGTGCGTGCCTGTGTGGTTTTGTTTGACAGACAAATAGTCTTTCAGGACATATTTGGCCTGCTAGAAGCATCCAAAACTGCTGTTCTTTAAGTTCTCCATATTCCTGTAGGGGCAGCAGCTTAGATCTTCACATATAGTTTTGAGTACTCACGATTTTGACCTGGACAAAAAACAAAAATGGTTGTCATATTTGCTCATGGAAAAAGACCAGTCATGTCCTAGTGTGTTTTTGAGATAGCACTTTTTTTTGTTACTTATCTCCAACTCCAGCAGAAATCAGGGTGCTTCAGGGATGCTTGAGGGTGACCCCAGCAACCACGTCACTCCACCTAAATATGAGAGTTCTCACTAAACCTTTAGGAACTTGACTCTGCTTCTTGTGCTGGGTGTGGGCAATTTTAAGTGAAGATATCACCTGAAGCTGATGCTTTGAAACTGATAGGCTGGATGGAGAAACTGGCTTATGGGTGTTTATGGAAAACATGAATGACCGGAAGAAATGTAGGTAACAGGTCAAGCCCAACATCCAAAAGGAAATATCCCAGCTACTGACCTGAGTATTAGGACAGATTTTCTCCTGTCTCAGAGCCTGGGGGGGTGGGAGAGGTGGGTAAGTCCTGACATTCTTGAATGTTGAAAATAGGACCCACGTGGTTATTTTCTTGCCCAACTAGATGTCATCTTTGCCACGCCACTGACAAGGTCAGTATGCTGAGGAATATACTCGGGCTGTACTCAGCATGGTGCACGGTGGCATCAGAGCTGCGTTAATGAATATCTGGGCTTCCAAAGTGCCCAGGGAGTATATGATGGAATATTCACCCAACTCGGCCTTTTTATTGTGACTATCTTTTGCAAGTGCAAACCTGTGACTGTTCTTTTCATTTTAACTCATGTTAAACATATCTGAGGCACTCAGAGAGCCCGCAAGAACAAATGTTCTGTTGTGACAATAATTAAACCCTATGTTAATACAGGTATTAATGTGCAAAACAACTTACCTGGAGATCTCTGTGGTGAATTTCTGCTATGTTTGCCACTATCTAGGTAGCATAGTGCTGTAAGACAGTGAAAAGCCATATTCCTCCAGGAAAAATGCATAGAAAATGCATAGAACAAAGATACTACTAGAAAAGTCAGAAAAGCTTAGCAGAATATGAAAAGCACTTAGCTAAAATAGCTTTATTAAATCGTAGAATCTCAGCGGAAAAAAAAAAAGTCACACAAAAGAGGTTTCAAATCTGCCAGCTCCTTTTGCAGTTACTTAAATAAGGCAATATTTTCAGCTGCTAATATTTCTTTGGAAGACAGCCTCCAAATGTGATGTCAAGTACATATGACAAACCTTGCTTCAGGTTTTGCCTCATGTGCAGGGGATACTGAAGATGAGATGTTGCTAAACTTTATTACTTCTTTATAATTGCTTTTTGAAAAGGTAGTGGCACCAGCAAATTCTTTCTATGCATGAAAAGCTATCAGTCTGTAAGGCCAAAATAGGCTCAGAGTGGGAGATTTTAGAAAAATGACCCTCTGCAATGTGCTCTGGGAGATGTAATGTGCGCTCCCAGCTGCTGAGCAGACTGCAGCCTAAAGGTACACTTTAAAAGAAACAGTTTTTAAGAAAAGCTGTGATAGGAAGACTGTATTTTCAGTTGTTCACCCTCAAAAGTGCCTTTTTAAACTACTGTAATGGCTTCATATTCCACAAGGCGGAAACAATTACATTTATTTGCAGCAATTGTTTCTTCTTTTCTCTCTTTTTTTAAATGAATCCTGAAGTTTCTTTCTGGTTATGATTGAAACATGCAAATCCACTTTCCTTGGAAAAACAGAAAATATACTGTAAATTTATATTCAGCTTCTAAAAGCCCTCTTTTCAGACCACATAAATAATGTAAAAATATTTTAACTTTAGTTTATAATAATAATAATAATAATAAAAAAAAAAACCTCCCGAGGTCTAAATGTTCTTCTGGAACCACCACTGCTCAGAGAAGAGTTGAAATTGAAGGATTTGAATGGAAAAGGAAGGGCAGAAGGGGCTAAAACTGAACCTAATGTCATTAAATGTTGACTCTGACTGCAGTAGTGTTCCCAAGAGAACTAATAATGAATCGGTGCAGAGGCATTTTCATTTTTTGAAGTTCTATGGTAGGTTTCCAGGTTTTGAGGCAGCTTTTGATATTTTAACTTTTCGAGGTACCTATCAGTGCATATCTCTTTCTTCTGCCTCTCTGAAGAGTGTGAACACACAACTCGAAAGAAAGTGGAATAGGAATATATATTCACAGCAAGACTGAAACGGACAAAATCCTTTAATGCAGAGAAACAGTGTTTAAAAATTACTCTGTTCCAATTTGAACTTTACTTGTGGAGTGTTAGGGAGGTCTTGGTGGTGGTGGTGTCCAAGTGACCTGATGACCATATTTTATTGTAATATTCCAGCTGCAATTTGTCAAAACTTAAATTGACCTTCTGCTTCCGCTGGTCCGAGAAGAAACTCCAGAAATGGATGTCTCTGTCTTGGCCTTTTTCATGTTCTCGTGAGTATTTCAGCAAAAATCCATGGTGAAACCAATGGCTTGGAGGAGGTTTTCTGATGCCAGAAGTTGTTCACTTGAAACTACATTGTGACTGCAAGCTTATTTTAAGGGAAATTCTAAATAGCCCTAGGTTTATGTAACCTAAGACCAGTTTCCTATTGATGTTCCTACTGGGTTTCTTACTAGCCAGCCCCAGGCCTTCGAGGGCACTTGGCCCGTGACAAGTTAACCTGGCTGCTAGGACTGAGGTGCCCTTCAGGCTGAATCTAGTGGCCTTTAGGTGAGATTGTGTTAGTCTTGCTGCTTATTGTCATGGTTGCCTCTCTGTGGGTTTTAATTGTGACATCCTGCAGTTTGTAAGCAACTAAGTGGACCTAGCATTGTTGTGATATTACTTGTGTGAACTCAGAGAAAGGAAAACGAGAGGAGCTAGTTAAATAAAGAGAGGGAGTCTGCTTGCACCCTCGCTTTAGAGTGATGAGACAAAATATTTGGCCACACATCTCAGGGAGTCAGATCAAGTTAAATTGTGCCATATTCTTGTTCATAAAGGCTTGTTTTAGGGAGGAAAGGGAGACAAGCAGGAAGGAGAGAGGAGGTTAATTAAATTAATTAAAAATCTTTAACTCAATATTCTTGTTAGTTTGGTTTCAGTTTATGTAAAGGCTGACTTTTTTCTTTAAATAAGCCATTTTTATAGATGCATTTTCAGACAAGATTTGAATGTAGCAGACCTGCCCTGGCAGATCAAAGATTCATTTTTTATTGGGAAAAAAACAAACATGTTGAGCTACTGCAGCCTTGCCAAAGAAATGAAACTGTTGACCTTTTTCTTTATATATGCTTTTCTCAGTTGTTGTTCTGTACTCATATGTTTCTGTGTGAATATGCATTAATATACACAGCCTAGCTTGTCAGAATTTTATCTAGTGCACTAGCCCTGCTAAGAGAAGGGAACATTTTGGACATTTCTGTTCCAAATAGATGGTGGTTCTGTACATCTCTTAGCCATATTTTAATCCACGCTTCATGCGCCTGTGATGAGTTTTAAATATGCTTTTTTTTTTTTCCTTTTAGAATGCTTTTGGTTACATCAAAAATATTGCTAAAACCTTTAAGCAAACTGTGAAAGCACCGTAAAGGAGACCCAAAGGGCCTTAGTTTTTACTTTTCCAAAAATGAAAGGTTTTGATGCAGTCTCTATATCTTTTTTTCTGATTCCTAAACTAACGAAAAGAGCCACATTTCTCATAAAGACAGCTCTTCATATAAATATTAAATCAGATTCAGTTGTTTAGGTTTACAGGAAGTCCTGGCAAATGTTCCTGATGGATACTATGAACTGTTTCCAGCTGTATAGGTCTACTTTTCTCTTCCTACCAATACTCAGACTCAGTTATACAAGATTTATAGATTAAACCAGCGCTGACAGTGTCATATCCCACCTGCCAATACATAAATGTCCACACAATTTGAGTCATTTTGCACCCTGTGCAAAATGCAAACCCACAGCCTGGCACAAGTCATGTTCCACTTACAACTGCCCTGTGGCAGACAGGGACCTTCATGTTATGTAGACCATCCATATAGAGGAAAGCTCTCATTTTAGGAATTATGGAGTGTAAAAGTTCACATTTTGATAGGGAGAATTCTGTCTGTGGCCAGGGTCAAATTCAGTTCTCAGTCGTTGCAGAGAGGGCCACAACTGTAGGTGGATACTCTTACTGATAGTAAAACTATTGAGTAGGCTGCAGGAAAGATCAGAGCTGGAATAATTTCTGTTCAAAAAACTGTATAATTACACTAGAATCTAAAACATGTTGCAAGGTTTGATAGGTTTGTGAGGTTTAAAAGAAAGGAGTGTTAGCAGCTGAACTCATCTGTCATCAGAGGATGTTTAAAAAAAAAAAAACAAGTTTAATCTCTGTGGGTTGGTGTTGCATGAGGATTCTTTTGAAAACTAGGTGTTACAGCTTTTAACTGACATCTGGCTGCAGTTCTGCACTGACAAAGAGATGAACTAAGTGTCTGGGGAGCTTGTACAGTGAATGATACTAATTTCTAGCAAATCTGAAAGGGATTATACTGTGCAGCCACTACAATAGCGTAGAGTAGGCTCAACTACCCAGGACGTCCCTTCCAAAGCAAGTCTCCTAAGGCTTCCTATTTAAGTAAAGAGAAATACTGCACATTTAAAAAAAAAAAAAAGAAAATTCTTCTACTGAAGCTGTTTTGAAGCATGATTTCTGCGCTGTCTGCCCTTTCTCACTATTATTGTCTTAAAACAACATTGTCGCTTAGACTCCAGAGAAGGTGAAAAATCTGAAAACAGTGAAGCATGTCAGGTTACTTTAAAGGAGACATTTATGGAACCTCCAGCAGTTGGTAGCGACTCATCTTCAGCGTTTGCCAGTGTTCAGCGAAGGGCAGGGCTGTGCTCGGTGTGTATATGAGGGAGGATGGGACACATATACTTACCAAGAATGCATCTGAACACAGTGCACGAGAAATGAAGTTTAGACTGTTCTCAATTAGGGTAAAATTTCCTTGTATAAAGATTCTGTAAAACTGAATATTAAAGCTTTCTTGCAGAGTTTTTAAGTAGTCCTAGGGGCCTCAAAAGTGTATGAAGGCTGTAAGAAGCATGTAGGAAGGAGATTCAAATTAGAAGAATATGTTATTTTGAAAGCACGTAGAATTTATTTTTAAAAAACTACTGCAATTTAAATGAAATCAAGGGGTGACACTTTTTCTTGTCACATTATTTTTCTTCATTACTAATGCACATATAAATGGATGAAATTGTTTCTTCTGTATGGAAAGCTGAATGTTCATATTTTATTTAATCATTCTATTAATTCTTTAGCGTTTTGTGTAGACACGAAAATGCCCAGTTAACCAACTGGACTGGCCTCTCTATGTATTTCTCTATGTATTTCTCTATGTATTCAAAAAATGTCTGTTTACCTGTGTGCCCATCTCAGCATTGCAGAAATAGTATAGCTATAGGGTATGGCCGTAGTCATCTGTTCAGGTTCTTACTTTGTTCCAATACATGCATCAGAGCTAGCTGCAGAATATGGTGTTGTTGCTTATGCCGTGCCATCAGAAATGACTACGTCTTCCAGTACGTGGTGGAGCAGGGGGGTTGGACCAGATGCCCTCCAGAGGTCCCTTCCAACCTAGCCATTCTGTGAAGTTTGTGAGACTGAAAAGCACGCGCATTGCTTTTAAACAGGGGACCTCTTACAGAGTCACTGAGACTCTGTACAGTTGAGGCTCCAAGATTCTCATCAGTTTTTTTTTTTTTTTACAAGAGATTTCTTCCACAGCCAAATTGCACTTAAATCAATATTTATCTTTGGAACTACAGTAAGTAGATAAGCCATGGCCTATAACAAAATATATAATTAAGCTGGACGATTCAGATCAGGTTAGACTGTCCTGTAGAGTTCAAGAACATATTTTCACTGGGTTGTTGTGCTCTTTCTGTGATATATTCTCTATTTTTATGGACTTGTGAGAACTGATCTTTAACCCAAGCAAAATACTTTGGTCAAATATCTCCCAGTGTTTTGGGGGCATGTATCTGACAGTCCTACAGGGGCATGAGCATATGGTGGGAGACTAGAGATGGTCAAATCCTGCAAGCCCCCCTGTGGCTGGTGGAAGGCAAGACACTGATTTTGCTGCAAGGTGTCAGAGGAAAAGGCAGCAGCGGAGCGAATGTGACATATAATGGTACAGTCTCTGTATATGTCTGCTGTTTGTGGGCAGCCCTTGGGTAGTGCAGAGGCTGCTAAACCTTGTGGGGGGATGACCACTGAATGCCGTCCTAATCTGCCCGCACTTGGCAGGCACAGCAGTCCCACAGCTGTGCCCTGCCTCAGGCATTGGAGCTGCTGCTGCAGCAGAGCCAGGCCCATTCTCAGGCATGTTGTTCCCTTATAGTAGGCAGAAAGGAAGACAATTTTCCCCTTATGGTAGAAGTTACACTGTTAAAAGTTTCATTTTGCTTGTGGGGGCAGTAAAGATGACATATCCCATATATCGGTTCCTCCACCACCGCTGTGTATTGTTGGTAGTTTTTTTCTCTTTTGGCTTCATTATTGTGTGTCTTTCTTCCATATTTAATGAGAAGACATCCCTGGGTGAGGTTTTTATTATGGATGTTTCTAATGGATTGAAATTTCAGCCAATTTCACCAATATGGATGGTAAGAAAGCGATTTCTAGTGACGTGCACAAAACTCAAGAGCCCAGAAAGTGCTGGGCAAATGACTTGTCCCCTTATCCTGGAAATGTCCTGAGATCCCAGGTGGAACCCATTGTTGAAGAAGGCAGGAGAGATAGCAGGAAAGAAGATGTGCATGCATTTTATTCAAGTAATTCCACCACTGTTGGGCTTTTCAGCCATCTCCTTGTGCATGTTTTCTCATTAATCCTCTAATATATATGCACAGCCATTTTTGTGATGCCTTTGCATGGGGCTGTTTGTTGTAACTGCTCTTGAAAGTTCAGTATATGATTCATCAGTGTGATGGTTTGCTAGTGACCTCAGGTTTTTGAGAGCTTATGCAGTAAGTGGTATTTAAAGAGGCAGATTCGAAAATCGTGCACATGCTGCCATGATGAACAAACTCAGCCAGACTAGCATGAGCTTGTTCAACCCTCTCATTGAAGAATTAACAGGAGTTCACTTTAAAGCAAGCTGTTGTTTTCTGTTACAGCTGTGTGCATACTTGTAGTTGAGGAAGCAGTTCATAGTGATTAAGCAGAAATGTTTTTTTTCTGCTTGTCACAGCAGCCTACATTTCACAACAAGTTCTCAGAATTAATTGACCCCGTGCAGATTTTCACTGGCTAGTAGCCACCTTGTACATGAGCTGAAGAGTGAGAAGCTTCTGACATCCTTGAAGAAAAGCTGCAATAAACTGATCTCTCTTAAAACAGCCTAGCCAGACCTGGCTCTGCGGGCCTCCTTTGATGTCGTAGTCTTGAGCCTTTGATGTGCTCCTCCAAGCACTAAACCCCACTTCTCGTGTTCCCCTGAGTGCCAGAGGTGGCATTCCTGGGCGTGCCGTGGCTCTGGGTGCCTTTGCAGGATCCAGCAGTGCCGAAGCCATTAGGCGCAGATCATAGCGATGGGCTGCAATTTCTCCCAGGCCCTGCTCTGGACCAGCAGATGCTGCTGAGCCTTGGCCACCACCCAGCCACAGGCACTCTGGGACAGGCTCTTCAGCTGCTGCGGCAGGGAGGAGGGTGCCCATGGGTTGAGCATCCCTTTTCTCGCTCCTCCTGGCCAGGAGCAGGGCACAAAGCAGCAGAGCAAAGCAGAGCTGCTGTGCGGGTGCGGTCAGTAGGGACCAGCAATGAGAAGGAAAGACCTCAGGATGGTTTTGTGCAGCCACAGCTGCCAAGGAGTTCCCCTAGGAGAGGTCACGATCAGACCAAGAAAAAGGTTTTGGAAACCACTAGCTTACATTGAGACTTCTGGTTTAATACTGTACCATGCTTGAGGGGATCGCGATACCTCTGTGGTGTGACTGCAGTGAGGGATTTGTGTGGTATTGGCCAGCACGTCTCTATATCACTCTGTGAAAGGGGATTTCTTCCTTGTGTTCCTTAAGAAAATAACAGAACTGAAGTTTCTGTTACCATTAGGTGCTCGTTCATTGAATCCAGCGCATTCTGTATCTGAGACAGACTGTAATTTCCTTCTCCTTTCAGGCTTGCAGGAAGCAGAGCGCACTGCTGACATGGGTTTTTAAAATATAAACAAAAAAGTTCAGTGACAATAGCAATTACCAGTATAGGCCCTGGAAACTGTGATACACACAGATTGTGTGATTGTACTTCTTGTTTGTAAAAGCCCCTTTATTTTTACAGCCTGCCAATAGGCCATATGAAATGGAAGAGTAATAAATGATCAAGAATAATACGTGCACATGATATTCGTAGCAGTGCTTGGGACTGCATGATAATAGAGATTTTATCTCAGTCTGGGCCTAAGAGACTTTTTGTAAGTTAATTTGGTGAAGAGTTGAATTCAACTTTTTGTTTAACATGAAATGGAGAACTGAAATTAATGTTTCTGAAGATTCTTAGAGGAATGTAGGAAATGTCAGGATGTTAACAAAAGTAACTAAGATCTTTCAAAGTTAAAAATCTTTAAGTATTAAAAATTTTACCAAAGGTCGCTGAGGTCCTTAAGAATCAAAACTGTCACGTGATTACAGCCCGGTTCTTCAGTATTTCTGAATCTTTTTCCTTTTTATGAAAGATCTCATTTTCTGATTTTGAATCAAATGTATGAATACTTTCATATGTTCTAAATAATAATCAGTTTTAACAGGCTGTACATTGAATGAAATGCATTCACATTTATTTCTAAAACTTACTGTGGGCATCAGATGAACATGCTGTCCTGATCAGAGGTGCAGCCGGTGCAGCATTTTGGCACTGACCGTGGCTAGTGTGCAGCGTCATCCCACTGCTGCTCTCAGCTTCCAGACAGTGGGAGGGCTTTGAGGAGGAAAAGAAAAGCAGATTTGCAAAGGTTTAAGAGGCTGGATGCCCTGCTGTAAAGGAAGCAGGGTGGTTCTTGTCTGGCAATCAAACATGGGGATTAGCTGATACGAGAGAATAGAGGTCAGTGCAAGAGACCTTACTGTGATGATGGCATCAACTGTGCAGATAATTTCTCTTATTATATTTTGATTGAGTTTCCAAGAGGCAAGAGGAAAGACTAGGGATGGGGAGAGGAGAAAATGATACTGCAGTAACTAGGCCACAGAAGGAGTTTCCCTGCCAGTCCCAGGGCAGGAACATAATGAGCATGACCTGTAAGAGTAAGGAGAAAGAGGAAGGTATACCAAAAGCAAAAATTTAGGTTTTCTTCTGTCATACATGGCAGAGGCATGTTCATTGTATCATGAAAAGGGCTGGCAGCTCCCCTCTAAGACAGCTGATCAAGAGTTCCCAAAACATCAGCCAGCCCATCACAGGTAGATGACAAATCACCAAAGTGTTGACTCCTAAAATGATTTTAATACGTGCTGTGAATTTCAAAGACTTGTGTTCTGATTCATGAACAAAATCCAAAATCCCAAAGAAGCAGTGTATGCTCATTAAAGTGTGTGTGTGTGTGTGTGTGTGTATAAAAATGAAAAAAAAATGCTTTGCTTTTCCAGCCAGTCAGGTCTAAGTGTCTCCATACAATAACATCTGGTATGTGTTCTTCCCCTTTTGCTCAGCTTTCTGCAAATGTGTTTGCTATCTGTTCCATGTGTTTTATATCGTATGTCTTTATTTGTTGGTTTGTTTGTTTTTTTTTCCTTTTTGGATAGAACATTTCAGTGGTGATACTTTCCATGCTGTTTATTAAAATGAGTTTATTGGTCTTGCCAAAACACAAGATGTCTTCTCAGGTAACTGGTATTAAAGTTTATTGCCAAAGTATAACATGTTCCAAATTTAGGCTTCAGAAAATTGGTTACATTACCAATAATATGCCCATCTTTTTTTTTTTTTTTTTTTTTTTTTTTTTTTTTATGCTTGATTTGAGATACTGGGATATGATTTCCAGAAGTGCTAAGTACTTACAGCTGTATCTGAAGGTAGCAGAAGATATGCCTGGGGCATACAATGTGCAGGTTAATTCTATAGCTGAAAAATCAGGTTTAGGATGTCTTATCTGGGCACCCAGAGTCAGTGAATACCTTGAACAGTCATGTGTCTCCCTCTCAGTAGCTCCTCTCTAGAATGATGGTGATGTTATCCCTTCATACTGCAGGGTATTTGAAGATGGAGAACTGCATCTTTGGCTATTTTCTATGAAAAGATGCTGTATGTTCTCTGAAGATACATCTCCTAAAGAAAGATTAAGGGAAGAAAGTTTGTTGCCTTTTCACTCAGTAAGATAACACAAGTTGGCTTTGCAAGTGACTCTTGTGTTTTATGTCATGTCCAGGCCCACCTATGAAGTCTCTCAGCCACTTAGAGGTTTGATCCAGTTAAATACATTTTTGAAATGTTTCTTAAATGAAGCTTGCCAGGTCACGGCATTTGGTTCTTTCTGGTGTGCTGATGTTTGGGTATTCTTTGCAGTGTGTTTCAGATGCTGTCTGCTTTATCCTCAGGATGAAGCAATGTTGCCATTAGTACATTCACAGAACTCTGGCTTGTTATCTTTGGAGAAGACTCTAACATTTTCTGCCAAAAGGACTTACTACGCTCAAGTACTTTTTCCCCTTGCTGTGCAGATAAGTCTGTCTGTGATGCTAGGGAATACCAATAAAATACTTCCCCAGTACTCATGTTCTCAATTGCAGCCAGACAGACTTCTTCATCCATTTTATTAGCCTCTGTGTACAAAAGGACCGTGTTAGTAACAGGTTTTTTTATAACCCTCTCTATTCAAACATATTCCCACTGCTTCTTTTGCATTAGAGATTTTATAGGCATTTTTTAGTGCCTTTTATTTCAGTTGTTTTGTTAGTGCTGTTATGGCCTGTTCGAAAGTGTTACAATTGTCAAGATGATATGGAAGGAATTTGGCACTTATTTTATAAAATCATCCAATAAAAAGTATTGGACAATTAATTTGAGAATAATTTTAAGAATCAATAGTGTTCTTACAGAAGACAGTCTTAGCAATAAAAGAAATTTGATTGGTACTGTTGTGGAGCTAGTTGCCATTTGAGGTACTAACTTAATAGGACCATGCTCTTTTTTTGTGGACCATAAGCAGCAAAGTGATGCTGTGGCAGGGTTGCAGTGAGAGGGAGCACTAAGCTCTTTAATAGTAAAGTGCATTCTTGGGCAAAGAAAAATGTAGGGATCTAGAAATGTCTCCTCTCTCCCTGTCATAAATCAAATGTGATGGATAGTGTGTTCAGGTTGTTATACTGGAAGCAAAATCTGAGTAACACTGCTTGCCTTGGCAGGTCACTGTGGCTTTGTACTGAGCAGAATCTGTTATTGTAAAGGTCCTGTATCAATGCCTTTAATGACCCTGGATATGTTTTCTTCTCATGTCCTCAGACCTCCAGCTGATGGTCACATTTCTGTTTTCTTCTGGAGCAAAAGGCTTCTAGACACATCTGACTGGGGGCAATGTTTTTTTTAATAGAAGTGAGCACCGGACTAGACTAAGGTTTATGCTACCACATAAATTTTAGGTATTCATCTATACCTGAGGGCATACCTGTCACCCAAGATTTTATGATTTGGTTTAGTTCTACCTTCAGAAGATGAAGAGTTCTGAAATGGGATATATTTCACAGTAGTGAAAGTGTGAAATGAGTAATGAAATAAAGTCCATTTTTTGCTGTATATTTATTGTCAGAACCAAGTTTTGGATAGAGTCCCACTGTCTGCTGTACTATTTCTGCCAGCTAGAGATGGGGTAATAACGGATAAATTTCTTCAAAGTATTTTATTAGACAAAGAAATCAATAATTATTCATTTCTCCTCAAAGCAGGGCATCTACTAGCAAGAATGGAAGATCTGGGAAGGAAAAAGAAAGACTTGTGCTAAATGCTCAGCTTTAAAGCTAGGCAAATAGGTTACACCTAAGTCAGTGGCACAATAGCAGCTTTTTCGTACTCCCTGATTCCTGTCATAAGATGAAGAAAACCATTAGCAGCTGCACAGCCCTGTGCAATGGTTTAATTGCATGCAGCGCAAGACTGAGTTCTTAGTATGCTGAATTAGTTCACAGAGCGCTGATAATAGATGAGAGAAGGGAGACTGACTCCCAGCTGAACAGTTTATTGCTGTGGCCCATGTTTTTAATCCACAAGAATAGGAGATTGCTGCCCTTAGTTACACTTTCAGTAGATGAATTACATATTTGGTGACAGCTCTCATTTGACATGTACTAATCAATACTTCTCTGCTTATTCGCAAAAGGATGTAATAGCAGAGAGCTACCTGGAGGTCCAGAGGAGGAAAGAAGTCTGTTGTCTTAAGCAAACCTTATACGTGTTCAATGCTGAGCAGCTTTAGCTGTATAACATTTTACTGTATTCTTATTTTTCTGTTTATTTCATTGATGCAGATTGATTGCAGACCTCTTAGCCCAGTCAGCAGGTTCTGCAGCTTTTGCAGCCCCGTGAGCATATGGGGAATCGCAGCGTCTGGGGCAAGCAAGAGCAGTTGTAGGAGAGCCCCACCGCACAGCCCATGTCCTAGGGACATCAGAGTACAGTCAGATGCAGCCTGCTTGGAAGGAGCACAGTGGGGAGCAGGAGCGAGGCCTCCGTGAGTGCAAAACCCACCACAGTCGCTTTCATTACCTCCTCGTCCTTGCTTGGGTCATCACAATTATATCTCAATTTGTACCAATGACTGTGTGTTTACCTGCTGCAGTTGGCAGGTGAACGTTTTTGTAAATGCACTTCTCACTCCCTGTTGAATGCTTAAGTCTCTCCCAAGACTCTTTCAAGCAGTATCGAATTCTTAGAAACCCATAGTCTAACCTTTTTCTTTTGGAATATTCATTAGTCTGCGACAGCTACACACTTACTAAGTGTTGGGAGTAGCAACAGCAGTAGATAACCATTACTAGTGTGCAGTCTTACTGTTTTAAAGCACCAGAGTAATTAGCTATTTTCATCCTTGTTTGATTGCAGTTACACTCAAATATAAACATCGCTTAACAAACTTTGCAACAAGCAAGGGCATTACTACTGGTATGTAAGGCAGTTCCATATCTAGGTGGTAATATTCTTCCCCTGTTAGCATAAGTTAGTTTAAAGTAACATCGACTAGAGAAAGAGTTTGTTTTATTGCGCCTCTCTCAAATGAATGTGTGTCAAGGAATGTAAGTAAGTGGAAAAAGTCTGTCTGGAAGTAGGCAGCATGCTGTGGTGTATTGCGTTTCGCTGACATGAGAGGAATGTGCCAGCGAGGTCTACAGTTGCTGGCTGTAGGCGCTAGCACTGAAAAGCAGATTGGGATGTGCCTTTTGCTTCATTAAGCGAAAGGCTTTATGCCTGTGGCATGAAATGCTATAAAACACAGGGGAAGTATTGTAGTATTTATTGTTAGGCAGGGCTGTCAATCTCAAGTATCTAAAATCACAAGTCTTATATTACAAAATAAAATCTGTGTAAAAATTAGGAATTAAAAAAAGAAACACAACTATTTCCTGTTTGTTTCTCAAGATTTATTTATTTTTTAAGTGAAAGCTGAGATCTTCACTGAAAGTTGAGATCCTCACCTGACTTCAGAGCTTTAAGACAGCCACCAAATTTTACAAAACTTGCAAAAATGTCATAAAAGTTCTTAACAGTGAGTGAGGCACATTCTGTAGAAGCTGTGTGACTGTACAAGCTTTGTCATGTAAATGGGATCTGAAAAACAGGAATGCAAAATACAGGCCAAGCTCCTAGCGCTTGCAGTTTAGTTGAGGTTTGCTTACCTTTAGCGAAGGTCCCTAACTGTGCTGGCTCACATTATTGAGCAGCTGGCCAGAAAAAATCATCCCACCAGCCTGGAAAGCTCGTGTTGTGTGGGGGAACCAAAGCAAAGCAGTTTGAAGACTTACAGCCCGATCTGCACCCAAAGATACCAGCAGATGGTGTAACTTCAGCAGCCTCCCTGAGATTCATCATGTGCATGTAGCGGTCAGTAGTAGGACTCCTATTTACAGGATCAAGCACGTAGTGCTGAGGGATGCATTAATTTCCTTGTGTTGTCTCTATCTGCCAAAGAAATGTTAGTGTTGACTCTGCAGAAGGGGAAGGAGTAAGGAGTGGTGATGTCCGAGCTTTTCTCCTCACTCTGCTGAAGCAGCAGGCTGCAGCTTCAGGGTTTTGAACAACTGCACTTAGCAAGCGAGGGAGATGGAACATCCATGTTTCTGGGCACTTTAGCAGCACTGGGCAAGCAATGTCAGCACGTGGGCATTTTTAGGATCCTTTGTTCATTGCTCTTATTGACCTGCACTTCAGTCCCAAAGCAGACAAACTGCAGAGCTCTGTAAAGACTAAGAAAGAAGAGTTGCTGTAATTATATAAAGTTTTTAATGTAAAATTCAAGTTTGGTATTTTGAAAAGCATGTGCTTCTGTACCTAGATGGGTTAGAGAGTTGGTAGGTGAGCTGTAGATCTACTTCTGTTCTATCCATTTTGAAGGCATTTGAGATCTTTTTCTGTTGTGCAGCCCTGGAAGAAACAGCAAATCTTGTAGTAACATTTCAGCACCATAAACACTTCTCATTTGACTCTCTGACACTTGTGTTGGCCACTCAGACAGCCCGTTCAGCGTGCATGTGGCTGGATTACACCATTGAGCCCATTCTTTCCTGCACAGCTCGTTCGGATGAAAATCACCTTTCTCTCAAGATGCCCCAAGCAGCTATTTAACATGGGAACTTTGCCTTGGGAACTCTGTCAGGCAAATGTAAACTTGCTCTTAGGGCAACGTTTATACCACCATTGTCATTGTTCTTAAGAATTGTATTAGTTACACTGATGAATAATCCAGTGGTCTGGAACCACATCGTTCTGGCTCAGGGAGCTGTCACCACTACAGATCGTGCTTTAGGTCATGGAGGGGTATGTGCTGCACTTCTGCACTCTTGCATCTAGCAGTTCACCGAATGGTTCTGTGTAATTGAAGCCCATTGAAGTCTGCGTGACATACCATTCAGTTTGTAAGTACCTACTCCACCCCCAGCAGAAATATTTATAGTCTGAAGCAATGCCTTGAAACATTTTACTACTGTCATATTGATAGGGAAAAAAATACACAGGTATAGAGAGGTTGTGTGTATTAATTATTTATCTTGCAATCAAGAAAGTATAAAAATAATCCAGGGAACTGGTTCTTTCAGTTTGAATAATGCAGACTGCACTGAAGCTTTCTCTCCAGAATATGAGGTCTAATCACAGCACAAATAAATACATGCTTTTTCTCTGGAACTGACTTAAAAATCATGTAGCTCTTGAGAGGAGACTAATTGTGCTCACTTAGCTTCAAGTGAATAATTAAACTGTGAGGAGTTATTGTTTTCCTGGCTTCCCTGTAATCTTTCATATTTGTTATTTCTTAGATATTCAACTTCTGGACTTTTTAGCATCAGTCAAGCTCTGCTTCTATTGTCTGAAAAATAAAATATGTAAAGGAAAAACTGCCACAGATTTAAATACATTGTATTGTTACAATATAAGTATCGTCATTGTGATTAAACCACTTGAACATATAAACCATCAACATTTTCTCTCAGGGACTCAGCCACCCAGGTGATTTTTGTGCCTTTGAAAATCTCCCCAGAGATCCAGAGTGCTTTGCTTCTCCTGATTGTTCTTGAAATAAAATTAGCTTTTAGTCCTTTAAAATCTGTTGGCTTTATCTGCTACTAAATACACACAGAGTAAGCGCTGCAGGATCAAAACAAAAATAAGTTATTCCTCCCACATTTGTAGTGTTGATGGGATTTGCAGTTTGGCAAAAGTCAATAATCTGATTCTTACTGTATTTGGGATCATGGTGGATTAAGGTAGATCCCTTTGGACTGGATCAGATACCTGCAAGGTATCTGCAAGTCAAAGCAGAGGGTGGACGGAAAAGGGGCCTGAAAATGAGAGAGAAGGCACCAGAGAAGGCAGGTAGCCTGGTCCTGTGTGCTTGGCCAGAACTAACAACACCTGTGTTGCTCCTTCCAGAAATTCACCTAGCAACCCCTTAAAAGCCTCTGGTAACAGAGATTCTGTCACCTAACAAGGGTTTGGGCAGACTTTTTTCCTGTTAGAAATGTTTTGTGATGACCAACCCATTCCCCCATGTGCCCATGACTTTGTCCTGGCCTTGCTGCTTTTGGGGGAGAGTAGGATGCCACCAGGTCGGGGAGGGGGAAGAGGAAGGTGAAGGAAGTGCTCAGGTGTGTGGGAGGAAGGTTGTGGAGATGAAGGGCCTGAACAGAGAGCCCTGGGAGGGTCAGGAAGAGAAGACGGTACTACTCATTCAGGCTTCTTGTCATCATGTTTCTCTCTACTGATGGGGTCAAATCTGTGATGTTTTTGAAATGTTTTAGACAGATACTGAATAAGAGCAAAGTTTGGAAACTAAGCACAACCTCAGCCATGGAGAAACCTGGATCTGCCTCTGGGTCCTATCTGCAAACCTAAAAGATAGTAATACTTTGACATGTAAGAAAGATGTGAACATAATGCCCTTTTCCTGTCTTTTCTACCCTCACAGATGAACAGGAGCCAGCAGTCAGCAGTGATTCAGATATTTCATTGATTATGGCAATGGAGGTTGGACTGTCCGATGTGGAGCTTTCCACTGATCAAGACTGCGAAGAGGTGAAGTCTTGAAAAACAAACAGAGCTCCGACACTAAACTACAGGGGAGGGTCACAGGGAGGGACCGAGTCAGCTTTCTAGGATTTGGACCAGTCATGCACATGCCTCCAGGGCACTGTCACTCCTGCACACTCCATTCTGAGATGGTCACGAAAAGCAATAGCAACAGTTGTGTCTGCCTGGATGCAGTTTCATCATCTACATACACTCGTTTTGTTCACATGGGAGATGAACGCTTCCAGTTTACCCACGTGCTTGAGAGCAGTCATGTAACTCTTCATGGCTCATAAATACGCAACTGAAATGACAGCTTGAGTGTTTTCTACACTTGTTCAACTGGGTTTTTGTGTTGTTGTTTTTTTTTTTTTTGAAAAGACATATGTTTGTTACATTTGTTTATAGTTTGTTATGGATAGACACACTATTTTTGTTGACTGACCCCAGCTTTTTCAAGAGTTCAATCCAGAAACCTGAATTCTTATTCACTGGTCACATCACGATCCAGCTCCAGCATTTATCATTGCCTGTTACTTCTTCATGAGGTACACATGGCTTCGGAAGGATGGTGCACCAGCACCCTGTGTTAATGTGAAGCCTGCTTTCATTAAGTGGAGCCTCGGAAATTGTGTATTCTGAAGGCCTTTATTTGTAAGAGAGCTCTGAATTAACGAAGATTGAAGGGATTTGGTTTTAAATGGCATTATGTTGGCTTTTACATAGAGCTCTGTTTGAGACGAATATGGTACAGTGTTGAGGGAGAGAAAGAAAAGCGTTAAGCTTCACCCTGTCCTTGTAGTCCTTTGCTGTATTTTATCCTATTAGTAGTGGTCAGTACATTCATGGCCTTCCTTCAAGTTACAATTTGATAGCTGGAAAAGATCTAGTATAACCTTGCATCTTTTCTTAATTTTACAGACCAAAATCCGACCAGTGGGCTAAAGGAGTGTCTGAGAGGTTTCCAGAGGGTGCTTGTTAACAGCTGCGCATTATGCGAATTAAAAAAATATTCTCAGAAAGGGTCCGGAGATGCTGATATCAGTGTCAGAAATTGTTAATGAAGCAGGAGGCAGCTGGACAAATGTTTACTTACTGCTTTGTTTTTTTCTTTCTGTTTCTTTTTTTTGACTGCAGTTTTTGCCTGCTTTTTACTGAATACAAGAGTTCAGGTGGTTCGTTGCCCTCCAGAGCCCTTGTTAACATTGTTACAAGCATAATGGAATACTTACAGTTTATATAAGTATATATACCAAAACATTTTGGGTAGGGAGGAAGGAATTTGGAAATAAAGAGAAGTAACACAAGTCAAAACATCTAAATAATAATGACCTGTGATTATTATTAGTCCATCCTGAACTACATTTTCTAGGGAAAAGCTTATTGTTACTTGTTCAACATATGATTTCTTTTTTCAGTCAAAATATTCAACTGTGAAAAAGCACTCTTAGCTAACTGTTTTACAAGAGTAAATGCTTTCTGTTGACAGTCAGATGATTTGAATCACATTCCTGGCTCCTGAGTAACTCAGCAGAATCAATGATGCATCTTATATCAAAATTCCATGGAGAGGTCAAACATCTTCACTTGTGTCAGAGCAGCATCTCAAAATGCAACTGTTAGGGTTCTTGCTATATTTAGTCTTCCTTGTGGATTTATTCATTAGCTGTGGAAACCAGCTCCCACCCAAAATTCATTTTGTCAGATCTTATTCAGGAACAAATGTGTTTAGAATGATCCCTAAAATTTTGGACAACTTGCTTTTTTATTACAGGAAGACGGAAGAATTATGCTCCATACTTTTGGTTCGGTTGCAACTCAGTTCATTTTATAGCTTATTTTTTGTGATGTTCTTAGTCCCTAAATTGCAGGGTATGTTTGAGGCTTCAAAACCATGATCCAGATATGTGCTGTAACATTTTTATATGCCATTCAAAAGAACATCTCTTTTTAATTTAAGAGATGGAAGCAGTTGGAAATCTGTTTGATTTAAACAGGAAGTTAGAGATTGCTCTGGAGGGTGCAGCTGAGTCACTCTTGCCAATAGTTATGGTTCTGTTATCATGTTTTCCTTATTCTTTAATGTCTTCTCTATTCCCTTATACTATGGGAAAGGCCCACACTGTCAGGGGAACCGATGCTGAAATTTACCCCTTCACAAGAGTTTGCACAAGGTACCAACATCAGCTCCACTTAAGCTCTGGAAATAATGCTGAAATGGGATTTAAGTGGTGCTTACACCTCATACTGGCCCTTCACATAGGAGTGAAGTTCATCTCCAGTGACTGCAGGGGAAAGAGAAGCTGGTTATACACAGTCAGGTCTCCCTGTGGAAAGAACACACACTGGTACAGTTTCTTCTCTAGCGCTGGAGCCTGGGTGCTACATGTCACAGGAACATCACGAACATGATGTCCAAGTTGTCAGTGATCCTCTAACGTCTGCCTGCTGCACCCAGCACACAGACGGAACTCCTGGCTGAATCATTTGGGTTTCAGAGGACCTGTCGCAAAGTCTTCATTTTATTTTACAAAGTGGATTAAGTTAATGGACAAATTGGCCGATTATCTGTTGCTGTAACAGAGTTCCGCACAGCACAGAAGAGCAAGCGAGGTCTGTGTTTGCACAAGAGGCTGTAAAAAAAAAAANATGAAAAAAAAAAAAAAAAAAAAAAAAAAAAGCAAGGCAGGAGGTGATGCTGAAGTGGGTCATTTGCTGGGCAAAATCCTTAAAGGGAGCTGTGCTCAATGGGGCAGCACACAGAGTAACCGAGACCCTGCCTGTACCGCTAGGAGCTGGGGAAGGATTTTGGAGAGGGATCACACTCTGTGTGCTCTTTTCCTAAGCATCCCATCTTAGATCTGGTCCCTCGGGGTCCAGGGCTGGCCACCATCAGGGGCAGGGTGCTAGGCTGGGTGAGACATTTTTATGTATCACCATATTACGGACTTTCAGAAGAGTCATCCCAGCAAATCTGGGTCAGGAGTCTTTCAGCGTTTGTTTTCCAAATTCTACCTACAGTTTTGCTCAGGAAAGATGTTTCTCTGTCTCTCTCTTCAGGTGTTGTGTAGCTCTGAGTGCTGTTAAGTGATAACAAGAGCAAGGCTAGGTTACACATCACTGAAGGCAGAACTTAGGAAAGCACTTAAGTAAATGTTTTAATCCGTCCTTGTTCAGAAAAGCACTTATGGCTAATTTTGGACTTGCACTGAAATCACATTATTTTCAACAGGTCTTCTATGAGCATACTTAAGACCCTGTGTCAAATGGAAATGTTTTCCTAGAGCAGGTCCTGGTTCAAATGTTTTTTGTATATATAACCTGTGAAATGCCTTGGGAATTTGAGGTGCTTCATAAATTCTAAGACCCCAGAGGTATATTTGTAACACATACGAAAGCCTTAATTCTGCAGATCTGCATGCCCGTGCACAGTTCTGCCTATGTGAATCTCTCCCCTGTGATTCCTCACAGGGTAAAATTAAATCTTCTCATTGGCAGGTTTGGGCACGATTGGGCCCTTGCTGAGGGGTTTGTGATTCCTTGGTACTGCTGCCCACCAAACCAGGGCTCCAGCATTAAATAGGTGGGATTTGGATGCTGGGGGCACAGCACTGCCTCTTCAGAACAGACAGCAGCCTTTAGCACACAGCGAGGAAAAAAAAACAAAATCCTCGGGTGCCCTCTGGCAAAAGAAGTGCTCAGGTATGTAATTCTGCACGCTTGCACCGTGGCATGGGTGGCTTTGCTGCAGCAGCCGCTGCCAGGACAGCATGGCCGGGGGCAGGAGGATGGCTCCTGCACTGCGCCGGTGGCCAGAAGACAGCAGAGCTCTCTTAGAGAAGTGCTCTTGTCACTAAGCTCATCTTGTGTCTCTGCAGGCTCTTCCTGTTCCTGTCACCCCAGGCTCTTTTCTCTTAGTTTCCCTTAGTGAGTAGTACGTGGGAGAAGCATTTGCTGGCTTGTCTTCACTCTGGCTGGGTTGCAGGATGAAACTTGGGCAGGCAGAGCCCACGCTCTGCGTTCCATTTGTTTTCCATGGGTTTCACTAAACTGCTTTCCCAAAGTTCTCTTCAATAGGTAGGAGAAGTAAAAAGTTGTATGGGCAGAGTTCTGTGCTCGGAACCAACCCAATGTGTGCGTGCTGGTGTGCAAGGCACCGGCTGTGCATCCCTTCCTCAGCTCACCCATTCCAAGGGGACATGGGTCTGGCACTTGCTGAGGCTTTGGGTTTGTTTTTTAACCCTGACTGCTTCAGAGCCTCAAAAACAGGACTGGGACAATTGTAGTGCTGCAGTTTGTTCCTTAAGCATTCGATAGAATTAAAATTCACATATGCATATATAAGTACATTGATATGACTGTGGAAACTGCATTATAGTGAAAACAGAAGCTGCTGCCATTTTTAGTGTTTCCATATGTGAGAGAACATGGCAATAAAGAAAAAAAAAATAGAAGCAACTTGAAAAAAAAAATGAGATCACATACGATAAGAGGACCCTAGGATCTCACTTCTTTAATTTAATGACATCTGGGTCAAATCCAGAGGATGTTGTTGCAAGAAAGGCAGTACTTTGTCTCTTGTTTGACTAGTTTGTTATACATTCTTATTTTGTTAACAGAATGAACCCAAGCACCAGAGACAGATCTAGCTCAGCATTCAATGTTTCACAAAGAATATGCATTTTGTGATTCAAAGTCTTTGTTGTTGCACCTGTTAATCCACCCTCTTTTCCCCCTTGCTAAATAAAAAGAAACGCCTGTCCAGCTTGAAAAATGTAGAGCTCAGAAGATGTTTGCATATGGATGGATTGCCCTGGCAGGTATCTGCAGATCACTTAACACCTCTATGTACTTTTATTCATCAGTACGCAGTTATGATTCTCCATAAAACATGTTTTATTTCCCATTCTGGATAAACCTGGAGTGCAGTCATCATATAGATTTTCCAGTCTTTTGCCTTACAAACTTTTTCCTTTGAATGTATGCTACAGCCCCTGGAGGGGATTCAGTGATTTAACAGGCAAAGATCAGGGCACGAGCCTTTATGGACAATCTGCAGGCTGCAAGTCCTTGCTGTGACAATTGGTCCGTGCTGAAAGGAGGACGCGGGTTATGTTTAACAGTGGGAGATGCCTTTCAGCCCAGGCAGCAGGCAGCTCCCAGGTTTTGTTTGTAAGCGGCTCGTTCCTTCCTGGTCATTGTCCGTAGGAAAGCTCATGACTAAGCATATAGTTTGAAATAAGCCAGGAGTAAGAGTTTACAGTCTGTGCAAACCAAGAAAAACAATAGTCATTTATTGCCTTCTATTTCATTAGCAATAATGGAGATTTTTTTTTAACTATAGTTCTTGTAGAGCCCTGTTGTGGGGAGAAAGTTACTGGTCTGCTGGAAATATGGGCCAGGACAAGTCTAAGCAGAAGCAGGAGGGCTTGGTTTGCTGTTGTGATGCGTCCGTTTTGCAGGACTGAGATGGCAGAGGAATCCAGCCTGTTTCTTGCCGGCCCCTGTCGTGATGGATCGCTCCAGCATGAGCCTCGCTTGCAGGGAAGGGAAACGGTGGGATGAAGGTAATGCTGTGCAGCTCCTCGGGCACACTTTGTTCCACCCGTATCTCTCGCAGGGGGCCGGGCCCCTCTGGGAAGGAGCCAGCCTCTCTGGTGGCCTCACCCCGATCTTGTGTGGCGCCCAGCCGGAGGACTGCAGCGGGGGCAGCGCCTTCAGGGACTCCCCGTGCATCGTCCTGGCGGCGTGAAAGGCCTTGCGGATAAGCACCCCGTGGCACTGGGTCCTTTTCTTCACACAAGACGTTACCCGAACCAGTAGCTTCCTTAGGATAGTTTTGGAGCCGGGGGGCCTTTCGGTCCAGGCGCGTTGGCGCAGCAGCCGGAGCTGCAGGGTGCCCTCTGCCACGCCACTGGGCGGGAGCTGCTCCCATCGCTTTCGCTTCCCGGGCGCTTCTCTTCCATGGGAAAAGGCTGGCTGGGCGCGAGCTAGGTGTCAGGGAGAGGCGGAGGAGATGAGACGAATTAAGCGTGCTGTGGGTTTTGAATGAAAAGCCAACGGATGAGTTTGCTGTCTGGGATTAATCCTGCCCCCCTCAGCTATTTTAATTGTGAATTGGTGGAAGTTAGTTCTTTGTGGAGTGAATGCCAAAAAAATTTTTTTTAAAAAAAAGGAGGAATAAAAAGAAGAAATACCGTTTTCCTTTTTTGTTTATTTCCTGATTCTTCAGTCCTGGGTAGCGTTAAAAACAATAGCAAGATCAAGATGCTTGGTTGCTCTGAATGTATACGGTTATTACAGATGTCAAATATCTAAACATTTTGTATGTACATAATACCATCCTTACTTCTTGTTTCATGTTAGGAACCTGAAATGACTGTACCATTTTGTAATTAGAAATGTAAAGAGGGGACAGTGGGTGGGAGGGTCTGTTATTTTTATAGCAAGATGTTCCTTGTACTTAGCGAACATTTAAAATGGTTTTGTACTTGTCAAAATATACATTCCATCCATTTCCAGAAGAGAATTATTTTTATTTAGAGTAGTTTATAAGCAAACCAAAAAAATGCGATGTCCCATTTGTATACAGTTCATGAACAGAGCAGAAGTATTCTGTTTTCCAGTGGTGGCCCCAAATTTTTTTCCAGCGCTGTCTCCTTTCACACACTGCAGAGCCATACCAGCAAATGCCAATGTTAAAAAGGGAAGAAGAAAAAAAAAAAAAAACAGAACAAAATAAATACCATATGCATCAGCACACAGCTTACCAAAATGATTTCCAGTTAGGAGACAATGTTCTCTATCAGTGAAATTCTCAAAGGCTGCTGTCGGTCCTGCTGCGGACACCAGGAGCGGGTTCACTTCAGCCCTGCCCCTGCTTGGCGGGCTGGCGGCCCGAGAAAGCTGGGGGACACAACAGGGCTGTTGCACACGTGCACAAACACACACACGTGCACACACACACACGTGCACACACACACACTCGCACGCCACATCTCCTGTCTGCAGGTCCGTCAGGACTGGGGCCTGTTTTTGGCTGGAGCTCTTTTGCTGGTACTGCAGGCGGCTTCCGCAGCCTGACCGCGTTGTGCTATTTTGGGCAGTGGGAACGACCCTTCAGCTCCACATTTAAAAAATGAAGTTCCTGTCTTCAGGTTGCGGCACTTTGGTTTGGGAAACACCTAGCGAAAGACTGTGGCAAAATCACACCGTAGCATTTGCATAGGCAGTTCTTTTTCTTAGTTAGCTTTTTTTCCTGCTACCTGTGAATTTGCTGCCAAAACAGCAGTAGCAGTTTGTGAAGCAAGCCTTTTTTATAGCATTACTTTCTGTACAGCGTTGCACATATAGTTTAACTCTTTGCTGATACTTTGCAATGTATACATCTTCCCTTCCAATGCACTTTATCTCTCGTGAAAAATGTGGGAGTCAGAGAGCTACCATCTTAAAGGGATTTGCCTGAAATCATGAGGCACACACTTTTTTTTTCGTCGTGCTTTGTTATATACTGTAAATGCTAAAGAGCATGGACAGTGACTCAGCTGGGGGAAGTACCAAAATGTTAAGGCTAATACTTTGAAGCGTTATTCAGTAGTACAACACGGCTATTTTTGTTATATAGAAGATTATAATGTAAATATGTGAGACTGTGTTATTATGTACTAGTAAAATATTGCAGCTATCGAAGTTAAGATTGTGAATTCCAAGGAATTTTATTGCAAGTTTTTTAATAAAACGAATCTGATTACCGTGTCATACATATTTTCTAACAGACGGTAAAGCTGGCATTTCTTGATGCATGAAAGTCGCTGATTGTCTCTCACCGAACGTGGCTGCTGCTGACTTTGGCACCGGCGGGAAGCAGAAGCTATGGCCAGGAGGGCCCGAGCTGCGGCCTGGCCCCCAGCCCCTGCCCTTGCTCTCGCTGTCCTTCGGCTGCTTTTGATCGGAAAGCAGCGGCTGGGCGGGAGGCGAATACTTCCGTGTCCCGGGGGGGGAGCTGCTGCACCCCAGGCGCTGGGCAGCAGGTGTTAAAGTGGCTTTAAGGTGCGACGGCCCTGCCGTGCCACAGTGAGAGCTGCACCGCCCGCGCGAGGAGCCCTCTGGCTGCTCTTCCCTGTCCCACTCATCCCCAAAGGTGTCGTCCCTGGGAGCGGGGGACCTGGGAGAGTTCCAGCCATTGTTAAGATGTGCGTACTGCTTACAGGAGGTTCGGGGCACAGTAAAAATCCCACCTAAAGGAAATTTAAGAGACTTAAGTTTTCCAGTAGATGTGAAAAAGAGGAGGTGGAGAGCCCCAAAAGCCGCAGCTCGCCCCGATCCTGGCCCCCATCTCGGCTTCCCAGCGGGTTCCAGCAGCCGGGGGTGCCCAGCCGCAGCGCTGCGCTCCGGGCGTGGATGCGCCACATCGGCTGGGCCCACCTCGCATCGTCCCCAGGAGCAAGGCAGGCAGCAGCCGGGGGCTAACTCAGCCCCAGCTCCCCAGCCCACCCTGCCTCCTAGCCCTGCTCGCTCCCACTGGGCTTCGCTCTTGCTGCTCAGGACGGTGGCCAGCAGCTGGCTCAGAGCAGGAAAATCAGCTGTGGTTTGGCGTGGCTTTGTCAGCAACGCTGGAGCCAGTTGCCATCCCGACAGCCCTGTTCCACAGGTAGGAGCCCTCATCACCAAAATAAGCCCTGGGCCGGCTGCAGAGGGAGATTTGAGCTGTCACCAGCCCAGGATCCTGGTCTGGCTCCTGCTTTGTTCCCTGCGGCCACGAACTTACTGGGCAGCCACGGGAGGGAGCAGGGCCAGTTTCCCTCGGCAGGCAGCGGTGTGAGTTGTGTGTGATCTGCACGTGGCCGCCGCCAGTGCTGCAGATCTTGCGGCCACGGCGCGCTCGGGTATCGCAGCAGCAGTGCAGGGCTGCTGGGAATGGCATCAGGGCTATAAATAACAAGGGGCGTAAGGCAATTAATTCCAGGATGCAAGCACATACTTAGGGCTGGGGTTACATCACTCTTTTCTACTGCATATGGACTTCATTTCTGGTCAAAGTACAGAAATAAAGCTATGCTTTTTTTTTTTTTTTTCCTCCAAAAGGAATAAGTCAAATTGTACTCACTGCTGTGATTCCAGGAGGTGACCTTCAGACCTGTCACTGTCAATGGAGAGGACTCGGGAGCCGAAAGGAATCATCCAGATTTGCACTATGCCAGCCAACCCAGGGTCTCTTCTGTCCCATGATACCCAAAATGTGCTAGGAAAGCAAGCAAGCCTTGTGCTGCACGTCTGAGGGTGCCCTAAGGGAAGCTGCATGTGCCTGCGCCAAGTCTTGGGGACCACTCCCAATAAAACAGCTCCAAGAAGGCAGCACTGCAACACGGGGTGAGCGGGTCTGGGGGCGTCCCACAGGGAGTAAGAGGACTTAAGGTCCAAAAGAAATCTAACGGGTTGGTGCATTCATATCTACGTAGATAAGCCGCAGGAAGTCAGTGCTCAGTAAGCGAGGGTGCAATTTTGCAGCACTCTCATTCCTCAGCCTCTGCTCCCCATGCAAACAGGCCGAGGGCAAGCCCTGGCCACAGCTGAAACAGGGGAAGCATCGCCACCCTCATGTGCCTGGGCCACCCTCTGCTGCAGGCCACCACCAGGCCCCCCTGGCCATCCTGCTGGCCATCCGCACCTCAGCAGCTCGCCTGCCTCGTCCGGCCTCTCACTGACAGCAAAGGCAGGCTTGCGCGGGGAGGCCGGCAGCGACTCGCGGCGGCTGCAGCCCATGCAGATGTCCTCCTCCTGCTCTAGCTAGGAAGCGTGGTAGCTCCTGGCAGCGGGACAGAGCAGACATCTGGGAGCGGTAACGCCTTGGCTGTGTTGGCCGAGCCCCAGAGCTCGTCTGTCAGCGCCCAGAGCTCAGGCGAGGTCGCTCCCCTGCCCCTGCGTGGGGCAGCCGTGCTGCCTCCGGCCCACAGCCCGCCTGGCCTGCGTCTGACTCGACCCGAATTGTGTCGCGCGGCCAAAAAATGAAGCCTCGAGATGCCGACGTGGCTCTTTCAGGCCAGCAGGCACCGGGTGATGCCCCCGTGGGCAGCGACAGCGGAGCGGGGCTGGTCCCAGGTGCGGGGCCAGCTGGGGCTGCGGCCTTGACAGCTGAGAAGTTAAAAAATGGGCAGTAAGGGCCCGGACGCATACGGCATCATCCCCGTTATCTGTTCGCAGAGCGAGCAACCCATGCCGCGCATGGAGCTCCTCGCCGAGCCGTTTTCCCATGCCTGCGAACCGGGGTTCATTCTCCCCAACAGGAGGCTCTCTCGCCCTGCAAATGCATTTCCCAGCCCTGTGCATCTGCATGTTAGAGCCGTAGCTATTGCTGCGGCCCCAGTCCCATTTCTGTGTTCCTGTCCGGTGGGATTCTGCTCATTTTTTGCCTGAAATCAGCACCCCAGCCCAGACACCCGGACGCAGAAGCTGCCACATTTTAGCCAGGCTTTCGCTAAAGGAGAGTTTATAAAGCAAATCGGTTGAACTTCTGCCAGCGCGTGTACTCACGTCCATTTAGCAGAGGGTTATTTTGGCATGGTTTCGGCTGGCAAAGGCTCAAACAAATTCCCACACACAAGCAATGGCACTCGGACAGGAGCAGGGATTTGGGTGGGGAAAAAAACATATCCAAGCACAACGTGCGTGGTGGGGTGCTGCGCCCCACACCCTGCTCCAGCCCCAGCGTCAGAAACCCCGGGCTGCACACAGACACCTCCACTGGCACAATTCAGCTGCAATCCCGGCGTGCTTCTAAGCAGCAGCAGCGGGGCAAGGCTCCCCAGCCACAGGTGGGTGCGAGGGGCGGCCGGCAACGAGTGGCACGGGGCAGCTGTGCTGCAGGGCGAGCAGGAGGGGAAGCCAGGGCGCTGGCCTAAAGCAACCCCAGCGATGCTGCGGGAAGCTGCTTGCTGGGGGGCCCCCCTTGCCTCTGATCTGATGGAAGAAAAGGGCCCAGAGCAGTTCCAGGGAGGTGCTTACCCAAAAGAGACTTTTTTCCCAAATACCTCGGGGTGGGGGCTCCCCGGTGGCTGCCCCCTTGCCCCTGCAGAGGAAGGCTCCAGGGGTGAGAGCAGGGACGCTGCTTGTCATGGGCACAGCAGCGCTAAAAGGCCCTGAGGATGTCAAACCCACCGGCTCTGTAGGACCTCTGATGATCCCTGCATAGCATGGGTTTAGTTCGTGGGAATTCGGGTGAGTATTATTTCTGTTAGTGCCGACTGCTCTTGAGTGAACAGATTGAGAGCATCCTCAGATGAAGGGCAGGTAAGCAGTAAATTGTTCTGATAGCTATTGCTTGAGCATTGCACGCCTGTTTTGTCAGCAGCCAGGCTTTGCAAGTGGCAAAGCAGCTCCACTCTGACCGTGAGAGTTTCTCTTTTGTGCTGAAGATAATTTTATGCAGCTGTGAGATCATCCCCCTGGAGATTAGGTCTGGCCAGCAAAGGAGCAAATCCATGCTACCGAATCTCGCTCTTCATGTGTCTGAGATGTTAAACAGAGCGATTCACAAATGCATTTGGCTGTCTCCAAGACATGAAATCTGACTTTGCACGAAAGACACATTAAACCCAAACCGTGTGTGGTGTGTAAATATGACATTTCTTTTTTCGTTTCTAGCAATACAGTGTCAGCTTGCTCTTGTCTGCTCTTGATTGTAATGCCAGAAACCTTCCTAAATACCATTACTCTTGCTGTTATTAGGAAATGCTATCTATTCTGTTCATTCTCTAATTTGAATGGAAATAGAGATTACTCCTGCTCTTTGGATTTTGTAAAGCTTGCTGGTAGCCAGGGCATTGAATGCTTTTCCTTTGCTTTAAATACTTTACTGTAAATATGGTCATTCTTGTTTCTCCTTTCTCCCTCACTTTGTTGCATCCTTTTGAAGGCTTGAGGTCCTCTGACGCCAAATAGGGCATGCAGAAACTGCAGGTATTCAGAGCTGGTTCAGAGCTCGTATTAAGGTTGTTCAAGCTCAAACAGCAATTGTTGACCCTCATTTTCTTTCTTTTTTTTTTTTTAACTAAAAAACCAACACCTTTTAAAGGCAAAATGTTAAAATACATGGTTTTTATAAAGTTCTCAGGGTCTGAGCTCGCTGGAGGAGGATTCAGGGCTGTGCATGTTGCGTGTGGTACGGCAGGGGCCTGTGTGTGTTTACTGGGGCGGCTGTTGGGTGTTTGCTCAGCTCAGTGGGGCTGCCCAGCACCCCCTTGCTGGAGGAGAGGGCCTGTCGGTGGCTCCGAGGAGAGGCACACGGGGCGGGATGTGCGGGCTTTGATGGAGGGGCGGTAGGGAGAGCCCGCAGCCAGCTGCTGCAGCGGGGCCATATCGTGCGAGTGCCACCGGGATGGGGTGGTAAAGGAGGGCCCTGCTGGTCTCTTCTGCCACAAGCATCACGCCAGCCTGTCCAACAGGGCTTGTCAGGCACCGTGCAGGCCTGCCAAAGCCTCTCCCGGTCCCTCTTGGTCTGCAGGGAGCAATCCCTTGAAAGCATTTCAGGTGGTACATCGCATCTGAGGGCAGGAGCCCTCTCTGCAGTGTCCCTGTGAGGTCTCCTCCCCGAGAGCTTGCAGCAAATCGCCAGCGCAGGGCAGCACGGTTACTTCGATGCATTTTGCAGTGGCTCTTTTCTAACCTTTTAGTGTCAGCTTTCAGATGTTCATTTTCTGGTCATAAATGAGGAGATCTTCCATAGCAATACCTTTTTGTGCTGGTTATGCTCACAACTCCAGCCTGTTCTTTGCTCATAACAAAAAAAAAAAAAAAAAAAAAAAAAAAAAAAAAGCAGAAGAGAAGGTTGTTCTATGTTTGGAGCTATGTTGTTTGTGGGTTTTCTTGGTTTATGGCTTTCTTTGACAGGAAAGCCTTCTTTTTTCGACGGTGGCAAGTCTGTAATCTCTTTTGAGTTTGTATCTACAGAAGTTCAGACCTGGCGGCCACCTGTCTCTTGCACTAATGTTTGTCATCCCCCTCCATTTCTCATCTGCTTGCATGTCTGCTCAGAGCACTGGAAACCCAGGTTACTGGGCAATGTGACGGCAGGGGAAGTTCGCTCTGTGCAAAGGTAATACAAAAGACATGCTGGCAATGCATGTTAGCAAGGGAAGGTGATCGCTGTATGCTGAGGGCTGTGCCTCTTGTGGCCCATTTTGGGGAGCAGCTGGTGCGGGAAATCACACCAGGGTTCACATCAGCTGGTGTGAAGTCCTGTGTCTGCAGTGCTTTGGGCACCTATAGTCAGAACTATAAAAAAAATTTGAAAAAAAAAATTTGCTGTAAGAAGCACTCAGAGAGCTGTAAGATTTGTGGGATACAAAGCACTTCCCCTGCCCCCCAGCTCCCACTAAGGATGGTTATCAAAACTTGTTTATATGGTTTGTGCAGGAAGCTTGTACAGGGGATGTGTAAAACCTGCTTGTAGAAAGCAATCGTGTAGTTATTCACTCCTGTCTGAAATAAGGCATGAAAGAGATGAAACCTAAGAGCAATGAAAGGCAATACTATAATGCAGCACCCTATTGATCTGTGGATTTCACTGCTACTTAGGATGGCTGTGCCACAAATAGCATTTGTAGTTGTACTAATTAGAATTAAAATAATCATAAGATGAAAACAAACCAAAACACAAGCATCTTGTACTTAAATCTTTCCACTGCTTGTTTGTTGGCTGGTGGGATCCTGGAGAAATAAATGCTTTCTGCGATCCACGCGCTTTGCTGCGGTGCCCGGTTCCATGCATTATGAATATTTTATGTCCCACTCCGGAGCGGCTTATAACATCTCCTCGGGAAGGCCGAGTGCCAGGCCCTCGGCTGGTCCAAGTGGACGCAGCACCGCTGACTTCAGCAGTGGGCTGCCCCTGCTGGGGGCCCAGCCAGCTCCCACCCATGCTCTCGGTCCCGTGCTTGGGGCAGGAGCGCTGGTAGGGATCTTGTGCAGGCAATAAAATTGAAAGACATCCAAGAAGCGGGCTAAGAAATGGAGAAAAACGGCTGCTGCTGGGGGGGACAGACCAGGCAGGCCTGGTAGATGAGTATCTCAGAGGGAGCAGGCCCTGAAAACGCAACTTTCATAAAATGGCAAGGCAGGCACCAGGGCATCAGGAGGGACAGCAATTTTAACAGTGTTTTTAACATGAATTTTAGCAGCCCATCTCCTGCTGGTGCCTCCGCTCCCCGCCGGGCAGGGTGGCTGTGGTGGCTTAGAGACGCACAGCTGCCTCTACTTGCACAGGTGACACCAATTTGCAGGCAGTCGGGGGTAACTGGTAGCTCCATAGTACTAAGTAAATGATTAACTTTAATTATGATGTGCTACAGAGCTGTAGTTAAAAGCATTTTTCTCAATTTCCAACCCCAGTTAATATACTGATGTGTAATAACTAGCCCAGCAAAACCCAGATGAGAGATATTAGCAGGCTGAGAGCTGGGGGACGAGAGGTAGGAAGGTGACAGCTCAGCCCTTCCCTAAGCACTACTTCTGTATGCGTTATAACAGCTGGCATCCCCCAAAAAGCACTGGAAGAGGACTCGAGCAGGGATTGAATGGCCTGCCACTGCCAGCCCTTGTAATCACGCCTTCAGTGGTACTTGCACCAAGCAATCTCTGCCTTTACAATGGTTCCTTGTTTTGGGGGTACAGAGCAGGTCGGGCTTGTTGGGGGCTGGTGGGGTGGGCTCCTGGCCTCGCTGCCCCCCCGTGGCTTCCTGGTGATCCGCATGCGACCTGGGTGCTGATGCCTTGCTGCCTGCTGACAGTCAGCCAGACGCGTGCTTGAGGGCACTCGTGTCAAGCAATAGGTAGCTGCTCAGGGGGCTCCTTCCCAGCACACAGACAGAGATTCCATTGCACTCCAGACCAGATATACATCATCCGTCTGCTGTCGGAAAGGAAAATAACTAAACATAAAACCCAGGAACTTCAGGAGGCAGGGATTTGATTCTTGGGAAGCTTTGGCTACTTTTGACTCATATTAAAGCCAGTCGATGGAGGTTCAGGTTCTGATCATTCTTCCTGAGAGGAAGCCCAGCTCAGGAGCAGCTTCCACACCAGCTGTGTGCTGCTTCAACAGGCAGCTCCTGGAGACTGCACAGCGATTTAAACGTGTACGAAATCTGCCTGCCAAGGATAACCGGGCAGCCCTTCCTGAAGTGGTATGTGACAAAGCTGTGCATGAGAGCAAGCCAGTTCACAAAAGACTGCCTTCTCCAACCCCTGCTTCCCCCCTCCCCACGCACCGTACCTCCTTTGTTCTTGGACCCAGCTAAACCAAGTCACTGATCGGGCACGGGGGTCTTCCCTTCACGGCAGCAGCTCCCGGGGAGACCAGGTGACAAATGAGACAGGCAGAGGACTCTGGTACACACAGGGAAGTGGGGGATTCAGTTTCCCGTAGGACTGGCTGAAAATTCAGAATTTCTCTTCTGGGTTTTCAGTCACATCTGGAAACAGCATTCACGAGGCTCCATTTTGTTTCTACCAGGCCAATGATGCATTATGAAAATGTTCCTGTGAGAGCCATGTAGAAGGGTTTCCCTTCCAGTTACGAATATCCCACTAGGTTGCTGTAACACCTTGCTTTCCATGTTTACTTCTTCTCTAAAGAAAGCCCCAAAGGTGTGTGAACAAAGCCTTTGCCCTCTTTGACTTCCTTTCCCTTCTTGCATGATGCTTCAGTACAGCTTTGAATGAGGCTGTGGTATCAGCCTACGGGGATTTTGCAGGCTCTGTAGTACAGCGTCTGAGTCATGCTCTAAAAATAGCCAGGAAAATGTCAGCCTAGCCAAAGTCATCGGCTGATTAACAATGAAGTTTCGTGATTCCAGCTACCTCCAGATACAATCCTGATATTAACCATCTATTTGAGCTGTTTTAAATATATATATGTATATATGCAGGTAGGTGCTTTATATTTTTAAAAATATATAAATTAAGGAGGTAATGCAGAAATAGCTTTTCCTATCATCACAAGGCAGCTGTAATTAACGCTATTTTGCTGCTGCTTGGTGAATCCAGGGTGCTTTCAATGTATGAACTGATGAAACTGCCGTGCTTCTTGGATGTGCTTTCCCGTTCTGCGGATGTGGAAGCAGGGGCACAGAGGTAAATTGACTTGCATTACTCACACGCCACGTTGAGGTGGTGGCTGCAGATTTCCTGACTCAGTCCATCTCTCATCTGGGTCCATCCGGCAGCATGTGCAGTAAAGGCCATTACTGTGTCCCTAGGACACAACTGAAGCGAACAGTTACTGGCTGGTGAGTCCGAAGTGACCGTGTTGAAACTGGTTGGTGCTGCATTGTCCAAGGGTATGGCTGCACATGGTACAGCCAGGAAGGTACGCGTGACACAGTGGTTAGGTGGAAAAGAGCTAGAGGGACTGGCCGGCTGGAAGTGCTGCATGTCCTTTCCAGCAAGGAGAATGAGAAATAAATTTAAAACCTGTTGGGAGCAAAGACAAAGCGCGTCTTTGGTCCCTGGAGGCAGTGCGGTGCTGTGGCTGTGGTCTCCCACAGGGGTAGGAGATGGCCTGTGGGAAGTCTGAGGCCGGGCTCTGGGACATGGTGCCTTTCCCCAGCCCTGAGAGCAAGCAGGAGGGAAGTCCCTGCATCAGGAGGCATCAGACCCGTCATTTGGGGGAGACAAGGGGATGAATCGCAGTGAGCAGACCGGGTGCTGGTGCCTGACAGCTATTGCCAGATAGCAAACGCTTTGCCGGTCAGGTTACCTGTTTGTAACCTTCTGGAGAAGTCTTTTCTCCTGACTGCTGACTTCTTACCCGGGGGATCAACAACAGGCTGCTGCTTGCATGGAGGAGGGCTCCTCTGACAAAACTAGGCTGTCGGGAGCAGTGAGGGCTGGGGCAGCGACACCGACACCCTGTGCAGTACCTGCCCCGCTTTGCTGGGCGAGTGTTATTTTACAGCTGCAGCGCGCAGCTTCGGCAGTCCCAGCTCATTGGCAGTGCTGCACCCAAGCTAGTCACCCTGGGTGCCAGGGCTGCAGCAGCAAAAGTGCTCATGGGCACACTCTGCCCCTGAACGTGGTCCTTAATCAACCCAGCAAGTAAATGGGCTTTACTGAAGATTATTTTCAGGCAGTGAGTATGTTAATTTACATGAAAAGATGTCTACCTAGGGTGAATAGCTAAACAAAATCTCCATTAATGGCAGGAAGGAAAAATGAAAAGCTTTTAACTTGCTATTTCCAAGCTTTCCTTCAATAGAGGAATGAGATGCAGCTCCTCGCCACACTTTGTCATGCCTGATGCAGCACAGCAGGATGCTCTCTGCAGACGCACACTGCAAATTGCTTTTCTGCCTCATAAGTTATCCCCTTTCCCCTGCACCCCACAGCCCTGGCAGGCTCATGAGCGTGAAACCATGCAGAAGAAACCATGCTGGATGACCCCCTGTGAGGCCCTGGTGCCTCTGTGGTGTGGATGCACCTCTGCAGCCAGCCTCACAGTTGCTGGTGGGAGAGCTGCTGATGCCACCAGCATCACTCCCAGCACTTGCTCTTTAGGGATGGACCCCCGGTGTTACCTGCCTGAGCCAGTGGGTGGGAGGGCTGGGTTGTACCCCTGGAGGACGGGGACAGGCTTGCCACCTCCTGGTGCTGCAGAGGTGTCCCGGCAAGGCCACAGCAATTGTGCTGCCAGCCCTTACCCAAGTGCCACTCTGTCCTTCACAAAGACGGCTCTGCAGGGACACCCTCTGCCCCTACTGCAGGAGCTTCTTGTTCCCCCAAGCTCACCACCTGGCTCCTCTGAACTTAAGGGCACTGACTCACGGAGGAGCTATCTGCTTGTTGGCTTTCCAGGACCTATGGGTGGACCAGCACTGCCTCCAGGGCTGATGCTCAGCGTGCTTAGCATGCGAGACGGTGGGGATGGGAGACTTGCTCTGCTGGGTCTCTCCTTTCCTAGGTGATTATTTCCATTTCTTGTAGAGGAAGCCTGACTCCTGCCCAAAAGCACCTCCCTCCTGGTACACCGTGAAAAGCCTTCTGTGCACCAGCAGGGGAAGGCAGCAGGGCTCAGTGGAGCCCATTCTGAGGCTTTACATCTGTACCCCTCATTCACAGTGACACAGAAAGGTGCATTTTAGAGACAACTGGAGTGACCCCCCCCCCACTTTTTGAGCTCCTATACAGGCCTAGAGGCTATGAGGTGAAAGGGCCAGAGAGCAGCTATGTGCTATATGGAGGACACAGGTGGGGAGGGAAGGGACTGCTTCATGCACTCTGAAATCCAGGTGCTGCTGGAGAAAGGTGAGGCTGGGGAGCTGGACCTAGCAGTGCAAGAAAGCCTGTGGAAGTGACCTGGCTGGTATCTGAGCTCATGTAATCATTAGGAAGAGGTTTAAATGTTCAAAGTGATGAAATGTTTAAATCTTCCACTGTTACTGCTTACCACTGCATTGCATGCTATGAAAAAGAAAATATTTCTGCCAAGGGACTTGTAAATGTGTATTCTTCCATGACCTCTGAGCTTTAGTAGATGCACTTTTATGAGCTGAATAAATGCAAATTAGCAATAATATTTCCCTGCTTCGGCAGTCCTTACTCTTGCATGGAGGACAATGAAGGTGCAGCCGATAATGGAGCATGTTTAAGTATGCTACGAGAGGCTTGTTCCTTCTCAATAATCAAAGAATAAGTTTGCATGTCATCCTGGTATGGTAATATACTTTCACCGTCTATCAGTTTTCTTCTACACTGTAACCTCATCTGTCATCCCTCATAAATAATTTTGAAAGATTTGATTGGTTAAGCAAGCAGTGCTGCTTCATCAAATAAATATTTCATGGGCACAGATAAGAGAGGAGGAGGGAGAGAAAATCTCCCATGTGTTCGGCCTTGCTGTCCTGGCCACTCTCAGACTACTTTCCAGAAAAACACGCTGGTGAACACCTAGAGATGAACGTGTTGGGGGGCACCTCTGGCTACCCAGGCTGTCAGCAGGAGGCAGACCAGCCAAGCTGGGGTGCATGGAAGCAAAATATCAAGTCATTTAAGTATATATCACAATAATCCAGAGAAGCACCTGAAATACAACAGCATAAACCTGATGTGCTGATTTGCAGCAGGCAAGAGCTGCTGTCGGTTTGTGTTTTCACTCCAGTCTTACTCTGGTCCGCTTCTGTTGAACTAAATGACAATTAGTGATCAATGGAAAATGGACTGCTGTGTCAGGCCCAAGCCTCCAAATTATCAGTGCTGCCATGTTCATTAACTAAGACACAGCAACTACTGCATCATTTGAAAATATAACAGCAATCATTTTTACTTTTGTCCTTCTACAAATTACAGATCTACACATGAAAACTAACATAGGCTATGAATTTATATTGTGATAGTTGTATCTGAATGACCCCCTTGCAGCATAATATTATTCTGAAGGAGAAAGAGTCCCTTAATCCAGACCAGTATAATTCACCTTCAAGCTTATGAAAGCAAAATATTATTAAATAAATGTCTGAACATGGATTTATTTTGGAATGATTACACAGGTTATTTGTTACATTTGAGTTTGTCTTTGAACAGATTACCCAGATCCCACTGATTTATTTATTTTTTAATCTTTTCTCCCCCTATTTTATTCTTTCTCCTTCTCTAATTACTCTTACACTGATCTGCTAAAGAGCTCACAGGAAATATTGAGACACTGACTTACAGCTGGCTGCCAGCCCACGTAAAGCTCACTAGGTCACAACAATTTTTTGTTAGCGCTGCTTCTTTTGCCTTTTTTTTTTTTTTTTTTTTTTTTTTTTGATTAGTACTGGCATTTTGTTATCAAGACTATCTGAAGGTAAAGAACTCTACAAATCAGCTGTTTTTTTGTTGTCTCAAAACATGAGAGGTTACCTTTATGTTTCTTGGGACACTTAATAATCTCACAGATTCAGACCATGGGTGTCAAATACTCTTGCTGGCACAAGCAGAGGGTTTGGAGTTGAGCAAGTGCCAAAGCCAAACCCAGCAGATAGTGCGTTTAGCATTACAGACGGGAGGTTGTAGAAATGTGCAAGGTTGACTCAAAAACATTTTAGCTGATACTATGTTTTTACAAAAATATATGTAATGGGAAGAAAACACTCTAGAAAAATATAGACAGGCCTGTGACTGCTTTGCTGAAACTTGCATGCAGCAATAGGACCTTCAGCTACACAAAGTTATTGTGTGCACGTGTGCGAGCCTGTCTTCATCTTCTATAGCAATTTGCTTCTGTCTCAAGTTTTCTTCCTTATTTTTTCTCCCTCTTCGAAAGGAAAAAAGTTTGATCAAGACACACATGACTTTCCAGGCTCTGAAAAGTTCAATGTCTGTTCTTGCCTTAAGCAATTACGTTTCATCTTCTCAGAGCAAACCACAAGTAAGTCATGAAGCCATAAAAAAATCGGAAATATTCCTGGTGGCTTCTTCTCTCAGATGACAACAATTTGACTTCTGTGTTTTTTTCCACTGTATACATATAAATATATATATGAAATTATATTATTATATCTATATAAATAAAACATTTTGAGATATATATACACCTTTTGAAATATCAGTTAGAACTGTACCTAGTTTACTGACTATTTTATGTAAAAATGAATCAATATTTTCTTTTATGAAGTGGATTTGTCAGATTACTTTCAATACTTTTCAATCCAAAATTGTGTGACTAATTTCCTTGATTTTCCCATGGTCGGTTTTCATGGCCTACAGAATCTTACTTATGTACATATATATAGTTACTCTATAGGAAAATCTGCATCCTGAGATATAAAACAACCATTTCTTCTGAACTTCTTGTTGTAAAATTGAGGTTGAATGTACTGCATGAATATATGTGGGACTCATAAAACTTTGCTTTGTTACTGTTTGCAGTTTAGGTTTTGGTAGAGATTATCTCCAACACTTCCATGTGATTAAAATACATATGCATCCCACCAAGATGGTATGAAATGTAGTTTTAAAAAGTAGCTAAACATGTGAGCACAGGACAAAACTTGGATTTGCTCTTGCAGTGAAGCTCTTCTCAATACATGATAGAACTCCTGATCCTCCATCTCGTTCCCCTGTGAGTAAGAGCAAGTTGGTTTGTCACGTAACAACAGTCCTGCTAGAGTATCCACTCATTCTTCCTGGATGAGATGTTTTTGACTCAGATTAAAAACAAACCAGGTTGTTCAGTTGGTCCTGACCTCCAAAGTAGATGGTGTAGGCCAACCAGTAGCATTGCCCAGCATCAGAAGGGAGGCAGGGGCTAAGTACCTCCTTTGGAAGGAGCTTGGGTTATTCCTTTGCACTGACTAATGGCTTGCTCTCTCTTCTGATCAGCTGAACTAGATGCCCTTGTGCCATCATTTTCAACCCTAATTTTTTGTTCCCTGCAGTTGCTGACTTGTGAAGAGCTATGGGCTGTGGACATTTCTAAGGTGTTTGCTGCATGTGAATAGTACAGAGTGGGGGAGAGGTGTCATCCTGCTCCTGGCCCATGTAAACACCAGGCTGCTTATATCGACTGGGTTATAAGGGACCCCACAGACATCTCTGAGGGTCAGAGTTGCAGAGAAGCTAAAGATGTTCTAGAAATAAAACCGAATGTAGGGGCTCTGCATCAATCCCATTAGTGATTTATTTATTTCTTAAAACCTGCATCTGAATGGTGCCTCCCTTATTTAATCACAGAGGAATAGACTGAGCCAGCTGTGCAAATTCCAGAAACTGGGAGTGCAAAGGCCAACCTCCCATCCCTACAAGTGAGTGCGGAAAGGGTGTTGTGCTGTGGCCTCCTGGCCCTCCCATGGACTCTGGGGACCACCGGTGCGCATCACCTGCACTGTCACTGCTCTCCTGTTGACACCATCTGCCCTTTTACTCCCAGAGCACAGAAAATGGGAACAGGAGTGCCTCCAGGTTACCCACAGTGTCCAGTTAAAGGACTGCATAAACTACTTAGGGAAAAAAAAAAATCCAGGTCAACAGTTATTCCACTATTTAGCATCTCCTGGAAGGGGACAACAACAGCATCTGTTTTACAAAGCTGTTAATAATGCATACATATATACTACACATAATATAAAATTAATTCTGTAGAGAAATCAATGGAGTTTATCAGTGGGGGCTTTTAAAATGTAATAGTTATTTCAGAGTTTCGAAGTGGTAAAAATGTTCACTTATTAAAAGGCTATGGATTGTTGTTAATAGAAAACTTTAATGTTTTGCACCCACAGTTATTTCAGCTTGGAATTGGTCTAAGCTAGATTATGAATTAATTAGAAAGGAGATTTCTTTTCCTATGTTGGCATGTTTATAGGGTGCTCTGTATAATTCATAATTGATATTTTATGGACTGATATTTCTAAAAAAGATTATAGCTTAAAATATGCTTAACTACTCAGCATAGCTGAAGACTGAGTAACAACTCTATTGCTTTACCTGTTGTGAAATAGTTTTGTGCTTAGTCATACCTAGAAAAAAGTGAATGAAAGTGGTGCAAGTGGTTTCCTGTTGTGGTTATGTGCCACTAAAAACTTTGTTTCCTGGATGCTGTAGAGAAAAAAAAGTATCCTTTGCATGTTGCTTCAGTCTTATTTCTTCCAAATCCTTTCCAAATCTTCTCCACTCTTTCTTCCATATACTTCCATAAGATGCTTTTCAGCTTCCCTGCTTTTCTTTATATGATTACATATCTTTTTTTCCTTAAACTATTTCCTTCTGCGTTCTCTTCCTTCTATTTCTCTCATCTTTCTTTTGCTTTCATTTGTCCATAGCCAAGAATGGGGTGATGAATGATGCATCTTTCCTTCTTAGCCCCTGGCAAAGATTACTGGAATGGCCCAAAGGCACAGTTTTGCTCTGAACTCAAGCAATGACATATGAGGGTGTCGCCAGCGGTAGCAAAAATTTTCGCATACTTGCATCCAAACAGGGTACAAGCCTCCACCAAGCACAGCTGTGTTGGTTTTAAGTGGTTTTGCTATTTCTGCATGTGTGTGTGGGAATATGTAACATGGTGCTTTGTACTAATGTGTCTTAACCTAATGCCACAAATACAGGAAAGCTTGTCTTTGCATGAGGGGGAACCGTGTGAAGATGTTAGGACCTCTATGGATGCCTGAAAAGCAGGCAAGTACTAAGCTGAATTAACCTGGAGCCTAGGTTGCCTTACAGCTTACAGTTATTTAGGCTAGGCTAGCTCTAGCTCAAAATACCTCTTGAATTAGAGGCTGTGAGATGGTGAGGAGACTGGTTTAGAAGCTGGCCGATTTCCCAGAATAGCTCTGCAATCAGTAAAACCAGGCATTTTGTGAGGAGACAGAAACTCTGATCCCAGATTCTAAGCAGCTGCTTGGTGGGCAGCCAGGAGCGGGATGGAGGAAGAGCAGCAGCCGGGAGCCTGCCAAAGAGATGCTTTTGTCTTCACTGCTAAAATTGTGTGTGACTTACTGTGGCTTAATTAACAAGGAAACCAAGATGAAGACAGGCTCTCTGTAGCTTTGCTCATGCAGCAGCTGGGCCACATCAGCTAGCCTTCTCCATCATGAGAAACAATAGTGGGAGCTGGCTTTTCTTGGGGTGGCAGGGTAAGGTAGCAAAGATTAATGATGTGATGGATGGGACAGAACAAAATAACAGACATCAGCCTTTTAATTGGCTTAAAATGAGATCTTTAATTTTACCTCAAAGGTAAAATTACAGTTACATCAGTAGCATATGTATCTTGAAATTCTCCAAATTCTTTACTTCTTACATCTGAACTTTGACTCTCCTGTTCACCTCAGTTTTCTGGGACACTTAAAACGGCATCTAAACTGTGACACTAAAGTGCTGCAATTCAGGAGTATCAGAAATTCTGTCATGTCGGTATGAATATAGTGTGTATACTGTTAACTACTTTTCAAATTAACAAATGGTTCATCTACATGTTTACTGTTACCCTTTATCATTGTCAAATGCATTTTATACATTGTATATAAATATATACATATAAAATGTAAGTGTATATATATTTACAAATGCTCGTGCTATTTGTTCAATGTTAGGTTCTTCATTCACATAAGTTTCTACAATTTTTGAGCCCAAAACCCTTACTACAAATAGAGACAGGTTTTTCTCCTGAAAGGTAATGTGCAAAAATTAAACTTTAAGTCTGTGTATAAGGTTCTACAGATACAGCTTAATGTGCAGTGGTAAGCAGGATGCCAGTTCAGCTGATAGTACCTATCACCTATGCTAGACTCCTGAAGGAATCAGGAACAGATTTGGGTATGTGTGGTAGAAAGCACAGCCCCAATCCCTTGGGCAGATTTCATTCTGTGATTTCCTAAAGGCCTTCTTTGGGGGGTGGGG
>VXAA01004209.1:900721-972494 GCA_013399115.1 Anseranas semipalmata
GGGCGGGCGGCGGTCCGGGGGAGGGCAGGGCCGGGCCGCGGGGGCCCGTGGGGGGCGAGCCACGCAGCCGCCTTCGTGAGCGGGGGCTGGGGGCCCGGCGGCCCTCCTCACGGCCTGCCGAGGCGGTGCCGCGGGCACTTCGGCGTCCGGGGGCTGCGGCTGGTGCCCCGCACGCTTCTGTCAGACTGCGGGGGCCTTAGGTGCTGCCTCGGTATCTCAGTACTTCGCTGCGTGGAACGCCCTGAGGTTTTCCTGAGGATTTACGCGCATGCAGCTGCTGTGAAGGCTGAAGCTTTGTGCGGATGGTCAGCGGTGTCTGATACCCTCGTCCGTGAGGGTGTGACTTACTGCGATTGTTGTAGGATTTCGTTCTTGAACCTCTAACGCACGCTGCTTAAAATAAGACCAAGTTATAGATATAGATGCATGCTACCAGAACAGATTTGCTTTGGCTTCTCTGTATTCTTTGGGATGTCCTTGTAAAGTCTGTTCCCCGAATGCCTTGTTTTCTGCCAGTGTCGACTGGAAACACTTTTGTAGGTGTCTTGGGTCATACACGTGTTGGTCTCTACAACGCTGTGTGTATGCATTTGTCAAGACCTTTAATCATTTTTAGGTAATGTATATCCATTTGGAATATCTGGAGATATGGAACCTGATGGTGTTACCACCGTCCCTTCTTGAATTGGCAGAAAATGCTCAAGCCTATTCTCTGAAAACTCTGATTTCTTCCTTACCCACTTGCATTGAAACTAATTATTTAGGCTAGTCAAAATAAACACGGATTGCATTGACGTTTGGTTCAAGGACCTGTGTATATTTACTAGAAGATTAAATGTTTCTTCAACCTTTGAATACTCTGTGGACTTGCAAAAAAATACAATTTAAGCTAATGCACCATTCTAAAGTATTTTTTTTTTCATGTAGGCCCTTGAGAACTTCAGTGTTAAAGGTTAATAAAGCCCACCTTGTGTAGGAAGTGACCAGCAGTCATTTCACATTGACTGTAGATTTCTGTTGTTGTTTTCTTGTTATTTTTTGTTTGTTTTGTTTTTTTAATCTTTGATATTATGGACACTGTTGACAAATCACTTCAAAATATTTCTTGCCTCAAAACTTTACCCCTGCTGTGTTTACTAAGGAATTCTTTGCAGACTCCCATTTCATGGATTACCCACTGGCCTCCAAGGACTCTCCTCTATCTTAGTGTAGGTAGTTTGGGTAGGTGTTCTCATACCTCTCTGACTTTGTCATCTTTGAATTAGAGATCTTTTGAGAAACACAGACAGTTTTCCAAATGTTTCTCTGTTACTGGGGAAGCATTTTGAGAATTTTGTGTTTTCTCTTCAACCTATTTGCAGAGTGCATGTGTATCTAAGCCTTCGTGCAGCTGTATGTGTGATAGTGTGATTGATGATACCACTGTACAGATGGAGATCACTTTTGAAGATTTTCTCCTTTGAGTGAGAGTAGGATTCATAAATGTGTGCTCCTTGTTTTGTGAAGCTCAGATAAGCTGACAGCATTCGGTAGGAGTTCAGAATAGAGAAATAGTTCTACCTGTGGTTCTGCATTTCTGTCTCCTCAGTACTTGTTTTTGTCCACTGCATCTATTATTTTCGCATGTGAATGCACTCTGTGTAGTGAGTACTGATTTAGAATGCACAAGTTCTATGCGTATTTTGAAAATTGCTTTCCATGTAGCTTTTCTTAGTGTGTATCTGCATGGAATTGCAGCTGCGGTGGGATTGAGGTAGTAGCGACAAGTAACTAAATAATTTCTATGGTTTTTGTTTGCTTGTTTGTATGGGGCCTGGGGGGAAGAGCTGGAGCTTTTTTCAGTACATTGCCAGAACCATAACAACAGTTAACACCCATTACTAACATGCGGGAAGTTATCAGTGCTGGAAGTATTAAAAGGCTCTCTGGGACCTTGTCAGACCTTGCCATTTTAGCCTGTGGGTTTGTGATGCAGTGGTCGACAAAAGGGTGGGTGAGGGAGAGAGAAAGGGATGTAGAGTAGTCAGACCACTCCCAGCTTGGTAGGCACAGGAGCAAGTGGAACTTATGATTAGTTGATTTTCTTGGAAATACTGGTACTGGAATTTTGTGCTGGTTGCTCTAACAGCTGCAGTTGGCCCATTGAGGGCCAGTGCAGGCAAAGAAAGCTAACGGCTTGCTCCTGATAGGCAAGACTGGCTAAAAGCAAAGTATAGAGGAACCCGACTGATTCTGAGAGTTCAAAACAAACAAAAAAAACCCTGCTGAAACAGTTAACGGGGTATGTAGTTTCTAATAATGATAGCATTTAAGATGATACTTTGGGAAATTCTGTAGATAATAATGATACAGCTCTAGTGACAGAATTTGGAGGTTATCAGGTCTACATTAGAGAAACGGGGAAAAAAAGGAGCTTTTCATTTTTTTCCCTTAATTTCCCATTCTATAGTCATACAATGCTGAAATTTGCTCAGATAACACCGTAAAAGGCATCCATCCATGAATGTTGTATAAAATTTGGCTGGTTGCTCTGTGGGAAACTAGATCATGTGTCCCTGAAGTTGACAAGAAATACTGTATGTAAGATTGTCACTGTGGTTGGGAGTGGTCTGAATTTATATATTCAAGAGAGGATGGAAGTACAGCTGTCACCTTTTTTTTTCCCTTGTAATCTAAGTTCTGCTGACTTGTACTCCCTCATTGTTGACTTAAGTCGTTTGTCTTAAATTGTAGAATGATAATTGACTTTCAAATTGATGGGAATATGGGCTCGATGACATGAGGTGGCTTCACTATGTAACTTAAAGCATGGTTCAACAGCAAGAAGCATTGGCTTTCTGGCATTGCCTTCAAATCTAGGTTTGCTGTGAAACTAACCAGTCAGCAGACTGAGCTAGACTAAGTGTAATGCCCTTTTCTCCATCTGTCGATTTTTCAGACTTCGAAGAACGTAAGTTGGGGCTGCCTGCACTGTGATGCCATTGTGTTGGCATAGCGAAGGAAGAGGTAGAGTACTTTCCCGTAGGTGACTGGGAATGACGGGGAAGGCCGGGTACAAATTTCTTGAGACAGCACTGTGGTTGGATGCTGTGACTGCAAAAATGTGGTTAAAGGCTGACAATCACCCTCAAAGTGGCTGCTGGGTTTCGGTGTTACCTGTCCTTCCTCACTTCCTTATCACCCTCCTGTGCAGGGAGGTTACCGTCACCAGAGCAGCATCCAGAGGAATGGATCTTTTAGGTCTTTTGACACACCGCACTCTAAAAACAAGTACTTTGTGTAGCCTGGGGGGTGGGTGAAAGTAATTCTTATGACTTTGAAGAAGAAGAGCAGTACTCACATTACCCGTTTTCCTGGATCCATTCTGACTGCAGCAATCCTTTGCTGGAAAGGTAGTATCAGGCACTTTGGGAGAAGTGGTGAAACCTCAGCCCTTTCTGCACAGGTTCTTTCTTCTTGGCCTCGATTTACCTAACTTAATGGAACAGAGAAAGCCATCTTACATAAATACTCATTTGGACGTTAGAGACATTTTCTGCACTTATTTTAATATTGGATTGTAGCATGTTAGAAGCGTGGTGATCATCTTGTTGTGTGTTTGGGCAGTGCCTAATTAGTGAGTCCCTAGAAGTCATCCCTGCTAACAAAATGTCTGATGAGTACTTTGCTTAAGAGCTACAGCTTTTCTACTGAGCTGTGGTAAGCCATTTTAGACTGAAGTAAGGCCTGGACACTTTTAAATGATTGTGTCTGTGTCAGGAGCAGTCATTTCACTGCAACTTTCCTTTGTAAGTATACCTTAACTGAAGGGCTGTTTAGGTTTTGTTTTCAGTTTTTGACCCAAGAAATATGGGAAAGGCTTGTAAATTGGATTTTAAACTGTTTTTTTCATTGTTGTTCTGCAAACTTGCATTATCTTGCATCACTGCATTAATCTTCCAGGACAAGACTAAAAAATGTACTTTTCTGCTTTAAAAATATTCGATGATTGATGAGCGTTCTCCATAATGCATTTGTTTGATACCTTGCACATAGTGCCTGGCCTGTATTTTGCTTCTGGGTGACCCTCACTCAAGAGTTTAATCTTCCTTTTGTTCACCAACAGGGAAAAAGTCTTTTCTTTCCTGTCATTAATTTTCTCAGAGGTGCCAGATGTTTTTTAACCCTCTCTTGTTCGTAACTACTCCCTGTTTGTCAGCTCCCTCCCCTGCGCAGGCGGGTAGTTTGGCCTGTGTGAAATACTTCCTTCTCAAGAGGGTCCAGCGTGTTGTAGGACAACCGGTATCAGCTGAAGTTGAGACAGCTGGAGAGAACGTGAAGCCACATCTCTCCCGTCGTTTGGGCATTGTGCACCGTATGACCATATTACTTGCATGCATGTAAGGATCTTGAACAGGTCATAAACTTTATGAGTAACTAAAAGGCTCATGTTTCCGTGTTAAGTGTATGTTGCATACTGATGCAACAAAGAGGTTAAAAATTCCTCTGTCTGCGCTCTGCTGTAACGTGGTAATGCTTGCCAAAAGGCTTTTATTTGGGAATAACTTTGCAAGGAATTAGTGCAACTAATCTTGTTACTGTAAGATTCCTTTGAATCCCAAGGCAAATAAATTGTTCATCTTAGTTTGCAAGAACTGTTTTTAGGAATGAGTTATTTTGCAGATACAGCATTTATGCTTACAGCTGGGATGGTGCACGTGTGAGATTCAGTACAAGTTTGTAAGTCTGTGAGATCTTGCTAAAGATGATTCAAATGCTTAAGCAGAAGAGAGCAGGTGGAAATTTGCTGACTTCTGGTGGTAAAAGAAATTGATGAAGTACTATCTTTCTCACCCGCTATTTTTGCAGAAGGGGTTATCGTATAATTTCCACATTGGAAAGTCAGAAAGGAGAGGTTCTTAGCTCAGCTGACTGACACAAGCCATCAGTGTTGAATCTGATATAATTTTTAATACTGTGACAGTGTTCTAACTCAGAACACTTTTCTGCAGCCTTGCTGGACATCACAATTAGTAGCTCAAATTTGCAGAAGAGATTCTATCTTGCTCTTAACCTATCAACTCAGAGGATTGAGGAGGGAATTACTTAGCAACTTGTTTATGCTAAGATTAGAAAAGCTTTTGACCAGCATATCATATGTGTGATGAGAAGATGGTACATGCTTTAACAAACTTGATGCTTTCTGTCCTCATTGACTCAAGCAGTTAGGATTTTACATGTCAAACTTGATACACTTCAGTAGAAAATGTGCTTTCTGATGCTTGAAATATAGTGGTTATCAAAATGCATGCAATTAGCATCACTTACATGAGTGGTCAGCCTATCCATTAGGTTTCCATGTCCATTTTGGCTCATGGAGTGGAAAGTCTTTCGTTCGGCTCCATCATCTGGTGATGCATCAAATCTGCTCTGCCACTGCTGAGGTTTCTTACTAGGATCTGCTGTGGGTATGTTTGCTTCTTCACACCGGTAGATTTCCACTTCAAGAGATCCAGACGTCAAAGAGCTGAACTCCTTTTGGTTCTCTGGATTGACTCACTAGTCTTTCTGCTGAATCCCCAGATGCTTTCTCAGGTGCTTAATTGGAAGGTGTCTCATTTCCTGTCTAATGCTTCTGTTGATCTCCGGTTCTTACAGACGATGCGCTCTTTGCATAGATACAGCGCCTGAGATGGAAATTCTCGGTGTTGCTTGGTGCTATGTAGCTCTGGTTTCTGCACCATAATGCTTCTTGGCCAAAGACTTTCCCTGATGTTACTTCATCTTTTACACTTTGAGTAATGTGACCCATCAAGGCCTCTGGACCGTCACTTGCCATTTTTGCCTTCTGACATAATGTTTTGGCTTTGCAAATGAGTTCAGTGATGTTTTCTGGACCTGCTGTTTCTCCAGAGATCTTTTTGTATGAAGCCCTTTTGGAAATGTCACACAGGATCTCAATATAATGAGCAATGTCTAGGTTTCTTGGTAAATTTTCTGTGTTATAACAAAGTTTGTATTGCCTAGACACAGAATCTATATGTATGTATTTGCTATATGCAGAATCTATTCAGCTTTCTCTGTTCTTCTGTAACATTTGCAACCTCTATTTTTTTCATTTCCTCATAGTACCACGCTGTAGTATAGCTTTTACCTGTAGTAGGCAGGAGTTGTTGCTGCCACTGACTTTGCTATAGTGTAAAGATACAAATGTATGTAAAGGCCTTTAAGCATCTGATTGAAATTCTCTCCAGCTCGCTGATTACTAATCATACTTCTGATGTCTGATCAATGTTGACATTCAATAATCTACACTTGCATTTTGCCTTCAAATCTGGTGCTGAGGTGGGTTTATCTTCTGGAGGACTTCTTCAGAATCTTCTGTCTTTTGCTTTCCTTTCAAAAATGAAGGTTGTAAATATTTCTAGACCTGACTTAATGATTGCTCCATTTTTTTTTTTCTGAAAATTTTCCGAAGTTTATAGATAGAGGTCTGTGAATTCCAACCGCAGCAGCTGCCTTAATTTCAGCTAATTAAAATCAAGTTCTTGACATGATTTTGGTTCTTTCCTCACAGTCCTGTCTTGTGCTTTCCCTTTGCATTTGCCAGTATTTCAGTAGCCGAAGTTCTTGGGATTTTCTGTTCAGAGTCATTTATTTTCCTGGTAAAGTGCCGCCTCTGATAGCTTTGAAGTCTGATTCTGTCACAGGTATTCTGTCAGAGCAGTTAGAATTTTTTTTTTTTTTTTGGTAAACTTGATTGCTTCTCTTTAGATTTAACATGTATTTGATCACGCTGTGCTTCAGGACTTTTCCTTAGTTCGAGGTGAGTTTACTGTACACACTTCAGTTGTTGGCTTATACCATTGATTTTGTTGCCTAGATTCAGTTTACAGTGGTTTTTCTTCTTAGTTCAGCAGCATTTTTTTAATTGCCATACTTAGTTGATTTGTTCTTGAGTCCTATGTTAGCGCAGATGCAGTTGATTTAAATTTTGCTGTTGGGTGAGATCTGTTTAATTTGCTTACGCTACTCTGAGAGAGTGGGATGCTTAGCAAGAGTTAGTTTTGAGTGAAATTCAGTGACTTCCCTGTTGTTTTGGTCAATGGTTATTGGTCATGCTTTTCCCAAGTGATTTTTGTTTGTTTGTTTGTCTGTCTTTGGTTTTGTTTGTTAAAATAAACTCATAAGGAGTAAATTTTGGTATTTTGTTAATCATACCTTGAAGGCAGTTGTTGACTCTATCCGTATTCTTCTCAGTATTTCTCTATCACTTTATAGCCTGGTGTGATGGACATGTGGTAACAAATTTGTTTTCTTCGTGTGTGTGAGATTTGTTTTGGTGCAAATATCAACTTCCTCAGAGTTGTAAGCCATCACACACCTGAAACTGTCTAGCATGTCCTGTTCCTGCTCAGCTCTCTACCCAGCCTTTCTGTACCTATGCTAGATTTTTGTTTAAGTTCAAGTCTAGTGGGTTTGTTTCTGGGAACTTATTCATTGGATGTGTTATGAGTTACTGTACTTGGACATTTCATCATTTGTAAACTTGGCCTCAATGGAAATAAAGGCAATACTTTTGCTGTGTGTATATGCATCTATATCTATATGTAACGATAGATATAGATTATAATGCATATTCTGGTTTTTGTCTGTGTTGATGAGAAAAGCAGCAAAGTTTTACAATACTAAAATATTATAAATGATGCTCAATAGATAACACCGACAAATGTAGTTATATCTGAGAATGATTTAGGGTGCTTCAGCTTGCCAGCCGAAGTTACAAAAAGTTTTGAAAGCTTGAAGTGTAAGCCCAATCAGATTTAGATTAGAAGCAAGATACTGATTTTTACAGGGATGGTCATCAGTTGTTTGGACACCTTCACAAGCACTGCGGTAGACATTCAATTGCCGATCACTTTTAAATTAAGATATCTAGAAGATAATCTATTTCAATCACGATTGTTAAACTTGAGGGGAAGATGAAAGCTTTATCCTTTGTTACTGCCTTATACTGCAGTAGTCAAGCTAGGTCATCGCATTGGCCCTTCCCAAGCTTTTTTTAAAAAGTTAAAAGGTTAGGGTTTCAATCTTCTCTCTTATTTGTATTCATCATCCTGAAGGCAGAAGAAGCAAGAACTGTTTTTGCTGCTTGTCTTGCTAAATGTCACCAGAGTGAAAGAACTTCCTCAGGGTCAGTTTCACCAAAGTTTGAAAATATCTTCTATGAAGTTCAGTGGTAGAAGGAAAGAGCAACAAACTCAGGCGTTGAGGAAAACTTAACAGATCTTATGCTTTGATTTCAGAGGAAGAGCATTCTTTTTTTTTTTTTTTNACGTTACATGTCCATATAAGCCAATGCTATATAACCCATATGGGAAGACAGTTATCAAACAAGTATTTGGGTGTTATTTTGCTTTAGTTTGTATGAATGAACACATACAATACAAAACTGTATAAACCTTCATGAAGTTTCAAGGGTGGTGGTCACAGTGAGATGTTATTTTCATACTTTTGAGGATACTATTACTAGGATAGGAAGCTTAACATTGTAGTTACTTTTGAGAGGTGTATAGTATTTACTATTTATTTAGTCTCTCCCATGAAATGAAATCAAACAGAATTGAACCCTGTTTAAAAGGATTTGTCCATAATATTACCCATGGAGTTCAGATTGTTGTTCTAGGTTGAGTTTCGACAAATAATTGGATGACCTCTTTCTATAATAACAAATGAGTGAGCTAATTGTGTAAACACGTGGACTGTCTTGAAAAAATGGAAAATAAATGATTCATATAGTGTCTAGGCCAGACAATAGCTTGTACTGTACATCTTAGCTATGTATTGGTATGAGTAATTGTTTTTATAGTCCAGGAAGTAATATTTAGACTTTAGGACGAGTTTGATCATTGTCCATGGAATCAATATCAAACTGAATGCTCTGGGTGAAAATATGGCTTAAGCGGACTGAGTTGAGTGAGGCTTTCTCAGAAATCATCTGAAGTCTGCAATCCAGATAGGTCCCTTGGATGTTTCAGGATTATGGCCGGAGCTCATTACGTGTCCATCTGGTGTTAGTGGAAGGAGAAGGGGTTATCAGCACGCTTCAAATATCAGGAACCATTTAAGCAGTATTTCTTTCATTCAGTGTTGGAATGTCACCATGCCTGTTTTGAAAACTTCTTACTAATGACGCATGTGACTGTGCAAGCTTTCCTATTTGCGGTGTTGAGCTCATATACAAATAGACTGCTAATGTCCATGGGACTAATTGAGTGATAGCTCATGAGCATGACTCTGAGAGTCACAGTGTGACCTGTAAGAAATCTTAGCTCTTTTGGAGCGTATACTTCTGTTTTTTCTCTAGGTGCTAAAAAGGTGAATGCGTGCTGTTTGTTTAGGCGTTTTAAGAAATTTTTATTTTTAGCAGATGTCTTGAGAGACTGTCAGGCTGTTGATTATATTAGTAATGGTTTGCAGCAGTCTTCTCTTGGAAACAATTTGTCTAAAATTTTCCATAATAATAATGACGAGTGATGTGATGCATTTTTTTATTGTTTTAGGCTATATGATTGGGTTACTAGCATAGTAAAGAGGGGCATGCATGAAGTGAAAATTTATCATTTTCAGGCTGCTTCCACTGAAACAAAGGAAAATAAACACCCTGGCAAGGTGATAAAATTCAGATCTCTGACAGACACGGTAAGGGCAACATGCAGGGTATCTCCATGGGTGGGAAGCCAAATGGGAGCAAATATGCCTTGGTTTCTGCTGTCCCTACCCCTGGCTGAGCCAATAGCAGTGGCAGCTGAAAGGGTACAAAAAAAGGGGAGTGGGGAATAAGAAAGAAGCAGCTGCTTCTGTTCTGCCCTGCGCACATACTTAGTGCAGTGCCTGCATAGTTCTTTGACCTCACGTTCTGCCTCTGCCGAGACTCGTAAGAGCTACTGACTAGCCCATTTCGAGCATCTTTGCGTCTGCTGGATTCTTGGATTTTCTACAGCAATTGTGGCTAGTAGTAGAGCTGGGAGAAGGATGTAGCAGTGACGGTGGCAGGGCAGGGCTCAGCTCTCGGGAGCCAGGTGAATGACACGTGCTTGTCATCTGGCAAACGGGAGGAGAGGAGGGTGTTCCTGGGCGGCAGTATCAGGCACAGCAGTTGCACCAGCTGCAGAGTGACCTCATCCCAGCTCTAGGCAAGGTCTATGCAGGTTGCCAGTGACACCGAAGAATGGATGTGTTGCAGATCACTGGTGTGTGCTGAAAGCAGCTCAAATTCGAGGACTGCAAGGTTAAAGCTGAATGGGAAGTGTCACTATCGGTTATTGTCCTCAGCCTTTTGATAGGTAGTGCTTTCCGTGCAAGAAAGCCATGGCTGCTAGCGATTTTTACGGTCTGAATGGTCACTATGTATTGTCATTCATAAACAGTAGCTAAATTGTTTTTGGTGTTTTAATAAGGTGCACTACAGGTAATACATAATCTAGGTCTTTGCTCTTGAATATGTAATCCAATTTACTTTGAGAACCTTGTAGATTTTAGCAGGTAAACTGTGGGTTCACAAACATAATCATAAGGTTGCTGTTGGAGGGGCTATAGAAATGTGATAAAGACTACTTGATCTTTGTGTTTTATTTAAAACAAAGCATGACTTTTGGTAATAGAGGGCTACTGTCTGTCAGGAAGAAAATCCTGTTGTAACAAACAGCAATTATTCATGTACAAGGTGCATAAACTTGCTTTTCCTTTTACTGTAAAAACACCAGTAATTGCAAGAAAAAAAAACTTGCAAATTCTTATGAAAGGTTTAGGGAAAGAAAAGTAATCACTAGTTATATCTTTTAAAGATACAAAGCAGGAAAAACATACGTGTAGCAAGTATCTGTGTTACAGTCATCAAGCACAGCAATATATAAATATTCAAACAACTGAAAACACATTACTGTGTACTGTTTTGGGCACCACAATATAAGAAGGACATAAAACTATTAGAGAGTGTCCAAAGGAGGGCTACAGAGATGGTGAAGGGTCTGGAGGGCAAGACATATGAGGAGTGGCTGAGGTCCCTTGGTTTGTTCAGCCTGGAGAAGAGGAGACTGAGGGGAGGCCTCATGGCGGCCTGCAGCTTCCTCACGAGGGGAGCGGAGGGGCAGGCGCTGAGCTCTGCTCTCTGGTGACAGCGACAGGACCCGAGGGAACGGCATGGAGCTGTGACAGGGGAGGGTCAGGCTGGGTGTTAGGAAAAGGTTCTTCACTGAGAGGGTGGTGGGGCACTGGCACAGGCTCCCCAGGGCAGTGGTCACAGCACCGAGCCTGCTGGAGTTCAAGAAGTGCTTGGACAATGCTCTCAAGACACATGGTCTGATTTTTGGGTGGTCCTGTGTGGAGCCAGGAGTTGGACTCAATGATCCTTGTGGGTCCCCTCCAACTTGGGATATTCTGTGATTCATTGACTTACACAGCTGTTTGTGTTCATATACTATAAAGTATGGGTATTTTCAGTGATGGTAGTTTACAGCGTACCAATTTTCTACTGCAGATCATCCATTGATTTCATTACAGTTTGTTGGTAATTTGTAAGCGGTCTGGACCGTAAGCTGTCTGGAATGCTGGTTCCCAAAGAGAAGAGAGTGTAGTGGTGCTTGGAAGAGTCTGTCTGGATCAATTGTGCTGGCTTTGAAATCAAGATAGCCTACCTTTCTGGGAAATATGCTTTGGTCAGATAGAAATCATTTGGCTTAGAGGGCGTCTGTGTTATACAGGATGTCAGGCTTCACATGGTAATAAATCCTTCCAGTGAAACACACTTCAAAAAGTGGTTGCCTATGTAAAGATACAAGCACAGTAACTCATAATGTAATGCATGAATACAGACGACTAACCTCCGCACTTTGACGGGGAGCTGTAATCGTTGCACAGCTTAAGACTAAATGTGAGGCACAGTGGTCAGATAAGTAAAATATAGTATGATTTCTTCCTTCAGCATTAATTGCATGAGGTAACTGAACCATTTTACAGTAACACCCTCCAGTGCGCTGTATGTCCTTCCAGTAACGTGATGCAAGAGCAATTGCCCAGGCCTCCTAGCCAATTGCGGTTGTGACTTCCCTGGTGTCAGATATTACATAGGTGTCAATGATTTATATTTTACAGAAAAGAAAGAAAATACTGAATGTTTGCTGATCTTTTGGTGGAGAGTACAAGTATGCAAAAGACAAAGCTGACTTTATTCAAAAAATTCTACCAAACAAAAGGAAGATATTATCTCTCCCTTTTCCCCTTCTGCCCCCATATCTAGGTATGGTTACTCTAGAGATGTGGCGTGTGTGATGGGACTGTTGCTCGATATAAGGTTACTTGTGCTTGAGTGCCTTCAGGATCGGGGCTGTCATCAGTTAGTCAGATGCTAATCGCACAAACTTTAACACGTGCTTTAAATCTTTGCTGGTGAAACTGCTCACTTGAACAAGGGCTTGCAGGTTTATTTAGTATTCTTACATTGGAAATTTCTTCCCTTATTTCACTGTAGTCAGAAACCTGATGAAATAATGGGAAAAAAATTTGCAATCGGTATAGTCACATGATCTGATGCCTGCATAATTCACTGGCTCTTGCCCAAGGACCAGTCTAATCTAAAGAAAATGATTCTTTTTGTTGCTTGTTTCATTTTTATATGAACTTTCGGTTATTAATCATATTTCAAAAGGTACTTGCTGTATGGAGAGTTAATGTACAATATTAAATTGATATTCTTTTTATGATGATGATGATCACTTCATGTAGAAATTCCTCAGATTATTTGAACTGCTCTTTCTTTTATTCTGGTTGCATCATGTGTCTCCGTTGAAAACAAACAAAAAACTGACCTACAGTGCACAATGAAACAGTTCCTGAAGGATGACAATCAGGGATAATTGTATAATTACAAGAGTAAATATTAATCGGCTTTAATGTGTAAGAATACATAAATTATTTTGAAATATCACATGTATCATCTATTAAAACAGCTATCTCATTACACAAGTAAGATTTTACTGATAAACTCTCTGTTGCAATTGACTTGGTAAGCTAGACTTTGAATTTTCCGTGGGGTCTTTTGGAGTTCTATGAATTTTCTTCCTTTAACCATACTTTAGGGATATTTCCGCAGCCTGTTTCTATCCCCGAAAAGGGTCTGGACAACTCTTACTTATTGCAGCTTTTTTTTTCCTGTTGCATGCATAACTTCTACCTGTTGTTTCAGTGCTGGCTAAGCACTGAGCATTTGAGGATCTTTGCCCATGGTTGAAAATGAAATGTGTACATGTCTGCTTTCTGGACCAGTGCCACACTGTTTCTGTGAAGGCTGAATGGAGAGGATATGTAACAGGAAAAAAATTGAGAAATCCTGGAAGGTTAAAGGAACGTTTTAACCTGCCTCAGTCTGCTCAGTTTGAAAGGAGTCAAGCATCTAGGAGGGCTGGTGGTATATTGATCAGAGGCAGCTTGTCTGTGTACACCAGTAATCAGAAGACATGAGAGATGCAGTAGTAACAACTAAATAGGCAGTAGTAACAACTAAAGCAAGCTAGACTAATGAACACTGGGATATTTTACGTTAATATTTTGTGTTCATATCCTACAACCAACACACAACTTTCTAGTATTGCTTGCTGATGACCGGTAGCATGTACAGGCTTGTTTCTCATGTATTTCAGAATTCATGGATTAAAAATTGGTGGGTATTAATGCGTGAGGCACGAAGAGGTTATACTTGATCTGGCCTGTGAAGATCTATGTATAAGTTTTGTTTCCCTAAACAAATAAAGAACATAAAATGGGGGAATACATGATCACTGATAGGTGGGGTATTTCCAAATGTCAGTTGCACTTCTAATTTAAAGGATCTGCTAAGATGGAAAATGGGTAGTGCTTTTATATCTTTGTAATGCATAAAACAAAACTAAAAGAGGAACAGCTAGGGAAGCAGTCTTCTGTACCAGTCACGACAGTACAGAATGGGGAACTAATAAAACTATGGCAGTAAAAGATGAAAACAGCTAGTTGAAATGAGAAGACTATTTTAACATTGATGTTTTAGAATGGTTTTTGGTATGTGCAATTTATTTCAGCTGTTAAAAAAAAAAAAAAAAAATTCTGCCTCAATAAATACTTGCAGAAAAAAATCTTTGAAAGTTCATCCATCTGTTCTTAAGACGTGAATTGGCTGAGAACTTGAACGTGAGAATTTACAACCCACATCTCTGCAGGGAAGATGAAAATTCTTTGTGGAGGTGAAAAGGGAGAAATCTTTTGCATCTTTCAAGAATAAATAGGGCATCTGGTGGGAGAGGGTTTTGGTGGGGTTAGAATTTTGTTTTGCATGTAATTTCTTATTAAAATACCATTTAGAATTTGTATAAATATAGTTAGGAGTTATTGGTAGCTCTTGGTATGCAACTGTTGATGGCCCCTCGGTAGCAAAGAATTTTCAAAGCTACTTTGGGAAAACAGTATGGCTTTGTCTTTCATCAGTATCCTTTCAGCTGAAAAACAGCTTGACTGTTAGGCATTTTGATCCTTTCTACCCTAAAGAATCAGACCATTAAATAGCATAATTATCTTTGCTGGAAGTCTTAGTTTTTCCTAGCTGACATCTGAATTTTGAACCCTTATAGGGTGAGTTGTCTAGGCTTTTTTTTTTTTTTTTTTTTTTCTCCTCCAGGGCTCCAAAAGTATATGAAGCAGAAAAGAACTAAATAACTTTGAAATACAGTTTTATAAAACAGCTACCTTCTGCTTTGCTTCAATTTGTGTGCCTTCATGCTAGGATTGATGTATGTTTAAAAGTTGGAGTCTTGTTGAAACTGAAGATTTTTTTCCCTGTTGAGTCGCTCTTCTTCTTCATAACACAAGGGAACAAGTGTGGGGATGACACAGGTCTGCCTTTTGCTGTGAACGGTAAATTGAGGGGTAGGGACATGTGGAACCCCTTCCTTTGGGAGTCTCAGATGATTCATCACTGTGTATTTATCAGAATTTTCTTTTTCGTAGGTCTCCTTGTGGGTACACTTGATGTTGTGTTGGACTCCAGTGCCAGAGTGGCACCGTATCGGATCCTCTACCAAGCACCAGACTCCTTGGTCTATTGGACTATTGCCTGTGGTAAGGACAAATATAGCGACACGTGGATTTTCATTCTTCCTGGGTACTGTGTCACATAACTAATAGAGCATGCTGCCTGCTGAGCACAGTCGTTTTAGGACAAAGAAATGGGTCAGGATGAAAACCTGCTCTAGTGGTTACATTAAGAAGTTCCGGAGCATCTAATATTCAGATGTTGATTGCCAGCTTGCATGTATGTGTTATGCTTGACACACAAGATACCTATTGCAAGTAGTGTGAAGTAGCATGTAGTTAGTCTCTGCTTCTGGCTGCCAGCTCTGAAAATAGTGCCTGAAGCTGAATACAGAAGGCCAAAGTTTTATTTGGCCTTAATTCACTAAGCTCATACGGTCAGATCTCTCAGTTTGGTAGTATTGCTTTGCCGGTCTTAGAAAATGAAAATTTTTGAATGTAACACCTCTAGTTCTAAAGGTCAAACAGTGTTTTAGGCAGCAGCCAGAACTGTTCATTTGAAAGAAAATTGAGAAAGAGGAGAGTTGAGGAAGGCACACATTCCTGTCATCTGTTTAATAGACTGGTGGCTTCTAGCACCCCCAGTGCTGCCTGACATTCAAAAATACTGGTTAATGAAGCTGTAGAGTTCGGGCCTAACACTGCCCCCTCATCTGTGCCTATTCTCCTAATAAAAGTCGACACCTGGATACTCTGGATGACTGTTCCTCCAGACAAACCCTGGGAAGAGAAGAGGAGGAATGGATGAAGGCTTGCCATAGATCTAATAATTTTAGCAGATCTAAGCAGAGTCTATTCTTAGAAGCATGTGATTCATGTATCTGACAAAGGTGGTATTGGAGCTGTGTCGTGTTCTGAATCCAATAGGAAATTTTTGAATAGCTTGTCTTAGCACAATTATTTCTTGCTACTTTCAATGGTATCAGACCGGAAAGAGGGCATGATTTTAATTTGTATAATGTAATTTGCCGTTAGTGATAGCTGATAGTAAAAACAGATATTAATGAAAGGTCTGTATTAGGAATGCTGTTTCAGAATCTTCATTTAACTGCTTGCTTTGTACTGTCAGCTACCCTGCTGTGACTGTAAGTAATGAGACATTGCAGTTCAGCTTTCCTTGGATCTCAGTCATGAGAAAGAAGGGTAAAAGTACATGCCAGTAAGTCTATTTACACTGTTTGTGCACAAGCAGAGCTAGTTGCAGATGCACATGCAATTTCATCTTCCCTTCACAAGAGTGTCAGCATGCAGCCATTAGTAAGCACCTCTGTCCCAGAAACTTGAAAGGGAGCAGCTGAGGGCACAAACTTTCTTGCTGTTTGCAGGCTCCCCTCCAAATAAAATAATACGTCACAAAACTCTCAACAAAGTAGTGTTTCTTTGAAGGTAACCATACTGTGCACACATTCAAAAATTAATTTTTGAGACTTTGGAAATAGGCCATGTGACTTTTTCTTTAAATGCGTTTGCAGATTTTGTTGCATGACAGATAATTAGTGTATTTTTTTTTATTAACAATGTGTGTCCTCAGATAACCGGGGGCACAAAATGGAAGGTGGATATGTTATGGTCCCAGAATAAGCAAATGTGCCGTACACGTAGAAACTCATGCTGCCACTGAACTGTGAGGGTTTTGTTCTTTTCTGTGACAGATCTTGCAGTTTCGAATGTAGAAATATGGTACTCAGTTTACATTTCAGCTGTTTTTAGTAAACATGCTCTTCAGTTTTGAATCTGAACCCTAACTGAAATTGCTAACAAAGTGGTTAAGGTATCTATGTTTCCAATTTTGTGGACTGTTTCTTGAATTTTTAACCTTATAATATCAGTCTGGGTGATTGGCTTGGTTACTTTTGTTGATTTGTAAGACAGCAGTAGCTCAGGCTCATCCCCTGAGGGGAATGGTGTGACTCTTCCAGGGAGGTAAAATTTTACAGAGCTAATCATTTATCTATCCAGCCTTAAAGCTGAGCAGCCCAGTGTTGCCCAAGGCTCTGCACTTATGATTATTTCATGAACTCGCATCTCCAGCAATTCCTTCTGAACTGATCAAGGGTTGTTACCACTATACGGGGTATTAAGGGATTTTGCTGCATTTACCTATGTGAGTCTGATTTGTCCTTCATTATATAGCTGTCCCTCCCTGTTCCCTAGGGATAGACTGCTGTTTATGTGATACTTGTAATCTCTTCTTTTTACAGAGATTTGTCCTATTCTCCTATGCCTTGCATAAAGCAATAATCTCTGTCTTCAGTGAGTAGCTGTACAGAATGACTGGAACAAATGTGATTGCTTCCTGGTTCATTCATGCTGCATGACATTTGATCTTGTTCTGTACAGGACTCTTTTGGGGAAAAGTAATCCAAGGGGTTTTGTTTGCTCTGAGATGACTTTAAGTTATGTTTAGAACCTAGATTTGTTTATAATTCATTTTGGATGTGGACCTGAATTTGCTTTGGTATTAACCCTATGGATCTAGGCTGTATGCGAATGCTAGCTGGTTAGATCTGAGGCTTTTATAGCTCTGTAAAGTGGGCTTGTTAACAGCACTTTCTCCAGTGCAGTGTTATGTTGGACATGTCTGCTACAGGTTACAGTTCTGTCTATTGAACTATGCTGGAAAGATATTATAGGTGACTTTGCAAGAACAGTTTAAAATGAATTAATTTTGTCATGGTCTAGAAATTCAAAATGTTGTATGTGATCAGCCTTGCATATTTTAACAGTCCTTCTGTGCCGTGTCCCCACCCCAAATCTGCTAGTGCTTAATTTAAGGGAAAAAGTGATGGTGTGTATGTATACTCCATTTGGAAACGAACAACTTTTTTAGATCCTACTTCAGCTGTAAAATCAGTTATCCTTGGTATAGCTGTATGTGTGTTTCAGGTGTAGAACCATTGCTGTAGGTTTTTCACGGTGGTGGTATTTTATATGCGTTTCCATATAAGTTTCTAAATCTGTATTTCGTATGTGAAAAAGATGAACATGGATTATTTTAAAGCACCAATCTTGAAATTGTATTATATGCTTTGGAAATGGTTTTGAGAAAAGCTTGTGTGTTCTGGTTAGCAAAGAGTTGCAAGTTTTAGAAAGCATATATATTTGCATATTTTCTCTATATATTGAGCTATAAATGTTTTCTCCTCCCTCTCTGGACAAATTGAGGTTTTTGCCATTCCATTCCTGAACCTGCTGTTACTGGCAGGAACAATTTTAGGCTCCGTAAAGTGTTACAGTTTCTCTCATAATGCCTTCTGTAAATGGCAGCAGTTCAAGTTGACTAATAAGCATTTCAGGTAAGTATGTACTTGGGAGAGAAGACTGGACATAACTTGTTAATTTTCTTGTCAGTCCAGAGCTCAGTCGTGTTCCATCTGTACCTTCACATCTTACCTTAGGTAAACCAACCCAGCTGCTAACCGTGACACCTAGAGATGGTCCCATGCTGCTCATGCTATTACTCCACGCCACCTGCCAGGCGATTGCCTGTTCTCTTGCTCTCTCCAGCACCATGCATCCTTCTTGCAGCTCCTATGGTCTATACCCCCCCTTAGCTCTCTGGCTTCTGTTTAACACACTGATCAGTTTCCTCCCTGAAGATGAGAAAGAATAGCTCAGTCTACCCGGGATGCTGGTCAACCATCATTTCAGCCATGGAGCATGTTTTAAGCTGAGAATACTGTTTAGATGAGGGGAAGGAGTGATTCGTAGCATACAGTCCATGTTGTAGCTATTTTCCCTTTTATTTCCTACTGATCTTGAAGGACTCTATTCTGAAGTGCAGTGGTTTAACTGTTGAATTTTTTTTTCTTTTTTTTCTTTCCCTCAGATTTAGAGGTATTGCTTGATTTATCTAAAAGGCCAATGGTGGTAAAATAGTGACTGCTTCTAACATGCTAAGATAGGCAAAGACTTGTCAGTAGCAGAATTAATAGACCTGTAGTTTAGAACATAGCAGTGAACATATTTCTTTAATCCTTAATAAATAAAGCAAGGAAAAAGATCTGGACTGAGGAGAATTTGTCTAGAACTGCTCTATATCATGTCTGGATTTTGGCCTGCTTGCACGATCTGCTGTAGATGAAACTGTGGGAGAGTTAACAGTAAGATAATGGAGAAAAGAAACGGAAACAATGAGATGAGAGGTTACTGGTTGAGGATATCAACCATTGCTGTTTAATCACAGAATGGTTTGGGTTGGAAGGGACCTTAAAGATCATCTAATTCCAGCCTCCCTGCCATGGGCAGGGATACCTCCCACTAGACCAGGTTGCCCAAAGCCCCATCCAACCTGGCCTTAAACACTTCCAGGAATGGGGTATCCACAGCTTCTCCGGGCAACCTATTCCAGTGCCTCATCACCCTCATAGTAAAGAATTTCTTCTGAATATCTAGTCTAAATCTGCTCTCTTTTAGTTTAAAACCGTTGCCCCTTGTCACTGCACTCCCTGACAAAGAGTCTCTCCCCTGCTTTCCTGTAGGCCCCCTTTAGGTACTGGAAGGCCACTGTAAGGTCTCCCTGGAGCCTTCTCTTCTCCGGCCTGAACAAGCCCAACTCCCTCAGCCTGTCTTCACAGGAGAGGTGCTCCAGCCCTCTGACCATCTTTGTGGCCCTCCTCTGGACTTGTTCTAATAGGTCCATGTCCTTCTTGTGCTGGGGGCCCCAGAGCTGAACGCAGTACTGCAGGTGCGGTCTCACGGGAGAAGAGTAGAGGGGGAGAATCACCTCCCTCAACCTACTGGCCCTGCTTCTTTTGATGCAGCTCAGGACACATCTGGCTTTCTGGGCTGCAAGTGCACATTGCTGGCTCAGGTTGAGCTTCTCGTCTACCAACACCCCCAAGTCCTTCTTCTCAGAGCTGTTCTCAATGAGAAGCGATGAAAAATAACTGATGAACCACAAACAGGAAATAGACAGCTCCATGATAGTGTGTCCACGCTGCTTGTCACAGCTCTTCAAGAGATGAGCAATTGCTCTGATGACAGTCTAGTTTCATATACATAGCTCATGTATTTTGTCATTACTTTACAGCAGTGTAAAAGCCAAGAAGAAATAAATTAGTCCTCAGACCACCTCCTGAGTTCCACAAAGGTCTGGTTGCATCCAGTAGTTTTAAGGAGGAGCGGTGATGGCAGTCACTAGTGGTTCTGAAATACAATTGGTTAAGTATGCAGGCTGTTCTGCAACATGATTTATGTATCCATATTACCACTAGAAATGTTAATTTCCCCTGGAAGTTGCACAGAACATTGCATTGTGTTGCTTTCATTGGAGACGTGTAAATCTCTGATTGTATTCCCTAGAAATATTTTTTCATCATCATATGTTGCTAAACAACACGGAAAACAATTGTTTGAGGTGTATTCAAGAGGATTGCACCGCGTTCCACTATAAACAGTGGAAACGTTTATGTTAAAATGGTATAGCACTGGCATGGACAATTTGTGCCTGTAGTTAAGTTGGGGAATTTATCAGCAAGAGCTAGTTGTAGTGTAACCTCTTTCTAATGGTTGCTTCACATGAACAGCTATACTTTGTTGTATTCTGTAGGTGTTAGTTAGCAGGTAGATACATTTACTTGCTAGTTCTGAGTAAAATGAACTGAAACTGTGATTGAACAAAACTATGATGGGGTATTGATTTTATTTCCTAGCTGGACTGACATATTTTTATCAAGCTTCAGGTATAGATGTGAACGTGTAGTGTTTGTTTTCTGAAAATACTTAAAAGTCCCTGTTTTGACACAATTCCCTCAACCTTCTCTTTTGGGGGAGTCAATTTTTTTGTGAGTGCTTAAATTTATTTTTCCTTCAGGATGGTCACAGGGAGATACTGAAGAGCACCAGCAACTTTATTCCGCAAGATATTGAGAACAGAGGGACAAAATGGAAGTTATATTTATTAAAATCCCATCTCAAGAAAAAAGAAGCACAAATTTTCCTGTGTTAGCTCTAGCTCATACCAGAAGCTTTTTCATCCTTGTTCAGTACTACTTTCCAGACTACGTGTATGTTGATTCCTCAGTATCAAAGATATCTTACTTGGTCCCTTTTGGTGTGCTGAGAAAACTTGGGTCACTGAAGTTTAGTTTATTCTTTCACCATGAAAAGTAAACCAGCTCTGACAATCCTCCCCATGCCTAAAAAGAAATAGCTTTCTTAGAGGTCCTTCAGGACCCTTCTTTTGAGGAAGAGCCATCATAACAGACTTGTCAGAAAAATGGTCCTTTTCAGCATCTACTCTTGTAATTTCGTCATTGGGTCATAATTTGTAGTTGTATGTAGTGTAGAGGAATTAAGAACCAATTGTAGAATCTACAACTGATGTTTTTCACCAGTTCGCAATAGATGCGAGTAATACCTTTGCTAACTCTTCAGTGTGATGCTGGGCAGCACAGTGTCATTACTGTGGTTAGAATTCTAAATTCAGGGTTTTCTTGCTCATGATACTGACATAAGCAGTTTGTGTTTGTCAGAATATCTTGAAGATTGCCATCTATTTATGATGAAATTACAGGACTATGGGAGAGAATTTGGGGATTTCCAAGGATACAGCATCTGTTATATGGCATCTGCGGTTACTGGCAAGTTTTATTTGAGCCCTTTGTTTCTGATTAAGAAGACGTAGACATTGGTTTATTATTTTGTGATTTTTTTTTTTTTATATACAGGTTGCTCAAGGAAGGAAATCACTGAACACTGGGAATGGCTTGAACAGAATTTGTTGCAAACTCTTTCAATCTTTGAAAATGAGAATGACATAAATACATTTGTCAGAGGAAAAATACAGGTAGTTATATTATTGTAAATGTTGTTAATGATAGATGTGACTGTGGAAGGAAGACTGTTGTGAATTCTAAAGTAATTTGACCTAGTAGTCCCAAGGCTGCTCCATCTTTTTGACAGAAAACAAGATTCCAAATAGCAACATGTGTGTAAAAATAAAGGAAATTGGGATTAACTCACACAACTACAGCAGTGCAATAAAAACAAAATTGTATGCAGGGCTACGAACATTAAGCATTCTAAAAAATGAATTGCACTGTTGCTTCTGTCTTAAACTAAGACAATTTTCTATGTAACTTCTCTTTCAGCGCAAAGCTGTAACTTTTTTACATGTGCTTATTGTATAATACCTCCTTATTCTTCTGTGCAGTTAAATCCCATTGTGTTGGCATTTACACTTTACTTAGGTGTTGGGAGATGTCAGCTGTTTTGTTTTGGTTTTACCGGTACATCCTTTCCTCCTTATAGGAGAGAGAGTAGCTATGCTGATAAAAGTACTTTACCCACAAAGAATTAAATAAAAATAAATATTTTGGAAAAAAGATTGATTGTAAGCAAAATTACTGTACTTAATTCTTGTGTGTTTTTAAGCATTGGCTTTGTCAAATTCCTTTTTATAATTTTAGGTAGTAAGTCAACTGTCTTAAGAATTCCATAGTTAGTGCGTTTTACTAGTAGATCAGGTATGAGGGCTGTAGACACTCATGGAAAAAACTTATGATAGAAGTCATCTGTTTTGTGAAATATAATCCTTTATGGAAATTACTTTTTAGACTTCTACAATATTTTCATACTTTTTAGAACATTAAATATTTGTCCAACAGATGAATGATGGTTCACTGTCTTGTACTATACTTTCTATATAAACAGACCAATTTGAAGGCAAGCAGTATCTTTCCTTTTTATAACTAACATAGAGGGCAATAAAAAAAAGATTTATAAAAGAGTTTGGAAAATAAGTGAGTAGAGCAGAACTTCAGTATAGAACAGAAACAACTGTAGTCTTTGAGGTATCGAAAAGAAGCTTTTCACTAGACTGCTGACACTTCAGATTTAATGAAGATCTTCTGCACCTAAAAATGTGAATGGTTTTCCATCCTTCCTGTTATCCTAATGTAATATTTCTTGTTTTCTCCTACTTGCTTTTGCACAAGATCTACTAAAAGGGATTGTTCATTAGGAAAAATATCAAACAACTTTTATAACAGATCCTTTTTTTCATTGACTTTTTTTCTTCTTTGTAGAAGAAAATTTTTGCAGTGAAAGCCTATCCCTGTCTCTTCGTGGAACGTATTTATGTGAAAGGGGAAAAGTTTATAAATCATAGGTGCCTTAAAGAGTAGTTAGGAGTATTTGAGATAGACTTGTTAATTTTAAACAGGACACTGGCAAAGCAGCTAAGTGGTTGATGTTCTGCTACTTTTGACATAGGCATGGTGGGGAGCAAGGTAATCAGAAAGCCTTGAATAAGGCTGGCTAAGCCTTAGCAAAAAAATGAGTAGAAGAATAAGTGAAATACTTTCTTGACATCGCAGTTAAGTATTGTGACCTTTGCCTCTGACAGCGATGGTAAGAAGGATATCTGATATTCTATAGCAGCTAACATGCTATGTACTTCTTTCACTCCCTGCTAGGGCATCATTGCTGAGTACAACAAAATCAATGGCATCAAGGAGGATGATGATACAGAAAAATTTAAGGAAGCCATAGTGAAGTTTCACAAGCTATTTGGCATGCCAGAAGAAGAGAAACTAGTGAACTACTACTCCTGCAGTTACTGGAAGGGGAAAGTGCCCCGTCAGGGCTGGGTATATCTCAGCATTAATCACCTTTGCTTTTATTCTTTCCTCATGGGAAGGGAAGGTATGTTTTGCAGTGAAATGATGGTTTGTGCATCTAAGAATTGTTAGGAAGTCTTCTGTAGTTTGTTACTGTTTGCCTGCTGACCCACTTTGGATGAAAAGACACCACTGAGTAAAGTGGGAGCAGGGAGCAATTCCCTGATTGTCCACACTGCTTAAATGCACGCTTGTTCCCTTGTTTGCTTTAGATTTCTCAAACTAGCTTTCTGCAAAACAATACCTGGGCATGGCTTAGAGGCATGGTTCACTTCAGGGACCGTGCCCCAAAGGGAATACGGATAAGTTCCCACCAGTTTTTACTCCCTTTGCTCTTATGCAATCCTCCAATACTTATCTGGCAGACTTTGAAACCTCAAATTCAGTATTTACTCTTGTACAACACCAGAACGTTACAAAGGGCTCAGAGAATACCCAGGATCAAGTGCTGTATAGTGTGGATGCAACCAGTTTGCTCTAAAGGGAGTTAATTGTAAGCAGTGTGGAGGTGAGCAACTCTGCAGTGCTTGATTTTGGGTAATAGATCATTCCCAGGTCTTTCTATAGAGCTGTGTAGATGTACCCTAAGAGAACAACTGATTTAAAAATAATAATAACTTGGGTAAAAATAAATGTAAACTTAGTCACTGTTTTAAGACAGCAATGTCCTAACCTGTAGTGGTGTTGGAAGAAAAGCCAAGGATCTGTCATTGCTGTAATGTTTGAAATATTTTGATGTATAAAAATGATACAGTAGAGGATCCAGGCAATCAACTGTACAAATTGTTTAACTTCAGCCAGTGTGCTGACAAGTGGTGATGCATATAGGAGAAATACTTATTTCAAACTTCTATGCAAGGAGCTTTTTGAATACTGTGTGGTATCCTGATTATCTTAGTATTGGCAGAAGGATTCATAAATGCTTGTGGTTGTACACTGTGACACTAAATAAAAACTTAATTCTCTCCCAAACAAATTGAATATGACATCTGTGCAATACTATAAAAGATGAATACCTATGGAGAAGCATTGGCCAACATTTGCTGGAGCAGTCTGTGTAGCAGGAGAGGCTGACTGAATACCTACACGATGGCAGTTTTAAATTCAACATCCCTGAACAGACTGATTTTATGTACACAAACTCTTTCATGATTCTTGTGTAGTTGCTCAAGATGATTTTTTTTTTAAATGAAGTGGGATGTTATATTATGGTTAAATTAAGAACTTTTACAAGTGATAAATAAACTGTGAAACAGTTAATTGTATTGCTTTAGCTGTTGGGAGTAGTAGGAAGCCTGTCTGATGTGCTCAGACTACATTTCTGTGCTTTCTTAGGAAGAGAGGACATCAGAGTTCGGGCAAGTGCTATGACAGTGATAAATTACGTTAGCCAAGCTAGCTTTGTAGTGCTTATGTGTGGTGTTCTGTACAGAACTAAATGATATTTAAACTCCTATGTACTGTTTGTCTGGTGATCACAGTTTGTTTATACAAGCTGTGTCTCTTTATGCTGTCCTTCCAACTTTTCAAGGCACAAGAAAATTTCAGCTGAATACATTTTATAGAAAATGGAAGATAAATGCTTTTGAATACGCTATTTTTTTTGCACTGAATCTTTTTTTTGCTTCTGTTCAGCAAAGTTAGTTATCCGATGGGTTGATATCACTCAACTTGAGAAGAATGCTACACTGCTCTTCCCTGATATGATCAAAGTGAGCACAAGGTCCAGTGAACACTTCTTCTCAGTATTCCTTAATATCAATGAGACATTTAAACTAATGGAACAGCTTGCCAATATAGCTATGCGACAGCTTTTGGACAATGAAGGGTTTGAACAAGACAGATCATTACCCAAACTGAAAAAGAAATCCCCCAAAAAAGTATCTGCACTGAAACGGTAGGTAGCACTGGCTCTTTGTCATTTGCTTCTCCTCATTCCTTTTACTTACAGTATTTTGTTTAGAAGTTTTCTAATGATGCTGCTATGTAGTGTTATTCCAAACAGGAATGATTGACTCTAGATGGTGGCAAAAGGTGAGAAATTATTTAGGTATAGTTAGTCTCCTGTTGAAATAGGAATGGAAAAATATGCAAATATGCAAAATATGAGAAGACATATTTGAGTCATGTTCTTATTTGTTCAGAAGCTTTTATGTATCTCTTGACACTGGCTGCATTAGATATCTGTTGTAAGGCCTCTTTAAGAAACATGCCTAACATTCATATTTGACCCTATAGCTGGAATTAAAAAATGACTCTAGATGATGATTTCTATCTAGAGCTTATTTAAAGTAGTAGAGCTACAAACAATGAAATAAAATTCTAGGGCATGAAATACAGTCTGGAATCTACTTCTTTCTATGGATATCACACTGCAATTGAGTAGTTTCTTGTTAATTTTTTCACTATTACATGGTGATCATGTTAGTGAACCATACAGAATTGTAACCAGTTCTCGTCTATATTTCTTATTACTTGGTGACATCTGACATGCATTGTATCATTTAGGTTTGTCTAATCTTTTGTAGCACAGACCCATTACTCTTCAGTGTTTTGCACTGAATGCGTTAGCAAGACTAAATCTTGAAATTATTAACAGATTCTAGCCCTAAGGATTCCATTGTGTGGTTTAACCACACTCAGCCTCAAAGAAACATTTTTGGCCTAATAATATGTGGTCTCATGTTTTTTTTAATAATCATAGAATCATTTAGGTTGGAAAAGACTCTTAAGATCATCAAGTTCAACCATCCACCTAACACTACAAGTCCACCACTAAATCACATCCTTAAGCGCCCCATTCACACGTCTCTTAAATACCTCCAGGGATTGAGACTCCACCACCTCCCAGGGCAGCCTGTTCCTTTCTGTGAAGAAATTCTTCCTGATATCCACTCTAAACCTCCCCTGGCACAACTTGAGGCCATTGCCTTGCATCCCATCACTGGATTCGCTGCATGCACTCACAGAAAATAGGGCCGAATGCCAAAAAAATCGTCTAATCTGTTCCCTCTGAGAAGTCAAGGTCATTGTATCCAAGTCATTTGTGGCAGATAGTTTTTTCATTTAGTCTTAGAATCTTCCAGCAGGAGAGATTATACATCCCTTACAAGCAAACTATTTCCACTATTTGCTGTATGCTCAGTGTTTAACTGAATTATATGTTGTAGGTAACTTCCAGTGGCTTGTATAAGATATACCTTAAAATGTATTATGTATTTCTTAAAACAAAAGACAGCTTTTTGTGGTGGTGTTTTCATTTGTTTGTTTTTTAGGGATCTTGATGCCAGAGCAAAGAGTGAGAGATACCGTGCATTGTTCCGACTTCCCAAGGATGAGAAATTAGATGGACACACAGACTGTACTCTGTGGACTCCGTTCAACAAAATGCATATTTTGGGCCAGATGTTTGTTTCTACAAACTACATTTGCTTTACTAGTAAGGAAGAGAACTTGTGCAGCCTTATTATCCCTCTTCGAGAGGTAAATACTTGTATATGCAGATTGAAAGGGCAAAAAATAAAGCAATATTGTATTGGAAATTGCATTCTAACTTTTTTTTTCCGTTGTTGGAGAAAACCTCTTTTCATCCCTTTTATCTCCTGTAAGCATACTATTCTGACGTGTTCTAAGTAATATTTAACGAGTGTGTGTCTTAGTTCTAAGTTCCTGCTACTAAAATTCACAGGGCAAGTTTTTCCTGTGAGTTTTTTTACAACCTTAAAGAATGCTTTCTCTCACATAATTTATATTCTGATTTACATTTCCATGGTATATTTCTTGCCTCTCATAGAGAGGGGCAATAAGATTTCCTAGGTTGATCAGTGGAACTTCTATTAAAGAACTTGTCAGATAACATTTTGCTTCTGTCAGATGTAAAAAGATTTGTATACTAATGAATTGAATTGTCTCTTCATATAGACAAACATGCAATCATTTATTCCTGTATATGGAAAATATTTGTAAGCGTTTAACAAATTGGCGTGCTGCCCTTTTTCAAATTGTTTGCTTAAAGTACATGTTCTGTAAAAATAATTTAAGTTTGAGGCAATGAAAAAAAAAATGTATTGGGGAGGTGTTTTATGATTGACTTGCTTTGTGGGTTGATGGAAAAAATGTGTAAAGTCTTGGGAATAGTAGCAAAGCTGATGTAAACGAGGACAGTTTAGCTTATCTGAAGAACCATGGCATATTTTAAAGCACCTTTTTTCCCGTATGTCATTAAGAGTAAAAACAAATAGTATTTGTTTGGAAACCTTGAAGTACAGCTTCTCCATGGTGTGTTGCAATGACCTTGGTTATTTGAGGAGAGACGTTTGGTTATGATTGCGCTGTTTGTCTGGAATTCCAAGGGAACAACAGTCCTCTGAGTAAAGTGGTGGAGAACAGGAACAAAGTCTGTGTTAAACAGGACCTGTTTTCATGGATGCAAATTCAGCAACTATTTTTGATAACCACAGCTGCAGTAGCATGGGATTCAAAGCAGCTCTAAAGCTTTAAGAAATAGTTGAAGGAATAAGTGTTTTGTTTTTGTGAACAGGTCTCAGCACCAGCAAGGAGAACAGTAACATGCAGGGCAGTGCCAGCAATTGGAACAACAGATCAGTACCCTTAATAGTTAAAAGGAAAGCTTTCTATTTAATTAAAGCTTTGGCTCAGACCTTAATTCCAGTGTTCTATGATATCCTGGAGATGTTTTGACAGATAAGGCAATAACAAAGCATTGATTCTGAAATGATGATTGGAAAAGATTTTCAGTGGCTGACTGCACTGTTCACTGCCCCTAGTATGTGCAGTCTCCAAGACGAACACTTCAGATACTTGTGTGTCTCTACTTGAATAGGCAATAAGTGGATTTCAGCTCTCATTATAGCAGAGCATGCTTGCTATGATGTTTGTCCTGTGTCTCTGTAAGTTCTTTTTTTTTGTGTTGATTATGCTCAAACAGTTTTTAAGTGGAACAGAAAAATAACATAGCAACACTTCTTAGCTAATTGTGCTGTCGGTGAAGATCCTTTAAGCTAATGAAGAACTAATAGATTTGTAGCTAACAGAAGAATAAATGGAGGTTGACAGGACAGAGAAGTGGTTTAGGACCTGAGCTGTGCATTGAGGTCTTTAAAAATACCTTCACAGGAAATGTGTGAAAAACAGTTATCCTTTTAACTAGAGAAACATTAATATTACAGCACTAATGTCTCACCATTGATCTCTACTTTAAAAAGGGTTTAAAAGAAAAAAGGCAGACAAAAAGGTACTGGTAAGCTAAAATGTGCCCTCTTATATTCCAAAGGCAGTGAGACAGATTTTGTTACCTAGGAAATTGTTTAAAGTTGCAGAAGTTAAAAGTACTTTCAGTTGTGCTTTGTGTTTTCTTCAGTGTATGAACTGTACCAATTTGATTGATTTGTTTCTAAGTCTAATAATTGGTAATGCTTAGAGCACACAGCTGTTACAGAACTCATCCACAGTGTGTGACTTATCCATGAGATTTCTTGGTGTAAACACGCTTTACTAAATGTTCAGGGAACTTGTGCACTGTACTTGGTAGATTGTAGTGTGAGTGCCATTTATGGGTTGGAGTTCAGTTAAATTAGTGACCAGCTCACTGACAGCTGAAGGCCAGACAGAAATGTAACACATCACAGATTAGATGTCTTCCTTTGTGAGGAAAGGTATGGGGTTAGTTTCCCTTAGTTGCAGGCTTCTGTGCATCATGAAAATGCAGTTGCAATAACAGTTATTATCACAGTCTGTAGCCATAACATAGTAGAACAGGAGTGTTATTAAAAAAAAAAAAAAAAAGCTTATTCGCATATGTTAGCAATAAAAAGTAAGCAAAATTCTCTGCTAACTCTGCTAACTCATACTAGTGTTGGAGGTGTTGGAGACCAGGAGAGGGATTTTGAGGTCCTACAAAAAGCTCATAGATCTGCATCCCACAGAAGAAATCTTGTTGTACTACTTCTTTTAAAACAAAGCCTGGGGAAAATAAACTAAGCAGTGCAAAGGAGTTTTCCTGGAGAATGTGCAGAAGCCAGTTGTAGGGGGGTGACAGTCTTCATCTTCATACTTGTGAGCACTTGAATCCGATCCTGTTTTCCAGTAGAGGGATGTCCATGATGATTTCATATAAGGGAGGAAGGGGCATGGGTTTATTGTACTTAGATAGTTTCTTAAACCAAGCAACTTGATTAATTAAAGATCTTAAGCTGTAGCTGTTTCTTCCTAGGTGACAATAGTGGAAAAGGCAGACAGCTCCAGTGTATTGCCCAGCCCATTATCAATCAGCACTAAAAACAGAATGACGTTCCTGTTTGCCAACTTGAAAGACCGAGACTTTCTTGTACAGAGGATCTCAGATTTTCTGCAACAAACCACTTCAAAAATATACTTGGAAAAAAATATTTCTGGAAGCTATATCAGCTCTGATGATGAGGTATGTGGAGGGGAACATGAATCGTTTACTACAAGGGAATTTTAACTGGTGCGATGAGAGAGAAGACAAAAACCTTTAAATGCTACACCTTTGTACTCAGAAACCTTACCTTCTTTATGTGAAGCCTTTAGCTTCCCCGAAGCTGAACAGTTAAAATGTTATGACTAGAGTATCTTTTTCATCTTAGACCTAAGAGAAATCACTGTTGAAGTAGAAGAGCTACTTTAACTCCTGCCTGCCACATTCTGAAATCACAGTGTATCTTTTTGGAAAGTAGCATGGTTAACTATCTGGTCAATTGAGTAATACTGCTTAATATGACTTATCCAAAATATAAATGTGGAATTTTAGTATTTTGAAGAAATTATCAGTTAATATGAAACTATTTTTTTGCAAGTATGTAACTGCTAAATCTGATACTTTCCTTCTTCAGAGAAGGATGTTTGAGTTTGCATGTACACTGTTACTGAACTTCAGAACATTTGAACTAACAACAACAAAAAACCAACCCTCTTCTGGACATCAGATGGCCTTGTTCTGAAGCACTTCCCAATTTACCTATGCAAAAAATATTTAGTTTTATTTAAAAGATATGATTAGATAACTGTTTCTCTGGCAATCTGAATATCAAGGCTTCTGCTGAATTCTTAGGATTTATGTACGAAGTTTAGGTGCTTCATATCACAACCTCATGAGATCTGTTCAACCCAGCAAAGCTTAGCAGTTCAGATCTCAAAACAGAAAAGCCTTTTGTGCTGTATCATCTTGGTTTTATGTAGGTAGACCTCACGTTCCAACTCTGTGCTAAACCATAACTTAGTATTGCGCTGAGTAGCCCTACCCTGTTGGCCATATAAATCTTAAAAGTCACTTTCTGACTTGCTTTATTGGTGGTAAGGTATAATTGGTGTGTTGTTGTAGTTGTATTCCAGAGCATTATACATGTGCATATGTATACATGCTTTTTTTATATATGTGCTTCTTCTTCCCTTTTGCCCTAAGTGGAACTTCTTTTTCTACATAACGAATTATAAGCACAAATTAGTAACTACAGTCGTTATTACAGTTAGTGATATGAGTACATATGTAGACATGCATGACTACTAATTTCAATTTTAGGCATATAGTGTGAACTGCTATGAGATCTTACTGTAGTAAAAGTTTTCAAAGCTGTTTGAGAAGTCAGAAAGTCCTTTTTCACCAAAATATTTTTCTTCCAAATCGCAATCTGACAGTGTTGAATTTTCTGTAGAACAATTTTGTTCAAGTGAGGGGAGCAAAATAATTTAATGTGTGTGCCTGTATAAACTTATATAAACATGTGTATATGTGTATGCTCACACACACACAAATGTATATGTGAATCTTATGTTCTGGACAACCAACGATCCACCTGCGGAGTCAACAGTCCTATGATGTTGACAGGAGACCAAGGGAGGTAGTTTAATTGTTAGGGTCTACTTAATGTTACTTTAACAATTCTAATTATAAGGTTTGATTATTTTGTGATGGAAGGTGTGGGGGGAGAGGGAGCTATTGAGGAAACTGGAAACAGTTTTATTATTTTATACTGGTTTAAATTCTGCTGCTTTATGCTCACTCTGAATGTATGTGGGTGATTTAATTTGCTCAGTCTGAGTTAGCTGTTAGCGTATAGAAACAGTGAAGTAAAAGGAAGTAAAAAGTCCAGACTCTGGCTCAACCCTGTGCCTGTATTGCTTATGACTGGTTTCTACAGGTGTTCACAAGATCAAATAGTATCATTTCTGCCAGCACTCATAAAAGTCTCAGCTCTGAGTCGGAAGGAGAGCGACAGTTCAATCTCAATGGCAATGGCATTCCAACAGCAACTCAAGCTTTAATGACTATGTATCGACGGAGGTCACCTGAGGAGTTCAACCCCAAGCTGGTAAAATATTTCTCAGAGTGCTGTACCTGACTGAAAAAAGTTAAATTATGTTTTCTTTAAAATACATGCTTTTGACCCAGCAAAGTTTCATTCTGCCACAGACATGTCTCTACAAGAGGCAATATTTTTCACAAAACCAAAACATTACACATGCTGTTGTTTTACCACTACAAACAACTTTGCTACATTAAAAAGCAAAGTTGGATGTAAATCAATAAGAGTTTGTATGCCTGCTCTTCAGTACAACTGCTTCAATAGTATTCTTTTAACAGCAAGGTCTACTGGAATACAAACCAAGAAATGGGAGGAGGCAGGCCATTAAGAAGAAAGTTGGACCGTAGCCAAGTAATTTCTTGCTCCCTTGGAAAGTTAGAACATTACAGGCTTTTAGCACTTAGCATTTCAGTGGGACAGTGTTAGAAAGAGAAGCCACATCTTTATGCATTTCTTTCATTGCTGTTAGGCTAAAGAGTTTTTGAAAGAACAGGCCTGGAAGATTCACTTTGCTGAATATGGCCAAGGAGTCTGTATGTATCGTACAGAGAAGACTAGAGACCTTGTGCTGAAGGGCATTCCAGAAGGCATGAGAGGGGAACTTTGGCTGCTGTTTTCAGGTAAGTATTCATTCAGAAAATGACTCTGGGATATAAGCAAAAGCATGGGGGAGAGAGGATTTCAAAAGTATTTAAGGGTGTAGTTAATAAGCATACAAAAATGTTTGGAGCAGGTCAGGCTGTGATTGTTAACAGGCAGCAGGCTGGTTTAGACTAGTTCTGTCTAGACGAGAAAATAGCCTTTCTCAAACAAGGCTCAGATAATTAGGGAAGGATATAAAAAAGCAGAGTGTACACTCTGTTACCAGAGTCAGCAGTGTAGGGTCTTCTAGATGTTCAACAACCACCAGCAGGCCTACTTCACGTTTGTTTAATCATTTGTGAATCCAGTTAAGCTTCTGGCTTTCACAATAAGTTGTTGCAGGGAATTCCAAAATTTAAGCATGTTGTGCCTGCAGTGTGAGAAAATATTCTCTGTCCATCCATCTTTTCTGTGCCATCAAGGATTCTCTACGTCTCTGTCCCCTTGGGTCTTTTTTTTCCAAAGCTGAGGATTTTATTCATTTTATTACAACTTAAATGGAAATCAGTCCATACCTCAGGATTTCTTCATACCTTTTCACTTTCTGCATGCCTTCTCTAGTTCTGTCCCTTCCTGAGATAGTTACCACAGCTACCTACCTCATCTAGGATATGAGCACACCAGGAACTTATATGATGATGTGATTATGCTTTTTGTTTTATTTTCCATTTCTTTGCTAATAATGCTTAATCTTGTACATCATCTCTTTGCTGCTGGGTGTTAAACGGATGTTTTCAGACAATATATGCAACAATACACAGATCTGTTCTGTGTCTGACTAATAGTTAGTTTGGACCAATTTTCACAGTGTATTTATTAGTGTTTTTCAATGTGCATTATGTTGTGCTGGCACTTAATTTCTTTTGCTGCCGAGGCTGTCGTTTCCACAGAAGTTTAAGTCACCAGTGAAATCTCATAGCAACCCTTGTGAGTGTGCAATAGTATCCCTAAGACAGGCTAAGTGCTCTGCCCAAGATGACAGTCATTTTCAAAAGCAGGAATGGAGCTCAGGAGTTCCTGTCTCTTGCTTTTGGCTGAGATACTGTACTTTCTGCAACCAAGCATAATCTACTCCCTCCTCAGGGCAAGTAGCTTTCTCAGAGGCATGTTTTGAGTTATTTAGGATAATCAAAACCACAGCCAGCTGCAGAGGGAGTTCATGATACCATGTGATTGCACAGCTCTTTTGTTCTTCAAGCCTCCTGTTTCATCCTGGATGAAAGAGAGAGGCTTTATTTTTTTTTCAAAACCTCAATATAAAATCTTTCTAGAGGAGAAGACAGGAAGAGCTGATCCCTCAATCATCTAAGCATTATCCTTTTTTTTAATCACCTTTACAAAACTAATGTTTTATATTTCAAAGTGCTTGTTGGATTTTAAAACTGACGTTCAAGATGAAAGGGTAGCAGAAGATCATCGTCATGTTGAGATACTGTATCTGCTAAGCCTTGCTTTTTCTTGTGGTTTTAATACCGTTTTCCCACTCCCAGGAGCCATTAATGAAATGGCCACTCATCCTGGCTATTATGAGGACCTAGTGGAGAGATCGATGGGGAAGTATAACCTTGCTACAGAAGAGATAGAGAGGGATCTGCACCGCTCCCTCCCAGAACACCCTGCTTTCCAGAACGAGATGGGTATTGCTGCTCTAAGGAGAGTGTTGACAGCTTATGCTTTTAGAAATCCAAACATAGGATATTGTCAGGTAATTGAAATACCTTGGCACTCTTTCAATTTCTGGAATTCCAGTTCTTTCCTCTTATTCCTGCTTCTTCAGCTGTGCACACTTGAGTATTTGGCCATGTAAGTATACTGATACTGGTACAATGCTGTGAGGAGAAGCCTCAATACTACAGAATTACAGTAGTGCTGAGGTCAGAGGGATTTGACAAAAGGGCCTACTCTAATAGCAGTATTAGTAGTGCATGCTCAGAGATATGTGTAGTTTTCTGTAGGCATATTTTCTGCCTCTAAATCTAGAGACTGGGCAGAGGATAACTACAGAACTGTGCTGAAATATGTCTACAGAAAATGAAAAATGAACCCTAAAGAAGGGGTTCTTCAGGCACTCTTTTAAGCAGAAAAAAAAAAATTCTAATTGCTCAGTCTAAAGTTTTGGCCTACTTATTGAATATATTGGTTATAACAACCCTCCAAAACCTCCTCTACTTTTTTCAATGATGCAATTCAGTCAGGCAAAACAAAACAAACAAACATTAAAAAAAAACACTCTAGAAGATATGACTGTGCGTCACAACTATGTACTGGTACAGTTAATGCTGAGCAGTGCGTGGTTTGAGTTTTTATGCCTGTGATTCAAGTCAGTGTAGTTTCTGGTCCCAAATCATTCTTTCTTGCTACATAACTTTCACTAATCACCTGGACCTTTTTTTTTTTTTTTCCAAATTTTACCTATTTTTTGCATAAAGGAAACTTGAATTCATGAGTGTTAAGAAGCCTGATGAATGTCTGACTGTTAAGACTACCAGATACAACATAGTGAAAGTATAAACAATTCTAACAGATACCATCATAAATTATTTAATAGCTACTGCTTAGTATTGTATTTGCTATAATAACTTTTTTAAAAGGTTGCTTAACGGAGGATCAGTAGAAAGACATTGTGTTTCTAGTTCCTAAAGCTGTCGTGGTAATTGTTAATAGCCTTGAGACTGGGTCGATGGCTATTATATTCAGAACGCTGATTCATGGTTACAGTGAGAATTCAGGCATTGAAGTGTTTCATATGTGGTAGACAAGACAAAAGGAAATAACAGTCTTTGACAGAGTTGTAATGTTGTTCTGAGTTTCAGCTGAAACCTTAATTGCTGTTTCGAAATAGGTAATGATCAAGCTGGAGTCTTAAAATTTTAATGAATCGGGATTTGAAATGAGCAGCTAATTCCTTAGGAGGCAAACTGAGAAGAAAATGGTACTGAAATACTTAATTTGTTCAGACTAAGAGAAGTCTAGTCAAAGGATCTAAGCAAACAATTCAGAGGTCATTGTACAATGTTGTAATATTGGAAATGGAAGGAAACAGGTCATAGAAAAAACTGTCAGCAGTGACACTGGATGCTTGTAGACCTCAGTAGGGCCCTAATTATGCAAAGAAAGCTTTTCATTTGTTTGTTTTGTTTTTGTTTTGTTTGTTTATTTGTTTTATTTTTTAAACTAACTAATTTTTGTGGTCTATTTGAGGCTTTCTCAAGCTGTTCTGTGAGCACTGGGAAAAGTTTGGGATCTGCAGGGGTATATTTAGCTAATTTCCTAACTATAATAAGCACTTACCTGCCCACTTACTGTGCTAGATATTGAAGAAATGGGTCTAGGAAATTATATTTATCTTTCCTTTTAGGCTATGAATATTGTCACTTCAGTACTTCTCCTTTATGCAAAAGAAGAGGAAGCTTTCTGGTTGCTGGTGGCTCTGTGTGAACGTATGCTACCTGACTACTACAACACAAGAGTCGTTGGTATGAAATGGAGAAATTTTCTAAAATGGCGGTACAAAATTACCTGAGTTGATATTACTTGTATTGAAACAAGTGTATTTGTAGATCCGTTTCTGGCATAGAAACAATTGTGAATGCTCTTGGCAAGACAGCTTGCTCAGGGAGGATAGAAGCAATTTCCTAAACAGATACTATGATAGTTAAGTTTTTCACCTACTTAGGATTAGATGGAATTCTAAACTGGGCTTAAACACAGTAAATCTAAAAGAGATGGGAGGCTAAAATCGAATTTCAGATAATCCAGGTGTCTAATTAAGGTGGAAACAGGAGCTTCGACAATTTACAGTAGAAGCCTTTGTGTCTGTTCACCTCTGATATGAAAGAACAACAGTATCTGAAAGCTGACAACAGTATCTGAAAGCTACTGTTGTCAGATGGCAGTTTCCTTGTATATGTGAAAGTAAATGGCTCTTCAGTTTATCATAGAAACTGTCTTTACTGTAGCTCATAAATGCTTGAGATACTCATTCAGCCTTAGAAATTACTCTTCTTGGCCTGCCTAAGATACTGATGTTATGGCTTAGACATGTATAACAGAGCGTTCTTTTTTAAAATAAACCCAAACCCTCACAGACAGGTCACCTTGTCTGCCTCGAATAGGTAATGCTGAAAAGTATTATTCTGTTAGTAACATTAAATACTAAGCCATGATATAACTTATGTAGGTCCTAGAGCAAATTTGACCCTCGGTTAAGTTTTATGAAGTATGTAATTAAAACAACAAAAAATTTATTAAAGTTCAATTTGTATGCACAGCTCCATAGTGAAATAGAATCTGTTACTTATATGAACACAAAATACATGTAAGAATCATGTAGAATATTCTTAGTTTTGTGTGTGTATGTGTGTGTACATATATATATAAAGAGAGAGAGAAAATAGATTTTTTTTTTCCCTAAATGATGATGTGTTCAGTTGCTCCCAAATTAATGGATATTCAACCTTATTTTCAACAGGAGCATTGGTGGATCAGGGTGTCTTTGAAGAGTTGGCTCGTGACTATGTTCCGCAGCTTTATGACTGTATGCAGGACTTGGGTGTAATATCCACTATTTCCCTGTCTTGGTTCCTCACTCTTTTCCTCAGTGTAATGCCATTTGAGAGTGCTGTGGTGGTTGTGGATTGTTTCTTCTGTGAAGGAATAAAAGTGATATTTCAGTTGGCACTCGCTGTCCTCGATGCTAATGTAGACAAGCTGCTTAACTGTAAAGATGATGGAGAAGCCATGACAGTCTTGGGAAGGTATTTATTACAGAAAATAAAGTCTCTTCATTTTATTTTTCTTTTTGCTTCCTTTTCTAATTTGTGTTCTGCTACGTTGAAATACTCAATTTAAACCAGTACACTAAATGTAAATCTTTTACATGCTTATAGTCCTTTTCCACCCCTATATAGTGCTCGTTGTATCATCTTAAAGTAAAGTTTAGTGACCAATAAAATATAAATTCTTCTTTCAAGGCATTCAAATAGACTTCCCAAACCTGGTTATAGAAACTATTTTTGTTTGATTACATAGTTTTTATTACTTCATCTTTTACTTACTACCGTATAAATGCTGCTAAGAAAAAGGCTTGATCTCAAGGGAAATTGTTTTGGGAATGGACTAAACAGAACTTGGAAGACTTAGGTAGACATAAATGGATTTTGGTGAAACAGGAGGCCAATAAATAGATTGGGTTGAGTCACTTAATACAAACTGATACTGCTGTATGCAACCTCCAATTTCCTGACACTTGTTAGTAGTGTTAATTTTTCAAGGTGCTGCTGAAAGTTTGAGTTTATTTCCTAGTAAGTTTCATGAGCATAGCCATGCTGAAATCTGGTTTTAATTTCTTTGGAATTAGAGAAGACTGGTTGTCTTTCCTCTGAAGTAAGATCCGCAGTGCTTGCTGAGGATTTAAGTGTTCTGCAGCTGCAGGGTAGAAGACAGTGTCACAGCAGCTGCACCAGTGGGAAAGACAAGCCATTAAAACCCTTTGCAGCAAGGTTGGGCAGTACTAGGATGGGGGTGTGTAGACTTAAGCACACACTGACCCTTGTGTTCCAGTGGTATTCAAGGTGTCATACGTCATTTAGCATACTCAAACAGCTAGAAGGACCAAACCAATTCAGTGAGCCACTTGTAAACTGTGACTAGCTACATTTGAGCTATGTCTTGATAAAGTTAGTGTATTAGGAAAGTTACCTTAGCTCTGAGAAAAAGCAGTGTTTAGGTTTTGGCAAAGTACTGATGTCAAAAATCATGTAATTCATTAGTAGAGAGCGGCTTGATCACTTCTACGTTTAATTAATCTATATGTAACCCTTATTCTATTAGCCCTCAGAAGGGAGGGAGTACAAATGAAACTTGGGTTTCTCATTTCATTTTCTTTTTCTGACCAGGTATTTGGACAGTGTAACTAATAAGGACAGCACTCTTCCACCCATTCCTCACCTTCACTCACTGCTCAGTGATGATGTAGAGCCTTATCCTGAGGTGGATATCTTCAGACTAATCCGGTCTTCTTATGAGGTAGGATAGGATTTCTTAACAGGAACTTGCCAACCCACACTAATTTCGCTTTACAGTGGATTTTGGTACTTCATAGTTTGGCTTTGCTTGGAATTGGAAGTACATGAAAGAAATACTCTTCTCAGAAGGCCAAAATGAGGTGGAGGGAGGGGGTTAGTCTGTCTTTCTTTTAACCAAAACTTTTGCAGCTGTCTTCTACAGAAGCATGCAGCATCACAGGAGAGCAGCCCAAAAAGTGGCTTACAAACAAAAGGCTGAACTTGTAATTCAAAAAATGTTAATTCTATTGTGAGCTTTTTTTATGCCTTTCCAAACCGGAATGTTAGTGAAATCGGTATGATTTCACAAGACCTTTCTAGTATCAGTGGAACTTTGTTCCTTTTAAGTTTTCAGCCAGTGTTGATTGTTGATAATAGAGAAGTTAGTGGCCCATGGTCACAAAGCTAAAATATTTTCAAGTAAAAGAAGCTGGTAATAACTAATATCTGTAAAGCACAGAACAAAGCCTGCAAGAAAACTGCGACTTGCAGATGAGTTTCATTGTCCTTAAATTTAAAAAAAAATAAGCCATCAGTTAAAATATCCCTGGTGATTACACTGACGTTATGTTTTTATAAAAAAAAAAAGAGTAACTTAAAGGAGTAATTCTTAATTTCCCTTTTTCCTTCCATTGACAGACAGGCTTCAGTAGTATTTTCAGCTCAAGATGTAGGGTCATGTTAGCAATATGACAACTTTCAGAGGTACTTCCTATGCCCCTAAACCACCCTCCATGCTTTAATAACATGGTGTCTATGTAACAAGGGGGGGTAGGTAGCCCTTAGTGTATTCCATGCTGAAGGACCAACTGAATAAAGTTAGATGTATAGTTCTTCTCATTTGTGCAACGTTGTTAAAGGGAGAAGGACATTTTTGTGAAATTGTTTCCTTTTGCATTTTTTCTGATTTCCTCATCACGGAAACATCTTGCATTGGCTTAACTGCATTTAGATGAATAACCTGACTCCATGCAGAGGCAGTCTGTTTGGTGCTTATGCAACACAGAACCTTGTAGCTCCTTACAGGTAAATAATTAGCAATCTTCCTGTATAATTAGGCAAAAACAAATATCATGGGGAGTAAAGAACTGTGATGAAAGCAGGAGTTGGTTGCAAAGAGAGAATTAGTTTCAGGAAAGTCATTGTTGGTTGATTTGATTATTCAAACACCCAACAATTCAATAGTAAACTATCGAGAAAAAAAATTAAGGCATCTGTTATTTAATGACTGTTACATTCATCAGTTAGATGGGTGCAGTCACGGCTGGGAACTCATTATCATAAAATCATGGAATTATAAAATATCCTGAGTTGGAAGGGACCCAAAAGGATCATTGAGTCCAACTCCTGGCTCCACACAGGACCACCCAAAAATGAGACCCTGTGTCTGAGAGCGTTGTCCAAATGCTTCTTGAACTCTGGCAGGCTCAGTGCTGTGCCCTGGGGAGCCTGTTCCAGTGCCCCATCACCCTCTCAGTAAAGAACCTTTTCCTAACACCCAGCCTGAACCTCTCCTGTCACAGCTTCATGCCCTTCCCTCGGGTCCTGTCACTGTCACGAAAGAGATCAGCGTCTGCCCCTTTGCTCCCCCTTGTGAGGAAACTGTAGGCTGCCATGAAGTGTTCCCTCAGTCTCCACTTCTTGGCTGAACAATGCAAGTGGCTTCAGCTGCTCCTTACATGTCTTGCCCTCTAGACCATTCACTATCTTTGTAGCCCTCCTTTGGACACTCTAATAGTTTCACGTCCTTTTTATAACTGTGGTGCCCAAAACTGCACGCAGTACTTGAGGTGAGGCTGCACCAGCACAGAGCGAGACAATCACTTCCCTTGACCAACTAGCAATGCTGTCCTTGATGCAGCCCAGGGTACGGTTGGCCATCCTGGCTTCCAGGGCACATTCCTGACTCATATTCAACTTGCCATTGACCAAAACCCCCAGATCCCTTTCTGCGGGGCTGTTCTCCAGCCTCTTGTCACCAAGTTTGTATATACAACCAGGGTTGCTCCATCCCAGGTGCAGAATCCAGCACTTGCTCTTGTTAAACCTCATACTGTTGGTGATTGCCCAGCTTTCTAATTTGTCAAGATCATCCTGCAAGGCCTCTCTACCCTCAATGGAGTCAACAACCCCTCCCAATTTAGTATAATCTGCAAACTTACTCAATACACCTTCTAGTCTTGCATTCAAATCACTTATGAAAACATTAAAGAGAACTGGCCCTAAAATGGAGCCCTGCTAGCTTTGTTGCAACTATAAGGAAGGGTGAAATACCAAGCAAGCAAGCACATCTTTACTATTTTTAGAATTTTAGCTGCTAAAGGTACTTGTTGGGTATCAGGCTATCCTTAATTGTCTAGTCATTTTTTACCAAAAGAAAAAAAAAAAATGAAGAAAACCTGGTTTTTGGAGTCAGAAATAAAATAGTCCTTCACCCTCCTTCCCTTCCTCCAAACACACACACCCCCAAAGGGTGAAAAAGGCAGTGTCCCTTGCAGACTGTCCCATGATATTTGTCGCAGGAGCATGATGAGTCTGAGAACTCAAGGAAGGAGTAATATTGGCAAAAGAACAATATTTAGTTTGTTGCATGCACAATTACTTTCCATCACGTTATGATCCCATCTAGCTTTTAGGTAAGCATGTCAGATGATTAGATGGAAAGTCTTCGCTGAAAGCTCAAGTGATGCAGAGAAATTTTTTGTCAATTAAACAGGACTCTTCACTGTGTGACAATATTGAACTGAATTTCTACTTTTGAAAGAGGAACACTTGACTCTTGAAACAAGAGAATATAAATAGCAAATACATTCTTATTGTGCCAGTGATTTCTTTATTTATTGAAAATACTTTTTTGTAAGAAATCTGTTCTCTTTCAATTTGGCAATTAATTCAGGAGTCTGATATTGTGATAATCATGGTGAAGTGACTGAAATAATGCAAAATCGCTGTAGAGTTAGAAGCCTTGTGCATAGCTTACTAGCTGTCAATGGAGTCTAAACTCAGCTATTCAGAGTTTTTACATGCTTAATTCCTTTTGTTCCTCCAGACCAGAGAATTGTCCCTGATTGCTGGAATAGATGTGGTCTCAGAGGCACAAAAAGCCTCTCTTTCCAAGATTTTGTGACCTCTGTGATGCTTGATATTCTTGGATGTTTATCTAGATTACATTTTTTTTCAAAACACTTTTTTCATTTGGAAAATATTCCACGCACATAAACATCTTTTTACTCCTAAGGTACACAATAAAAGTGCAAGTAGCATCACAGCTTTAGTGCTAACTTGGCCACACAAGAATGTGCTAGCAAATTGTGACCTGCTTATGCACTTGCATTGGCAATATGAATCCATCTTGTATGAAAATGTATCTTGCCCCACCCCCTCTTAATTTTACATGTGGCATACTTGACATCCAGCATTATTGTTTCTGGTGGTCTTCTGTACATTTCTAAGTATGCTACAGGTGTTTTCCTGATGGCAAAAAACTTTTACTTATAATTTATGAAAAGAAATCTTAGACACTAGTCATTACTCTACATATGAGAACGTGGAATGCTATTCCCAATAGGTTTTCCTCTAGGATGCTTCTGTAGTGTATCTAGGAGCTCCCTGAGACTTATGTTCATTGCAGGAAAAAAAAAAAAAACAACTTCTGAGAATAAGACTTAGGCACTTTTGAGAATCTTCCTAATGGAAGTTGCATTCCTGTTGCTTGGTTTCAGATGCTTAGGAACGTAAGGACTGCTGTACTGTCTCAGCTGTTACAGACCCAGTTAGTCTGAATATCTTCTTTGTGTTGTGGCAAGTAAGAGATGTTCCAGGAGAAGCTGAAATAAAATCCTTCAGAAGGAGTTAAGAAACAATCTGTTCACAGAGATTTGCCAAGGAAATTTTTAACCACTGGGGTTGTTTGAAATGTGAGATTTTATAAATAAAGTGCTTTCAAGATAAACAAAAGTAAGTTATCAGGGAAAAAATAAAATCCAGTGACAAATTCCTGAAGTCTTCATAACTTCATCATGTGTTAGAAAAATGTCTTAATGCCTTAACAGCAGTTTGAGATATACCACTTATGATCCTTCACAAAATTAAATTCATTTCTTGAATACAGTAAAGGAAAGCTAAGTATTCCTAATATTAATACACAAACTATCCTGTATTCCTTTTCTCTTTTTTTTTTTTTTTTTTTTTGTCTTAAGAAATTTGGAAGTATCCGAGCAGATTTGATTGAACAAATGAGATTCAAACAAAGACTGAAAGTTATCCAAACCCTTGAAGATACTACAAAGCGCAATGTGGTAAGTACTGAAGTAATGTTCTTTACAAAGATTAAGGTCCGTCAGTTTCTGAAATTAAATTAACTTTTCATGAGACATGGGTTTCAAATCTGTAACTGTTAATGTTATGTTTCAAAAGGTACGAACTATTGTGACAGAGACTTCTTTTACTATCGATGAGTTGGAGGAACTGTATGCTCTTTTCAAGGTAAAGCTGAAGAGAAGTTAAGATCATGTGCTTGCAGGAAAAGCAAATGTTTAAATCTGATATGGGACTGTTTTTTTTAGTTTTTTAAAGGCCCCGCTGAGTCTGTGAGTTACTATCAGGTATCTTAATAGAAACTTGAGTTAGCTGCTAGATTGCTGAATACACAAAAAAACTAATAACAAAAAAGTTTTTAAAAGCTGAGGAAAGAAGTAATGCAGTAAGTGATTTGTCTGTGGGAAAAAATGAATATACTTTTGTAAACTAATATTACGAAAAAGTGAATATAGAGGCTTTTGATCAGTCATTAGAAACTTATGTATGTCTCTTTATACCTAAATTTTAGAATTGATCACAGAATCAATTCTGTTATTAATACTTTCATATCACAATAGCTGATTTTTGCCATTGTTAATGCTTTAATGTATTATATGGAAATGTAGTGTCATAAAGTGATGTCTTAGTAATAGGTTGCACAGCAATACACAGATTTAAAGGTGAACAGTTAAAATGCTATAGCTTCACCCCCATGCACAGTGTCCTAAAACAAGATACTTTCTTCCTCTGGTTTGCTAGAACAAAGGTTGTACGATATTCCATGAAGAATTTATTTCCTTGGAATTTCCCATCTGTAATACCAAGTATTAAAATTGTCCAAATCCTATACGTCTTCTTCCACTCTACCATGGAACCGGTGAGACTAAGTCAGACAGTCCACTGTGGTGGATCACTGTGCAGTGCTAGGACCTCTTTCTCTAAGCTCCTGAGTTGATTTGAATTAGATTGCACTGAAATCAGGAACTTTCACTAACTTCAGTAGGACTAAAAAAGTAGGTCTTTATACAGTATTTCTGAGACTGTATAATCCAACAAAAATATTTCAAATAAACAGCTATTTTCATATACTCTGAAATTAAAGATTTCATGAGACCACCCTCTTCCTGACTTTGTGTGGTGAGGTCGAAAGGGGTGACTGAGCACAACCAGCCTGTGTATATGTGTAAGTCATGGTTGCTTACTGCTCTGTTCAAAACAGGTATTTCATGCTTCATCTGTCTGTGAGGCAGAAAAAGTTTTGCTTTATCTTCTTTTTTTTTTCTTTTTTTTTTTTTCGTAGAGGGATGTCATTTTGTGCTGGTTATACAAGAAACCTCTTGCAGAATTTCAGGGGCTAGGTAGATGTAAATATATCTGCTAGTCTTGTGTTAAGAGGGTGCATGTAAGAGTTGTTTGTTCTTTTACCATTGATAAATGAGTTGTTTACAGAGGTGATGACAATCTCACAGTATTTGCCTTGTGTTCAGGCGGAACATCTGACTAGCTGCTACTGGGGAGGAAACAGCAATGCTATTGACCGGCATGATCCCAGCCTGCCTTATCTGGAGCAGTACCGTATTGATTTTGAACAGTTCAAGGGGATGTTTGCTCTTCTCTTTCCTTGGGCATGTGGAACTCATTCAGATGTACTAGCTGCACGCTTATTCAGGCTTCTTGATGAAAACGGAGACTTGCTCATCAACTTCCGTGAATTTGTGTCTGGGCTAAGTAAGGAGAATTCACAGCACTCTTAAAATAATCTGACCAAATCAGTTTGTTTCTAAAGGGGATCCAGTCTGTCACAAATATAGATGTTTTATTAGCCATCAGATAATGAGTTTGTTTGACGTATGCCAGTTTGCATAAGTCAGTCACCTTTGTTTTAACAGCTGGTTGTGCTACTGTTGAGTTAATTTTATCATGCCTGTGGCAGTGGTTCCCACAGGGGTTTAGGCTGGACTCAGTAGGTCCATCTACATTAGGCAGTTGTGTATCACACTGGGAGAAGGACCACACGTGAACTAGAACTACACATCCACTAGGGTCTGAGGACCTAGTGCCCACACTGTGCGTGTCACTGTGGTTCTCTGTGCACCCACAGTGGCCTCATGCCTGTACCCCGTACGTGGTTTGAAGTGGTATTCACAGTTCTCCCAGGAGGCCTAGCTCAGAGCTCAGTTGTAGGTCTCCCTTAATGTCATGGTGCTTCACTTTGCTCCTGATGCTTATCTGCTTTTCATGCCACCAAACAAAGCCCTGCCTCCTTTAAACCTGTGTTGAGATAGCTATGTAGCATGAGCTTGTATACAAATCTTTATATTGGGATGCAGTCATGTTTTTTCCTACTTCAACAGCAACTGTCAGTATAATATCAATGAACACATCTGCATCTTCTGAACACCTTTCAAACAGACAGCAAGATAGTGGCTGCTCTTCCATAGACCTTGAGAAGTGGTCTTGAAGACTTTTCTCAAATGGTCTGTGAGTGATTGTTACTTCATTGCACTGTTTCCTACTACCAGCAGTCTGAGGACAGTTCCATTTTGCTTGGAAACCCAGCTGTCTCCAGAACATTGCCAGCAGTCACCAAGCATGACTGAACAGCATGGACTGATGGGATTGCACTTTGAGCGTGCTTGCCAGACTTCTACATGAGAAGCAGCTGTCAAAGCTAGAACTATGGCTGCAGGGGCAAAGAAGAAAATTCTGGGAGTCTGTACCTGTAACAAAGAGTATGTCTCTCTGGATTCTAGAAGCACCTAATTCATGTGAATCAGCAGCTAAACAATTTGTCATTAGGAAGTCTGAAACAACCTTTCTGTTGTGGAGGTATCTTTAGGCTGTTAGCCACAGAATATTTCTCGGGATTGTCTAAGCGGGATGTAAAGAAAATAATTAATAGCTTCTCTTTTTGTGCTTTTTCCATACTCAGTGGATACTGTTGAGAACAGTCAGAAATCAATAACTTCAAAATGGCATGGTGGTGCCTATCTGTATTGTGACTGGTAAGGCCTACCTCTTTCTCACTTGATTCTGCAGCTTCTGCTGGAAAGTGATACCTTACATGACCATTTCAGCTATGTTCTTTCTGCATGCCAATGAAGTGCATGTGCATCTAAAAGACTTAATCCAAGAAGAGGATGCTTGTGGGACATCATCAGTGCCAACATACTAAGTGCTTTGTGGCTTAATTGGAGTCCTTTACGGTCCCTGTCCAGACTGCAACTGACTTGTTTTAGTGTAGCCGTATTCCAGCTTGATGCAACTTCTTGTAGGTGGGCAAGGTCCTGAAGAAGGGCTAGGAATTCAAGATACCATCTGGAGGAAGTGGTGATGTATGAAAGATTAGTTCTCAGAGGGAACTTTTAACCTTTTAACCTTCTAGAACTTCACTTTTGGGAAAGAATTTGCATTCTGTGTAGTAGGAAAACTGGAAACAGGACAGGAGATGAGAGGGAGATGAACATTAAATTCAAAAACAAAAACACAACCCATCTTTGTAAAGCAAGAGCTGATGTGATAAGAATGAGGTGAGGGGAACAGGGTCTGGGACACGTCCTTTAAAAGATGGAGCTGCCAGCTGGGCATAGGGGAAAGAGGCAGCCCCTCAAAGCCTCTCTGTGATGCCACTGACTCCTTCTGAGAGCTACATGAAATGTAAATAAGAAGGGGCACTCTGTGTGCCAGCACAGGCACATGGTCACTTCTTCTATGTCAGTGTGAAATCCTTGGGATATGAGAGAGTTGTAATTGCAACTGGGAATCCTTTTTCTTTTCACAAACCTTGCAGCAAACAGCTCTAGAACCTCCTACTTTAAGTGCCTCTGAGGCCTCAGCTGAGCAAAGATGGAACAATCTGGCGTTTCTTGCCATACATTTCCTCTCTGTCATGTTATTGCAAGCTCAACTAAAGAAGGCATCTTGATCAGTTTGCTCTAGGAGTTGTGCTGCTCAAAAACAGTTGTCAGCCTTGGTTATGAGCTGTTTGGGGTATTCACTCATGAAGAAGCTCACCTGTGACCCCATACCACACTGGATTGTAGCATGTCAGTTGTTGACTCAAGATCTTAGTAAACTAGGGAGATTTCCGTATGGAGTCAAAATGGCTCCCTACCTCCTATCATGTGTTTGTGTCTGTGCAATACTCCCTTCTTGGAGCATGTGGCTATTCCACCTCTTTGGTAACTGCTGGTGTTTGCAGTTCTTGCTGGTCTTGTGGAGAAGTCAGCGCTGAGAAAAATGTGTGTCTCAAGGAGTACCTGAATGTATTTTTTTTTTCTTCCTGAAAAGAATTTTTTCTTGAAGCACATGTGGCAGGAGGATGTTCAGAAGGCAGTGTGTTAACCTCACCACTCCTCCTCTGATCCTTTCACGAGCTAACTGCTGTACAAGTACTCTGCACCCCTTCAGAGTTCACGAGAGGGGCAACTGAGGCCAACACTTGTATATTGCTACTCATTTTTATATTAACAGAGTAAAGTTCTAACCTGTTTAATTTGTTAACGGTCCCAAAATACAGAAGAACTGTCACGGATGACATCATGCGCAGAAAAGACTTGACACCTGCATAGTGTAACAGAAGGAGACCAGTACAAAATTCAGGGCAAGTTGGTCTGTGTTCTCTTGGTATTTCACCTGCAGACTGTATGATCTTAGGAGTCAAATGACTGCTTTATAATCTGTCTCAGGCTGTAAAGGGAGTACAGTGCTTGCCAGAGTGAATGTAGCAGCTTCTAAATGCAATATGGTAGTAATAATAAATAGAATGGTATTGAATATTGAATATTAACATGTTGTATATAATACTGTTTAGGTGCAGCATGCCACGGAGATCTTACAGAGAAGCTAAAGCTGCTGTATAAAATGCATGTTTTGCCTGGTAAGTAAATTATATTAAAATAACTGTCTTCTTGGTGAGAACTGAAATTTGGAGCAGAGTTGTAAACAACTAGCTGTCCCAATTAAAATTGCTTTGTAGGAATTATTTTATTAAGATTAATTATTAAGACGTTTAGATGTAGAACTTAGCAACATGGTCTAGTGGAGGGCTTGTTAGTGTTAGGTCATAGGTTGGACTAGGTGATCTTGAAGGTCTCTTCCAACCTAAAGGATTCTGTGATTCTGTGTGGTAAAATAAGAGAGCTGTTGCCTTAGCCAGACTTGGATTTAGAAAGTCTGAAAGCACCATGCAGTCCTCTATTGCTCCTATCACAAAAAGGCCATTTATATGGATTTCTTGCAAGTTTATCTGGGGTTGGTGACTTCCCCCATGCAAAACAAATACAGTGTTCTTTAGGGTTTGTTACCATAATACATTGTATTTAACAGTAAAGCTACCTTAAAATGTTCCTGCATGCCCTGTTAGTTGTTTCTGTCCCCAGGCCTTCTCAGGTCCCCCACTGGGCTGGTACAAGTGTTTCAGAAAGAGACTTTTTGTTTGTTTTAAAATCCAGATCATTTCACAAATGTGTTCTCCTGGGAGCTGTACAAACTGTTGGATTCAGCTAAGTGAAAAAGGCAGTTTAGGGTGGAGAGGGGAAAGAAACATCTCAAAACAGTTTTGCCCCTGAAGAAAATCATGTCTGGAACTATATCCTCTGTGGCTTGTCTAAAGTGTGTCATAAAGAACCTATTGCTGTCCTCACCGAATCTGTGATTTAAGTATGTTGCAACTGTTTGGGTGCTTTAATTCATGTGCACATTTACATCCTCTGGTAAAGGCATCTAAACGCTGTGAGAGGATGTTCACCTCCTCGTGCTTTGATTGTTCCCAGTTGGGTTTGCTGGAGGTAGGCTTGAGTGTTTCACTAATTTAACTGAAAAAAAAAAAAAAAAAAAACCACAATTTTATTGAACAGAAGAGATCCGGTTGTAAGAATGTCAGTACTGGTATTCAGGAACTGGTAGGCTCATACTAAATCATGACAGTCTATTTCCAGATAGGAAACGGTTCACATCCTGCTTAGGACATGCTGAGCTGCACAGAAGAATGTAATGGAAGTTAGACTTGGGAAGACAGGCAAGCCAGCCTCTGAAGGCAAACAGCTACTGATAAGTCAGACAGAGGTGGATTTGGGGGCGGGGTAGTAGAATGACAGTAACAGGGTAGTATTAGATCCAGTTCATTCATCTCCCATGAGTCGGAGAGAGATAATCCCCAACCTTTCGCATCCTCGCACTATTACTTCTAGAAAATGAAATTCTAAACTTATCAATTGGAATGTGTCCTAGTGTTGAGGTTTTAATGAAATGGAGTTTTATGATATTGCTTAGATCCATCCCCTGAGCAAGAAGAGCCAGACTCTGCTTTTGAAGCCACACAGTACTTTTTTGAAGACATCACACCAGAATGTACACATGGTAGGCATCTTTTGTCTTGGCCATGAAAAGACAACATAATGCATTTCAAACACCATGCCTTCTTAAAAAGCTGTTTTTTTATTTGATTAAACTCTGTAAGTGAACTATTTTCTGTAAAAAGAGGTATGTAGCCTTTGTAAATATTTTGGTATCCTTAGAGGTGTGTGTGTGTGTATGCTAAGTGAGCTCCCTGGATTGTGCATTGGAAAAATACTCTCAGAATAATGTCATCAGTATGTTACAATGGAAGTAATTTTGTGATAAGTGCAGCATAATATATTTTGATGGAGAATGAGAATAAATATACTGTCTTTCATGATATATTATATCATGATATATTTGGATCACAGAACTTAGGAAATTCTAAAAAACTGGAGCCAACGGATGTATCAGAATGTAGTTCGGTAGTTTGAAATCTCTTTGTGCCCTAATGAGAACCTGGCTCTCTCTCAACTCTGTTGTCTTAAATGACATTCTCTTCCTTGAGATATTTGATGTTAAGTTTCTCTCAGATTTAAGAAAAATATTACCCATCCTCCAGATTACAAGGGGAAGGTTGGTTGTTTGAAAATACAGATAAGAATTGATAGACTAGAGATAGCAGTTTTAAGTCCTGATAGACAAAAGAAGATACATTAATATAATCACCAAACATATATCATGCTAGAAGCTGTTTGGGTTGTGGTAACACAAGCTAATCATTGTACTACACAAACAAAACCCAAGATGGCCCCTGTGTAAGTATTTATATTATTAATTATATGGGATTTGTCAGCAGATTTAAGAACAAGCAAAAATCATGGTTTAGTCTTATCAGTTTTACTCAGCATTTTCTGTAGTGTGAATGTTTTCTTTATTTTGCACTGTACACATGAAATGTATATATGCATCTAAAACCACACTGATCTCTCTCTCCTCCCTCCCCTTCTACTTCCTAGTTGTTGGCCTAGACAGCAGGAACAAACAAGGAGTAGATGATGGGTTTGTTACAGTGAGTCTGAAAACAGACAAAGGTATGCATGGTGTCTCCCTTTCAATTACATCTTTTATTTCTTGACAAGACAGTCCTTTTGAAAATGGAAAAAAGTATTAATTTAAGTTTTTTTTCATGGACTTTTTCTGCATCTCTGCGTAATTTGTTGACAATAGGCAAGAAGAGTACACAAGAGAATAGAAACTATCTGAGAATGTGGAGCCAAGAGAATAAATCCAAAGCAAAACACACAAAGGAGTTGCCCAGGCTGAATCAGGTATTTCTGCTGACATGTATTTTTCATGAACTTTAAACTTTTTTCACATACTTCTAAATACTCAATACATTAATGCTGAGTAAAGGTTTTATTTTGAGGTAGATACTTTTTTTTTTTTTTTTTTTTTTTACCAACACAGCAGTCAGATGAATATAGAAGTTAGTTGTCTTCAACACACTGGCATTCAGTTCCCAAAACATCCTAAAAGTGAGATGCACGCCTATAGGAATGATAACATACTATTTAGATCTCCAGACAAAGGGTGATAGGACACAGAATATTACCAACTACAACGTAATGTCCAATACACATTACATGAAAGAAGCATTCTGTGTTTTGTAATTTATACTGTCAGTCTTATTCCCTTTAGATCTATAGCAGCAAAGGAGGGTAAAGACCCATTAGGACAGCTGTTCCTTCCAGAGCATACAGGGAAGGTTTACTCCTTGTAGAACAATACTTCTTACTTTAGGTAGCCCTAAGCAAATCTTCTCCTTCCTATTAGTCAGTTTTGAATTTTGAAAGGCTGAAATTCAACTGAGTTACCACTGCTAATTAAGAGAGCACTGCAGGTCACTTCCTTCATTTCTCATTACTTCTCACTAGTTTTATCAAACCACTAGTTAGCATTCTTCCAGCAAGAAAAGGCACCAAAACGAATGCTGTGTCTCACTGCTCACTCTGTTGCCCTCCTGTGGCTGCAGAGGTAAATTTGTCATATATTGGAAGGAACAACCAGCAGTTTGTTCTAAATAGCTTTGAGAGAGGCAGGCAGTACATCGGGCTGCCCAATCATAGAAAATGCTTTCTAGACTATGCGCAGAGTATTTTAAATTTCAGCTTAATCGCATAAACTATTGTGTCGTACCTCCATTCCAAACTTCTTTTAAACGGATATACTAGATCTCAAAAGCTGAATTTGTTTCCTGCTCCCTCATTAATGTTTCCTCCCTCTGTGTTTAGGGTCAGTTCATTGAACTGTGCAAGACAATGTATAATATGTTCAGTGAAGACCCCAATGAACAAGATCTGTACCATGCTACTGCTGCTGTGACAAGCTTGCTTTTGGAGATAGGTGAAGTTGGTAAGCTCTTCACGGTGCAGCCCACAAAAGAGACAGACAGCAGCAGTAACAATTGCAGCAAAACTATTCAGAGCGAGCTGTTTCAGAAGAAAGACAACCAGCAGTACCCCCTTGAACAGCACAAGCCGTTCCAAGGCAGCCTTGTCACCAACGATGAGGAGGCTGTTTGCACTGACAGCACCCTGGGCATGCAGATGGAAGACATTAAGCTCGAAGACTCTTCTCCCAGGGACAACGGAGCCTGTTCTTCCATGCTCATTTCTGATGATGATACAAAAGATGATAGTTCGATGTCCTCCTACTCAGTACTGAGTGCAGGTTCGCATGAAGAAGAAAAGCTGCATTGCGAGGACATCGGTGAAGACACTGTTTTAGTACGGAGCAACAACACCACTTCTCTTCGTAGAAGCACTAGCATTGACAGAGACTGGGCCATCACCTTTGAACAATTTTTAGCCTCCCTTTTGACTGAGCCAGCGCTGGTCAGGTACTTTGACAAGCCTGTGTCCATGATGGCTAGGATTACTAATGCTAAAAACGTAAGGATGATGGGTAAACCAATAACCTCGGCCAGTGACTATGAAATCTCTACTATGTCGGGATAAAAGGCAGTTGGTTTTTTTTATTTATTTTTTCTATTATGTATTTATTAGTACCTGGCACAGGCCCTGGTATTTTCAAAATATGATTGTTTTCACTAATGTGAAAATGTTGGGGTGCAAACTTAACTATCTTGAAATATAATCACTCTTTCTGTGGGAAATATTACACGAATGCAAATTTTATTCAAAATACAGAAAAAATAAGTTGTCAGTGAAGTGTGTGTATTATTAACCTTTCTGTCAATATAAAATGGTAAAGATTAGTTCTTAACTTCTAAATATAAACTTCATGCCAATATTTATGTGCATTTTTAAAATACACATATAGAGAAATCTGAGTCTTGAAAGAAAAAAAAAGACAAAACAGTAAGTACCTAAAACTTAAAGGGACACTGTTAACCTGAATAGGACTTCAGGGTGAAATAAAGTTCCAGGCAGCATCCCAGCAGTATAACTTGTTTTCATAGAACTTTTTTTTTTTTTCCAAAGAGGATAATGTTTTTTAACATATGCTTCAATTTTATTTTTCACAGAATCACAGAACTTACTTTAGTAAGGCCTTGACTTTATTTTTTGAATTGAATACATGAAAAATCACTTCAGCGATACCTGCCTGGATCGTAACTTGTGCTGTTTGAGAATGGTACACTCAGAAGTGAGAAGCGCATTCCAAGTCTAGCTGGCATGTCAGGCAAATGTGGTTAAATGTGGTGATTTCTGCTCCAACAGGACACAGAGCACATTTGCTGGGTTCAGCCACCTCCAGCTTCACCAAACCCAGCAGAGGGAAAGCCCTTTCCCAGCGGTGGCCAGCAAGGGAAATTCTGCAGCATGACCCTGCCTGGAGCTGTATTTCTAACAAGTAGACTTGGAAGCCTTGCTATAGTGCTCCAAAGACAGTGTATGGAGGTACCAAAACAGATTGGTGGAGTCCCTTTTTAAAAATTGACAGATGTTTTAAAAAATAAATTAAAAAAAAAAAATCTTCTATAGCTGGATCTGCAGCATATATAGCTTAGCTCTTAAAACTAACCTTTACCACCAACCTATTATATCCTTGTTAGATTAAGAAGTTGAATACCTGTATTGCATACGTCTTCATTTACAACAGTGTAAAGTAGAAGTAATGAAAAAAAATCTGCAAGATAATGTAACTGAATGTTTAAGTCTTACTGAGAACACTGTCACTTTATATAAAATGAATAGTATCCTGTATCAGCTTACTGAATAATATGTTAAAATGAAAGCTGGAGCACCTGCACTTTGAATCCTTGCTTCTTTTATACAGATATTCAGGATTTTTTTTTTTATTTTTGTTAGCTGTTTTATAATTCATATTTGTTCAGTTCAGGATCATGCCTATATGCCTAATCTTTATTTGCCATTTTGAGAATATTTTCTGTAGAATACTGTTGATTTTTTATACTCCTGTATATTGCATCCATGTAACTTGCAGATTTTTAGCAGAAGCCGTGTTTAATTCTTTTGTTTTAAAAGAATGCTTTTAAACTGTCAGATAAAGTGGTTTTTAGCCACAAATAGGGTAATGTGAACAAATAAAATACACTGCACAGATGTGATTTTTAACTATTAAAGTCATACTCGAGGGAAAGTAGGTGATTGGGTTTTATTACAAGGCAAATGGCTTTGAATCTTCGACGCCAGTTTTCAGAACAAAAACATTTGCTGTTTCCATGCCTCGGTTTCTTTAACACTTGAATGTGTTTAATTCCATCTGCAACAAGCAACCCATGTAGGCCTCTCACACTGCCCAACTTCCTGAAACACTTTTCTGTGCTATGCTCACATTTGGTGACAACAGTTGTTAATGCTTCTTAAGACCTCCAGGTATTCTATAAACCACCTGTGTTTTGCCATAGCTTACTAGACATGCTTTTAAGTTTTTAAATATTAGAATGTTTTTCACAGGGTAAGCTGTCAGCCTCACAACCATGGCAGTTACAGAACTGATAATATATATCTAGTCAGTAAATAGATATATTTATTTTTGAAAATTAACATCTCACTATCTATATGTATATAAAGTTAATTTAAAAAAGTCTTAATTTCTGAGCACTTTGAATTAATGGCTGTGCTCACATCCCTTGTCTCAGTCATTTTACTGTCAATTTTTTTTCTTTTGTTGGGAGTTCTCTCCTTTGTGTTCTAGCCCTATATAGACACTATATAACAATCTGAAAAAACAATAGTCTTTCTGTATGTGAGAATATGCAAGTTGGTTTACATGCATATCAAATCGTGACATTCATTTGAAGCTGTAATCACTATTTTGAAGAATATGACTTTGAGTGTTTTAGCTTCATATGCCAACACCAGAACAGGGTGCTTCATTGTAAATGTCTGGCAGCTAAATAAGTTATCACAGAAGTCTTCAACACTTCCTTAAGCAGACTTGACCTTTTTCAGTTTGCAGACCCCCAAAATATTTCTGTTAGCGTCTGTCATGGTAAAATGAATTTAAGCGTATCAGCAATGTCCCACACACCTCTAGAGATGCATGGACCACAGATGAACATTTCATCCTGAAAGGCTTTGCCAGTTTTGCTCTACCCAACGGGGCTGGCAGTGCAGCTTTTATCCTGAAGGTTATTTTGCTGTTACAACTCCTGTAACAAGAAGAGGCATCCACAAGGATCTCTGCTGTAACAGTAGCCATGTACAAGGTGACTTCTTTTTGTTTTGCTGTGGCAGACTTCCTAGGTAACACAACCATCTCAGCAAAGATTTTAAGTGTAAGCAACATCATTTTTAAGCATTCCTTTGCTAGAGGAAGCAGCCAGGTGAGCTGATTTTCTCCAGATATTTTGGTAAGGCCGCTCACCTGACTAGGGCCACACCCAGTGGCCACTTGGTAGGTGCCTATTTGATGGCAAGATCTGCCATGCTCTGGGTGCAAGCTGGTGAGAGGAACGTTACAGGAGTTCAGCTGAACAGCACATATTCACGTGGAGACCTTCAAGAAAACGTGAGTGAATATTTAAAGTCTTGTATGTGCGTACATGTGCTGTGCAAGTAAATCTCTTGATTGATGTGCTTTGAGATAGAGCCTCTCTTTAGTCTGTGAACTGTAGAGATTAGTTAGGGTTGTGAGTCTCACAGCCAGAACAAAAAGGGAAGACCTTCTTCCTCTTCAGGACTGAGATTTATGACTGGATGCTGACACGTGCTGCCTGTCTGGTCGGGGCAGGGGGGGGAAGGTGCTGCCTGCCCAGAGGCAGCAGGGTGATGGGGGAGTGGGAGCTTGTGTCATAGAGCTCTACTTTAAAATGGGGGAAAAAAGCCACAAAGAAACGTTAAGTTTTCCTGCAATCTATCCTTCATGTCACTCCAATACTCATAGCGTATGAAAGTTGAATGGTACCTATTTCCTTTATCGCAGTATCTTGCAGCTCCTGAATTCTGGGCATTAGAGATAAGGGTTGTGTTTGTTGGGGCGTGTAAAGGTTTGCGTGATGCAACTTCTTGGCAAGCAGATAGAAACCTTGTTCTGTGTTGTATTTAAACCTACTGAAAACGTGACATCAAAACAATTTAAAGAGAAAAGCACCTTCAGGGGTCTGAATGCAGTGGCATTGGAGCTTCTGTTACTGCAGATGTTACGTGTCAGGTGCCACACTGTAAATGAAGATAGCAGAGGGTAGCGGGTATGTGGTGTGTAAGAGGGTTGTGGGAGAGAAAGGGAATAGCCTCAGTGCAGTTGGTCAAGCTTTCGTTTGGTAAGCTGTGCACTGTGCTGGGTACTCTCTAAGCTTCTGGATTCCTCCTATCACAGATTTTTCATTATTTATAATTTTGCAGCAGCATTTTGAGACTATGGTAATCTGGTCTCTTGACAGTAGGTGCAGTACAGAAGCAAGAAACTGTTGGGAAGGGTTTGAATTCCGTCAGGGTACTTAGCGACAAAATAAAGGTAGTGCATAAGCCCTGTAAGCCTACAACCTGCCTAAATGAAGAAGCAATAGATCAGAGAAGACACCTGTAGCTGGATCAGCGCATTACAGGTAGGGAGCACAGCTTGCCAGTTCTCTTCCCATTTAGCTTGTATTCATGTTGATGAGCTCCAATGCTGTTACTCTGCTGGTATCCCTGTCAGTTTATTCTTGCCTGTTGTAGTTCTTGGTAATTCAGTAATAAGAATATACACTGTAACTAGAAGATACCTTTATCAGAAATGAAATATTAACTGTATTTAAAAACAAAAAAAAAAAAAGTTTGATGCTGTTGCATCCATTTTTGTAAGAAAAATGGAGCAGTTGGGCTTAGGCTAAAACATCTCGAAAAAAACCTGAGGAATAGTGTAGGAGTTGGTAGGCTAGCTGACCTATGATGGAGTGTGCCTCTGTATCCTGGCCTTTTGCATCAGATTCCAGCATGCTGGGCCTCCCATGCTTCAGACCGAGGCATCAACACCTGAGGCTGCAGGAGAAGGCTGCTCTGGGACTAAAGCTTGCTAGTTTAAATACATGTGGAGGTGCAACTGTATAGCAAGAACGAAACTGAAGCAGTTGCATCTATTATTGAGCCTTAGCCTGTAGTGCGAAGAAAATATTTTTTTTCACTAGAAAATAGTGCTAAGAGTCCAGCAATTGTAACTTTTAATGGTCATTTAAAATGCTGGTTTATTCAGTATAAAAAAATAGATCAGCGTGACAGATTCAGTGAAAACACAGATTGGAACAAAATGTGGCAGTGAACATTGACTTGGAATATGGCTAATAATAAAAATGTGATACACGCTTGTTACCAGCAGTGTCATCTGCATAAGAGTGTTTCAGTGCTAGCAATAAAAGGAATGAAATATGGGAAGTTATTTCTAAGTGCAATGCAAGATGCTCTCAAAGGTGGTGGCGGGTGATCTCCCAGGGCATGTCCCATTAGAAGAGAATTTACCGCAGGTTCTTTTCTGGTGTACTCGGTATCTGTTTAAACTTCCTGAATACCTGCTTCCTCATCCCATTTTCTAAAATAACTGGTATTTGCATAATTGACCAACTTCACATCTGGGGTTTTGTTTGTCTTGGGGATTGGGGTGTGGGATGTTTCTGTAGTGCAGGGCCTGTTCTGTGCTTCTGAAGGAGGGGAAAAAGAAGTTCTACAGGTAAAATCTTATAATTCTTATGTAGTGGCACTTTTGTATATTAATAGAAGCATTTGGTCTCCAAAGGCCACCTGAGAAATGCAAATGGAACTGAAAAACCATGCAAATTATTTAACATAGCCTGTATGAAGATGAATGCATGGTGGAAGAGGTAAAACAGAGGTACAGAGGAAAAAGAGGTTTTTCTTGTTTTGGGAAGGGGGAACAACCAACCAACCAAAATAAATTAGGCTTTCTCTTTCTCCAGAAAAATTTGCCAGAGTTTTCTTCCAACTGTCAAAGTTTGTTCCTGGAGTTTTGCTCTCCTGAACAAAAATCCTTGTGCTCTTAACACAGAGAAAGCTTCTCCTAGCCATTCAAACAAAACCCTGTTGTGTAACTTTTTAGTTCTTATTACTTTGTTTTAGCACACAATTATTAAATGATACTAGAGATACCTGGTGACAGTTAGGAGCAGTAATAACTACCTACCACTAGCAGCAGAATATGGCAGTGCATGGTAGCCTGCCTGTATAATATTGTCTTATATTCCTACAACCAAATTTCTGGTCAACAACCGAAGTTACCAATGTAGTCCTCTAGCTGCAGAAACTCAGCAGAACAACCCTCTGCCTCCTTCCAGCCCAATATGCTTTTTGTATATCATATATATCAAGGAAGTGAAACTTGCTTTCTGTGGTGTGGACCAAAAGAATTTCGAAAGAAATAAAGGGATGCCTGTCTTTTGAGTCAGGTGTAGAACAAAGTGAAGGAGGTACCTGGAGAAGCCCCTCAGCTAACAAAGCAGAAAGCCTTTCCTCTCAGCTCTCGCTAAATGTCATCAGTCTTGGCAATACACTGTAGCCGTGACTTTGGTTAAGAAAAAAATGTTTCATGTTCATGAAGAGGGAGGGAGGAAGTGTTAAAGGTCGCAATACACAAAAATTTATCTGATGTGTCAAACTGACTTTCCTATTTTACAATTTTCTGTTAAAATAGATGTAAGATTTCAAGCAGACTTGCATGTAAGCATTTCTCTATAGCACCAGATGAATCTCGAGAGTCAAACACTTTGCATAGATCTCTCAGATCTGAATATAATTTCTCGTGTTTGATTTTTAAATGTATATCTTGGATGCTGATTTTAAAACTAGAGAATGTATGTGAGCCAACTAGCAGTTGTTCTAACTGTTGTTTTTTTTGCGAGTTCAGCTTCCATACACGTAGATGTTCTGCTGCCTACCACTTCTACAATCTGTGATATAGAGCTAGGAAAGACACAGATGCAAACCCAGTAGAAGAACCTTAGAGAACTCTAAAATGAGTTCTCGGAACTGAGGAGGGCAGGGCAGATAAAGCCTTCTCTCGTATCACAGCACGTGTGCTGAGAGCGTGGCTAACTGGAAACTGTTCATTTTCTAACAATTCTAGCAGACCATAACACACTAACAGTGACAGTATTTGGGAATAACTCGTTCTTTATTTGCTACCATTGTAAACATCTTTCCATTACACAGACATCACAGTTTACATTATTGCTTTTATATTGTGGTAAACAGAAATTACTATTAGTACGCAGCTATCTAAGCACAGTGTGATAAGAAACTGCCCTCAAGCAGTCTTGGGTGTCCCCCAACCCCCCCCCCCCTTCCATAGAGAAAGACAATATATAGACTAGCACAAGAAATGTCAGCCCAAAGACTGATCACCATTGTACTACATCAACACAAACCAGATATGACCAAAAAAAATTCACTAGCCGTATTTTCAATAATACTGACTACTGAACTCCCACATATCTAAATACAAACTTTTCTATTACAGTAATTTGTAAGACAAGGTTAACCAATATGATTTTTGTTTTTAAATGTTTATTTAAACTAGGATGGATTTTTTTTTCCCAAAGAATGAAATCCAAAACTATTTATCTGAGGTGCTTAAATTGGCCCCCTTTCTTAGGACAAAATGCCCTATTCTCTATGCTATCAGATGACAGAAGCACAGCCAGTTTAAAAACATTCTTGTTTCTTTCTTCTTAAGTAGCACTGTCTTCAAATTATGCTTTCCAATTAAGTTGGTTACTTTTGAAGCAACGTGTTTACTTATTGAAATACTAGATTCTACTTTTATTTATAATAAACTTCTACTTCAGATTAATTTATTCATAGAGTGGCACCATGTTTCAAGAATATGTTGGAACAACAGGAAGGGAGGTAGTCTGTTAAACAGTTGCTACAGGAACAAAAAATTAGAGAACCACCTTGTCTTCAGTTTTAATTTTTTTTCTAAAATATTATTGTTGCCTTTAACCTTTAATGTAGTGAATGCTTTGAAGATGCAGCATGTTAAACAATACTTACAAGTTGTAATAAGTAACACATGACAGTTAATAAATAATAGCAAGAGAATTTACCAAGGTTTTAACTTTTAAGAATCTTAGAATAAACTACGAGCAACAAGTTCTGATGTTAAACAAATCGATTATATCACCTTGCAGAAAGGTGGCCTACCTCCATTTTGAATCTTCCATAATCTTAGGATTGTCATTCTGTAAGAGAGTTAGTATAAAATACCACTGACGTGTAAAACACTGTTCTAAACGCTGTTCTTCCCTTCCCTAAACACAGCTTTACCTTCCCCCCCTACCCCCATATTCTAGTTAGCACCATAATACAATTAGCCTACCACTGGTGCACCTAGTACTATTCTACATATAGTGACTCTTAGAAGGACTGGGGTACTCGACCACACAAAACTACATGCAAATTCTAACTGTTTACTGCAAAGTGTAGTGCAGCCTAACAAATACTCATCTTAAACAACTGCTACATTCAAACTAATGCATTCCCATATATCTCACTCATCTTATGATAGTTGGGTTTACATTTTTTTCCCTTGTGTACTGCCACAGTTTACTCCCAGTTCACTTTTTGATTAAAAAAATAAAAAGCTAATGAAGATGCATTTTGCATAGGGCTCAATCTACATTCTACACTAAGATGTCTTAGCTGCGTGACTGGAAATCTAAAGCTTGATGGTAGGGCTCAGAAAGTCTCAGCAGTAGCAGTATCCTTGTGAACAATGAACTGAATGCAAGTTTCAAGGCTGGAAAGACTAGCATGGAGATTGTTAGCGCCCATTGCCAAATAAAGCTTGCAGACTCTACCATAGGAGGGTTTTTTTTGGAGATGGCTCAATCTGTTTTGTTACTTGTTAGCGAGTAGTACATGAAAATAAGTGGGATCTCCTTCCTACTGCTGCTAGACATCTTGGGGTCACTTATGAAATTCAAAAGATCTGTCTCATGTTGCTTGCAAAGGAGATCTACAAGCAACAGCAAAAATTAAAGACGACAAACACGAAGGAAGCTGGGGCTAGAAAGTAGTAGACTAACTTCTTAGCCACTGGGAAAGAGTCCACTTTCCACTCCCTTCCTCAGCCAGATTTTAGGAACATTCGGTTTCTGCAGGGGGTCAGAGAAACACAGAGCTGCACCACAGGATCTGAATCCCAGAATGCTCTCCACAGGATCTCGGCACCATCTTCAGTGGTGAGAGTTAAAGAACTCCAAGTACCTGGGAGCAGCAAAAGAGCTATGCTTCTTGTGGACAGCTCTGTTATCTTAGAGTCATAGAATGATCCGGGTTTGGGTTGGAAGGGACCTCCCTGACAAGAAGTCCCTCCCCAGCTTTCCTGTAGGCCCCCTCTAGGTACTGGAAGGCCACTGTAAGGTCTCCCTGGAGCCTCCTCTTCTCCAGCCTGAACAAGCCCAACTCCCTCAGCCTGTCTTCATAGGAGAGGTGCTCCAGCCCTCTGACCATCCTTGTGGAGATCCTTCTATCTAGTCAGTTTAGCTGTTCTGCTTACAAGCCATAGCATAACCATAAATATACCCTACAAGCATCTTCACATTTTTTTATTTTTTATTTTTGTAAAATAGTGTCAGTCCAACACGGATGAGATGAATCTCTCTCCACCCTGTGCATGGTAAACTCAAAAATTATTTAAGTCTTTTCTTTACCTAGGGTATCGTAAAAAGAAAACAGAACTGCATTACCTCCTGCATATATATTGTATACTGCGAGCAGGCGCTTTCCCACAGAGATCACCAGCATTTAAGGGACAAAGAGCAATTGGGTGGATGCAGTGCAGGAAGTCACTATTTATACAATACAGAATTACTGAGGTGGGAAGGCACCTCTGGAGACCATGTGGTCCAACCCCTACTCAAAGCAGGGTCACCTAGAGCAGGTTGCTGAGGACCTTGTCCAGTTAGGTTTTTAATCTCTCCAGGGAGATGTAATATTACATATTATAATAATAGATGTAATATTTATGTAGTGTAACATCACTCATTACAAAAAAGGGGTTCTTCTCTTTCTTCTCCTGTTCAATAGTTGTGTTCTTCAGGACCCTCTTCATGATTAGTCATTGACTATAAGTTAACTAATTTACCTGAGATGATTTAAAAATAAAAAATGAACCATGAAAGCTTGTATTAGCATAAAATTTTGTGCCAGTGTGCTATTTATATACTGAAAGAGTTTTTTCCAAATAATTCAAGCTTCTAAGGCTATGATCTGATTACAGAATCAAAATAAAACACTGATTGAATAAAGCAGAAGGCACTTATTTAATAGTAGGTTTTGGAAAATGAAGCGATGGTTGTACCAAATCTGTTTAAAGCTGCTTTAAGCAATAATTAGACAAAATATAGATATGAAGTCCTATTGACTAGATTGTCTGAAGATGCCAAGATTAAGGAATGTGTCACAGTTGCATTCTTCCATGGAAAATGCATTTGTATTAGAGGCTAGAATTTATTTTCACAAAATAGGGGCTGCAGCTGCAATAATTTATTAAAAAAAAAAAAAAGTGAACTCTCTTTTGTACTTCCCAATGAGAATTCCTCATTGGCTGCTAACAGAAAGGGCTGACAACAAAGTGAAGCAGTCTGAGCAGCTGAAGTCAGATCAGGAAGAATGGAAAATGTTTATAGCAGTAGTATTTTTAGGAGTAGCAGCTTTACACTGAGGATCTGATCCTCACACCGTTGATTTGTGGTTCTTTTTGTTTGTTTGCAATTTAAGCTTTTTCCAAGCATAGCAATTTGCTGGTACAAATCTACAGACAGAAAACTTCCTTAGTCAGAAGTAATTTGTAGTAAGTACATCAGTATGTTGATGGATTAAACCTCTTCTCCAAAATCATAAGTGACTAATACATCCCCTCCATTAACCTCTTTATCACAGAAATTTAACGCTGACAAGAGGACTATTGACTACACGTACAGAAAGAGAACACAAAAAGCCTAAAACCAGGGACATTTCAACTAAAAAAAGTTTTAAAAGACAATTAACAGATAAACTTATTAATGAAATGCACTATGCAGAATAAATATCTGCTTCATGTTCCTGCACCAAGAAATATAAAAGATATTGAGAACAAGCGATCCAGAGGATCTTCAGACTTTTGGGTTAAAAGCAAAAACAAACAAAAAAATAAACACAAAAACCCTGTCCTTTGGAGAATAGCATATAAAGAGCTGTAAACAGAGGCTGATTGTCCAAGCTTTCTTAACTGAATTTAGATTTTTTTTTTTTATGTAAAAAAAGTTCTATTGTTATACAGTTTTTGGTGAAACTTGCAAAACTTTCAACCAAATGTGTAATTCCACTGTTGATGCAAAACCTGATATACTGCAGAGGAGTTAAGATTTCTTTGTATTTTGCAAGGTTAATATCGCATCATAATCCAGTAGAAGACCCTTAATTTTTTCATGGAATTTTTCTCTGTACTGGTTGAAGTGCATAATACTTTCTGGTTCTTCTTCAAACCAGAACTTGTCAAACTCATAAACCAGATAACCTGCAAAGAAAATAAAATACAGATCTACGAAAATGAGCTCCACCATTTTCTGCCTTGAGCTAGTTAGACCTACAATGATCCTTTAGACTTTGTTCAATTCCCTAAAATAGGGAGTGTCTTATCCTGGTCAACAGCAACCTTTTGGATGATATAATAATGAATTAGAAAAAATAAAAATCTGCAAGTACTGAATTTTCAGACTACAGATACAGAAAGCCACCTAAATTTATCCCTTAAATACACAGTTCTGTAGCACAGTGGTTAAACATTGGTTGCATTTCCAATACCTGATCCTGAATGTAAACAGCTTGCTATGGCTAAAGAAAAGAAAGTGGAAGTGCACTTCAAAAATAAACTAACCAACCAAACAAAAAACAAAAACTATGTTGTAGGCCTACCCCAAGTAATCTGTACTAAAAAAGCTACAGATACTTACAGTAAAATTGATGGAAGTGTTCCATTTGTGGCAATCCAGAGACTGCGTTGTACAGATGAGACTTTAAAGCACCATTCTTAAGTAAGCTGTATGCCATTTCGGTCAGATTAATTCCAACTATTGCATAAGAATATCTGCAACAGCGATCACAGTTCATGTTTTTACCTTATGGATTGAAGGACTTAAAAGCTTCCCAGAAAAAGCTGGCATTAAGATAACTGTAAGAGTCAATTTTTCCTATAATACTTGTTGACAAGCCAACTCTGGCCTACAGACCCCTTTTTTTCAGTTCTCTGGTGCATCTAACCATGTAAAAGTTAGTTATTGAAAAACCTCTGATTTCCTATACAACAGTATGGTAAATGCCTCCATTAGACAATGATGAGATGGGAAGGCCAATCAGTATTGATCTCAAATTTATCATTTGAAATAATTACATCTTCTGGAATATCAAAAATAGGGCACCAAAAAAGCTGTTACAGTATCAACAGAATGGTAATCTCAATCTATTTTTTCACATTAAAAATCTGTTTTTCTGTTGCATGGTTAGAAAACATCACACCATAGATACTTAAAGGACTGTTAAAGCAAGTTCTTTTTTTAAAAAAAAATAAAAAATAAAAAAGGTGAATTTATGTGAATGATAGGTATATCTAATTGATGTAAATATCCTGGATATCTAGTTGCATAAGATAATATTCCTTACAATTAAAGTCATGGAAGTTTCCCATTCTTGGTAGGTGATTGAGTTAACTGGGGACTAGATGGATCAGATGACATACACAGATTTACCAGCTCTCTTCTGTATCTGACTTGTTTAATATATTTTCCTGTAAAATGAGCTAAGTGTTTTAATAGTGTTAAAAAATGAAGGAAAACCATGAAACAGCAACAAAACATCTACTTGTATTTAATCTAATCATTTTTGTTAGACTTCTGTAGCAAGAGGTAATCTATACCATCCCTACGCAGAATCAATAAGAAGGTGAAAAATAAGCATTCATTTCTAAACCTATTAAAAAATGATGTTAAAAGTATTTATTGTGTTAACCAGAGCCAATATTTCGCAACATTTTTGTCCCAATAAGTCTGTTCTAAAAAAAATTACACAGCTGGCAACCTGAAAATGATTTGCGTTCAGTTTCTCAGGCCTTTCTACTTTGACCTTTTTTTTTCCATTCTTAATGGAAGAAACACATATTTTCCTCTTTATTTTCAGAATCAGTACTTGACGGTTTTTCACATGCTCTTCCGCTGAACAAGCAAGAAAAAGTCATATAATGACTTACCCCAGCTTAGGGTGATTTGAATGAGAGAGGATCTGACGGGCTTCATTGGTGTAATTCTTACTAAAATACCTGTCAGTATGAAACAAGACCTTCCATTATTTTTAAGTTCATATTTAAAAAAAAATTGTTCAACATCAGAACATGTAGCTATATAATAGAGCTGAATACTACTCTGTACTAAAAAAAGTCACAAAATGAAAACAAAGGAAAAGTTACAAAATTAAATTATATTCAGCTTGAGCCAATACCATAAAAAAAAAAAAAGTGATCTGAACATCAAATACAAAGTTCACTTAAGTCTACAAATTAGCTTAGCAAAGGTATGCAAATGTGTTTATTTTTCATTGCAGTAATTAATTCAGAAATTTTAAAAGCTTCCAACAAGTTACTTTCCAAGTCATAGCCTATCAAATCAATCATATGGTGACAAAAAGATAAGGGGTCTGGGGCAACTTTGTTTCTCCCATCACCTCTTGTCTCTACCCCACTACACATTTACAGAAGTGGAGCTGCTAGAAACAGACTTATTTAGAAAATATTGTTTTTCACTGTACATAAGCCACCATTTCTATTTGCTTTTATTCAGTCTTCCTTAGAAATAGCATTAACTAGTGAGAATTCATAGATACTGAACATTAGTTACAGCAGAACTGCAATAGTTCTTTTCACTTACACCAGATTCACTAATCCCAGCAGGCCCATTCCTCTGAAGTCTGTTTTGGGGTCATCACCTTGGAAGCCAATGTCACACCACTGCTTGGTGATTCTGGCCTTCAGATTTTCATGAGGCATCAGCAAATTCCAAAGCTGCACAAATATGCTACCATGTTATGCATAGCTGCTGAAGTATTCTAAGCCACATAATTCAGAGCACTTGCTGCTGCACACTAGAAACCATTCGCCACAGAATAGGATACAGCCTGCACACTGTCTTCTGTCAGTGGCAATCTGGAGTCATACTTTAACAGCTTAGTCGAACGGTTATGAAAATGATTACATTTAACATTAAAAGTGATCATTTCTGTTCATGGGCAAAACTACTATACTGATACTACAGAAGCAAAGACTTGTTTCATTTCAGAAAATAATTGATGCATCATATTCTGATAGGACAGCTGTAAACTGAAATACAAATTCACAATGAATGTTTACTTGCACACCATGCAATGCTGGGATTTGCATAGCAAGTTGATAGCTAAGAAAGTTGCATAGCTAAGAAAATGACATACTAATATATTTGCAGAGAAGACGTTATTTTAAAAAGCCTCAAGCAGAATTATGTTTGCTATTACTTGTTCTGATAACTGAATACTGACAGACAGAAACTACCCTCTTTGATATTGACTGCGATGCAGTAATATGAAAACATGTTTTTCTTTTTGAAAGTAATTATTGGTTGAGTAACTTATAGAAGTCTGCATAAGGCTAACTATCTTTTTAGTTAAAATCCTTCATGTCTTACAATGTGTTACAAAAATTATTTTGCTGCTTGTAAGGTCCGATTTTACACAAAATCATCTTGGTACAAGCAACTCTAGTTTACTAATTTGTTTTGCTTTGACACTTTATTTTAATGAGTCACTTCTTTAATGGCTTAGCAGTTCACAAGTAGAAAAGAGCTTTAAATAGGGCAGCTGTTAATAATACTAATAAATCAAGTTCTTTGCAACTGTTGGACTTGACAGTGGGAGATAGGGAACAGCTTTTGTATTTAAAAGATTGTTTTTACCTCAATTAACTGTTCCTCATGTTCTTCATTATCTGAATCATATGGAACCTTCCTCAGATCTTCCACATTCAGATAAAGTTTTTTATAACCCGTTATCTGCAGTAAGGATATATGCAGATATGTCTTAAACCTGAAATAATAACAAATAACAGAAGCTATTAGGAGGCATAATTAGGCATAAATTATTGCTTGAACAAGATAAGGTCTTATCAGATAAACACAATATAATCATTAGAATTATGAAGTGCTTTACGTTTACACTTCAAACTTCAGCATATCAAGTATATGGTTGTATGGATTTTATTTCTACATTTAAAACCTCTAGCTGACTTTAGAGCTGCGCAGGCAGGCCCTATTCACTTAAATATATGGAAGAACATACACACAAGAACTCCATGCATCATCCTGACTACTGTACATTCATCTACCCCCAAACTTTTTGTAAGCCTCAAAACCAAACTTTGTCAGAAATTTTATAGCTTCAAAGAAGTGTTTCATTGAACTAAAATTTTGATGATTCCCAATTTTTCCTCTCAATCACTCATAATTCTGCAGAAAAATGCAAACTTCTATCTGGCATCACTATACTCTCTCAAATATATCTAACCAACTACATAGTTCATGTCTCAAGTTCTGTGAAATCATACTACTTAAAAACAAGGAGTAACAAAAGCGACCTGTGAGATATAGAGGCACTTATCCCAAATTCAAGTCAATTTAAACTTTGAAATGTATTTTCTAGAATTGAAGAGGACATAGCCATACCTTATTTTCTAACTTCAATCTAAAGACTTGTGCTGAACTGCCCAAATATTGTATCACACTAAGCAACAGCAAGAATGTGCCAAGAAGTCAGAATTATCTGCCTTGAAGAACCTATGTTAGGGTTCCAAATGTACCTGATATCCTTATGTTCAATTTTCTTTTCTTTCATTACATCTCTGACGCACTTCTCCACTTCAGCTTCGTCAACATGTAGAGCATTTCTTAAAACCTAAGAAGTTAACATAGTAAAAGACCTCATGAGGAGTGCAGAAATCTACTTCATTCTTGTTATTTCTTTGCCTCTGGATGCCTGTCACATATGTATTCTTTCAATAATGACTGTTCTCCTTTTAAAGTTTTTTTTTAGATGCTTACAATAAATATACTCAAATCACATATAAGAAGATCTGCAATAATTAGATAAACGCACAATTTGTAACTGTGTCAAACTGTAATAAGCTTTTTTGTTTTTTTCCACAAGAGACCCATTAAAAAAAATAAAATGCTCAAGTTTAGGGTCTTGTTTGCTTTTAAATGCTGAATTGAGAGATGTTCTTTCTATCCTAATTGAAACAAATACAGCTATCAAGGAGCAAAAGTGATAAAATTTCAATTCAATAAGGAATAATGCTTCAGAATTAGGAGAAGGTAAACTATTGAAATTGAGGAACGAATGCTGAGTTGAAACAACAAAGCTTAATATAAGATACTGTTATTCTAACAGTCTTCTAGAGTAAAGGGCTAATGCTAATAATGATAATTATATACTGCCCATCTAAAATCACTTTGCAACTATTTCACTTCCTCTTCTGAACTTTTTATGATCACAATACATTCTTAATACAATTCACACTAACACCAAAGCAGCTGTTTCAGAGAAGCAAAAGGTAACTCTTAAAACTGAATTAAGAGATGTTCAAAAAAAACCCACCCATACCGTGCTCTGTGGTAACAAAAACACTTGTGGCAGTTACTAATCCTCTCTCAACATCACATTGCAGTGATGAGCTAGAAAAGGAAGAATGCTCAGTCACCTCACTACCTAGAATTAAACAATTCTGTTCAAGACGCACAAATTTGAGGGCTTAAAATGTTAACTACAATGTCCAGCTGCTACAGAAGAATCAGCATGAGCTTGTTAGTTAAGAGTCTACCTGCAAACTTGCGTTAGTTTTTGCAATGATTTGGGATGCTACTGTATACGCTGCATATAATTGCTTTATCTCTCTCACTGACCTATGTCAAATTTCTGGTTTCTACAAAAACAGCAAAGGAGATTGTTGTGACAGCGAGAAGTGGCTCTCTCCAAGAACAGGCACTCGGCACCATGACTTGTCTGACTTGCTGCTAAAGAGCAGGTAATCTCAGAAAGAAGGTAATAAACAGGCATTTGAAGGGATATAGGGTTATTTTTGAAAAACCTTGACTAATCCTAGCATGCAGAGCCCAAAACGTTGTTCTTTCCTCTCTGCCTCTTATTCCTCTACTTTTTTTCTTCCCTCAGAAAGTAAGCAGGGATTCTTTTCAGTCTCTGAAATAGAGTTTATGTTACAGCTTAATCTCTAGCATCTTTTACCTTATTCTTTGATGATCCCATTGAATGTTCTGCAATTAAAAAAAAAAAAAAGTCAGTTGAACTGATTTTTTTAAAAATAAACAGCAACAGGTGTTCTTGTAGGTATTATAAAATTCCGAGTCACTTTTTTTTATTAATGTGTAGAACCATCTTAAAATCAACGTGTATCAAGCGCTTGAAAGGCTCCATTTACGCAGATTTTCCACAGGCCTTGAGCGCAACCCTGCCACCAGCCTCGTTACGCGAAATGCCGGCCCGAGTCACAAAAAAAGAAAAAAAAAAAGGCGAAAAGGTGTCAAGACAGAAACACCTCTAGACCTTTTCCCGTTCTTAGAGACGCCCTCCTGTTTACTACCGACGACGAGGGAAGCGCGGTACCTTTTTTTAACGAAAAGCCCNCGTTCCTGGCGCCTCGCGAAGGACCGCTCGTGAGCGGTTGTCCCTGTTCGAGGACTCCGCGCAGGGCTCGAGGGGCTGTCCCTCAGCCGTAGCTGAAAGGAGACGTGGCGAAGTTATTTGGGCTAGGTGCTCGTAGGGAGCGCTGCGTGCCGCTGTTGTAGGTTCAGCCAGAGCAGGCGCTTGCACTGTGTTACACAGTCAGCGATTATTATAGTGAACGTGGGTCGAGCAGCTCCTCCGAGGGCAGCAGAAACAATTCCTATCCCTGTAAGGTGTCTGTGGAGTTGGATCGGAGGGCGGGAAGGGAGCCGACAGACCCGCCTGGCCACGCGCGACTCAAGCACCTTCCACACAGAGTCGAAAGCCGCGCAGCAGGTCTGGCGGCCTGCGTCCCTCAGGATCGCAGAGGGTGGACCAACGCGATCCGCGTTCGCCCTTCTGGGTCTTGCACCCGCTGGGGTGCGGGGTTTCACGTGAGGGAGTCGCTGATGGGTGAACGTCAGTTGTTTGGCTTCAGGTCTGATTCCCGCTCTTGAAAACTGGGGGGAGAGGCGGTGTATGTTAAGAGGCGGCAGGTGGTCGTTCATTTTTTCCAGTGTGGCTTCTTAAATGAGTAATCTGAGTCTTAAAACGTTGGAGTGCTACAGGGCAAAAATAAACTAAAAAGTATTTCTCTCTATTAAAAACTATTCTTACTGGGTGATAGGAGGGCATGATGGCTGTTGTCGGGAGAATCCTGGTGTCAGCAGCAGTGGGGTGTTACAGTTTGGCTTTGGGAAGACGGAGGAGTTGCAACAACGTGAAGAAATGCTGGTAAGAATTTGAAAGGTGGTCAGGTCCGCCGGGTCGGTCTTCATGCCCACACACTGCTTGCTCTGAGGCAGCTGATGAGGAGCACTAGCTGCCGGAATTACTTGGAAAGTCCTGCAGGTGCATCCTTAAAGTGCGGGTCTGCGCAAACAACACGGGCTGAAATTTCTAGCTGATGGGAGTTTCGTTGATGGGTACCAAAATAAAGCCTTCGTACTGTCTGGTTCAGGAGTTCAGCTTTCTGTTGCATCTTTTAGTTAATTAAATAGTTTCGTATCAATATGGATAATTTTTTAAAAATGTTATTTATACTTAAGTAGAAACTCCTTTTTGTGTGGATTGTTAAGAACCAAAGTAATGTCTTTTTGTACTACAGGTTTTGGAAGTTGTTCCACTTTGATCTATGATCTTTAATAATAAATATGCACAGTACACTATTGTTGTCTTCTCAGTTGGTTCTTATTGCTTCCAGTCTCCAGGATGGATGCAAGGAGTATTTGGTGTTGACAATGCATTGTAAAATACTTCTTGTGTTGTAATTAGACCTGTTGGGATCAGCTTCAAAATTTTGTAGGTCTTGTTTTAAAGTGCTTCTGAAATGCAAGAATTTACTAGAGGTGAGTTTCAATCTAGCTTCTAATTTTCTCACTCTTACGATGTACTCAAATCTGTATTTTTGAAACATAAATTCTGTAACCAATTAAAAAGCATTTAATTAAATAATTAAAGCATACATTTTTGACTTTTTTTTTTTTTACAGCTTTTTATAAGTTATTAGATACAGAGCCTAACTACTGTAAATATGGCAAGAGACAAAGGTGATTATATATAAATTAGTGATTTCAGGTGCATTAATTTCACTTGTGGCTCCAAACTTGATCAGCCTTTTCAGTGTATAGCAAATAAGTGTGAACTNCGATGCTCAGCGTCCGCCGCGCGCCCTCCTTCGAGCCCTCCAAGACGCGCTGCAGCTCGCACTTCCCGGTGAGCAGCCTCAGGACCCACTTCAGCCAGAACCGCAGGTACCTGCTGTACACGAACCCCCACAGCCGCGCAAACATCTGCGGGGAGAAANACTCAACTGAGTGATCCAGCAGAGAGCATGTTTGACTTCACACAAATTTTGCTACTTGAATCACACAAGACGCTTCTATATCATCATGTTCGGTCAATTCATAAATTATATTAGGACGTTCAAAAATAAAAAGGGGTAACTTAAGAAAAAGGTTCTGGTTTCTTCTTTTTGTGTTCAGTAGTTGCCTTTGAAGACTACCTTCACAGAGACTTTGGCTTAGGGAAAGATAATGACCTACTGTTTACCTTTTAAAATTACATTTCTTAAATGAAAGCAGGGCAAATAAAAGGGGACTTTAACCAGCAATATCAGTTGGATCTCTGCACAGTCAGAAAACTTTCCATGGTGACTATTACCTATTGTT
>VXAA01004209.1:977237-1019985 GCA_013399115.1 Anseranas semipalmata
CTCGGCGCGGAGCGGAGCGAGGGCAGCGCCCCGCCGGGAGATGCGGCTCCGGCAGGGCCCGCTGCTGGCGGCGCTGTGCCTCGCCGCTGCCTTCCCCCTGCTCTGGTACGCGGCGTGGCAGGGGAGGCAAGGGGAGAGCTCCCCCCCTGCCAGGGGAGCCCGAAAGCCGGGGCTGCCCCGCGGCGCCGCCCGTTGAACGCGCCCCGAGCCTCGGTGCGGCGGCAGCCGGGCGGGCTGCGGGCAGAGCGGGGCTGCCGGGACTCTCGCAGCGCACAGGTGGAGTACGGAGGTCTGTCTGTCTCTTGTCCCCCGGGCTGGGCCGGCACGCACCGGGCGGCACTTGCGTCGCACGTTACAGCGGTGCAGCGAACGATAACAAAATCGAACTTAAGAAACTCTTCTAATAAATATTCCTGACAGCGCTTTCCTGTTAAGAGGGAGAGAACGAGTCTAAAGGTGATTGCCGTGGTTGCTGCTTGTAAGTGTTTTCGTTTTTAGTACTACTCAAGGAGGACAAAGTAACATTACCGTTTCTGCAGTTGTATTTGTGCCTCCTGTACGGTCCCTTCTCCCTGTGCATGTTTCGAGCGCTAGAAGGGAATATTCAGACCAGAGAAAAATATGACTTTTTATATTTTTATTTATAAACGCCAAAATGGCGTATCTTTTTAATAGGTTATGTAGGTGGCTCGTGTCAGATAGGTCTACAGAAAGCCACTTCTTAAGATTCTCTGAGCCTACATAGGAAAGATAAAACTGATGTTATTTTCCAAAAATAAATCTCCTAATACCACCTTGAAGGCTTGCAGACAGCTTGTTATGTGATAGTTTGGGATGGGGTGGAAAGAATGGATCTTTAAGAGTTTCCTGTATGCACTTTCAGAAACATCTGGTTTTATGGATGCAGAAGAATTAACCCAATTAGTAATTTCTGGGATGAACACAGAACTCATACTAGGTTAGGTTTTGCTTATATCAATTATTTTTGTGACCAAAAGAAGTGGCAGTAGAGATCTCGGTCTCACAACACAACGTTGAATGGACTTGAGGCAATGCTGATATTCCTGCCTTTATCATTTCTTGTCAACTAAACAGCTGTCAATCTTGCAGCACTTGACACTTTTTAAAGTGGCAATTCTGCTAAGAGTGGGGAAAGATAAGCAAAGTAAAAATAGGGTGTGTCTTAAGAAACTAAGATCCAAGAGATGAGAGAGTTTGTCCCAGCCACAGTCAACACCCGTCACCATGTTCTCTTGTGACTTGTATTTTGTGGCTCCTTTGCTGAAATTCCACTTTCATTCACCTTTCTTTTTGACCTTTCCCTATTGGTGTGCTGTGTTTGTGGTTTTGTTTGTTCCCTTTTTTTTTTTTTGTGGTGGTGGGGGGCTGTATATTGATTTAATTTTTCTCTTTCCACAGATGTCTTCTTCTCCACAACTAATTCCTCTCAACTGATACATTTTTCCTAATTATTTCTAGCTCCTTTTTTATTAACAAACTTTTAGCCATTACTAATGTTAATACATAGTGTTCAGAGACATTCTCTCTTAAACTTGATAAATCTCACAGATGCGCAAAGAGTTGATAATCATAACTAAAGGAGCATGTGGTAAATGACTTTGTATTAAGTTTATTTCACTGGAAGGATACAATTTTTGCTCCTGAGGGGTCCTAGAAGACAGAATTTTCCTATCTATACCAACAAAACCCCCAAGAACCACCATGTGTTGTTACTTTTTTCCACAGAGAGGAGAATCGGGAGCAAACCAAATACTGCTCCATTGTCATGACAGAGTATCTGTCTAAGAAGCTGGTGTGAAATGAATCTCTTTCCCCACAGCAGGCATATACCTCTGCTTAGATATTATTAAACCTTTCTTCTTCCCATCGCTCCGATGAATTTACCTTGCTAGTGACGTGGCTAGAGCAGTACAGGAGTTCCTACTTTTCTCACATCTCAAAGGTGATCTGTTTGTTTTCTTTTCTAATGCCCTTTTCACTTATCTCACCTGCTACTGAAAGGTCAAGTACTATCTCTGCTTGTGAGCTCCCATTTCTTTCACCTGTTTGTCAAATGTTCTTCTCTGGCTCATTTTCTTCTACACGTTTGTTAGATCTCCGGTTACTTCAGTTTACTTCTCTGATTTACGGATTAAAATGTTCAAGCTGCTCTTGATCTTTGAAATCAGTGTGTCACACTCAGCAGTTGCGGTCTGTAGTATGCCCTTTGGTTTCCAGCTATTTATTGTTTCTTGGATTGTGTTGACACGGGGATTGTAAATAATGTTTTTAGTTTGTTGTACAACTAGGACAGGGCATCCTAGTTACGTACTCTAATAATATGAGAAGTATATAATAACCCTGTAGACTATTGTTTGGTTTGTCTGCTGTCTTAGAGCTTTTCAGCCCTTCAGTATTAGCTCGAAGTGTAAATCATGCATTGGCTCTGTCCTGATTTCAGTGCAAATAAAAAACAGAGACCTTTAAATGCTTCATAATAAGGGGCTAGCTAGCTTGAGAGATTCTAATGGAAATTGTGAGACTTAACTCGACTACAGGTAGCTTGAACTGGCGCAACAGGGAAGATGTTCATGCGTCACGCACTTGAAACGAAAGTTCAGAATGTGACAGTCACTAAACTTCAGCTATTGTGGACTTTGATACTGGCTTATAATATTAAAAACACTTAATCCTTAAAAAAACCTTTCATATTCATTTTTTCCATTGCTGTGTAAATATGTACAAGCAAAGGTTTCAGTTTCAATAGGCTGACTGTATTTTGTGGCAGAAAAATGATAAAAATAATTGCAGAGACAATTGGTAGTCACCACATCTTCAGCAAATCTTGATATTGTCTGTCTAAACTTGCATAGTGATTCCTTTAGCATCCTCTAGAGTGTTTGCAAGCGCAGGTTGCTGTTAGTAAGTTATCGGTTGACTGGTGTAGCAATACCTGTTCCACATCCTGCATGGTTTTGCTATGAGCTTTTTGGTCCCTCCCCAGGCCCTAAGCAAAACCTGTCTGAAGCAAGCACTTTGCATCTGAGGACAGGAAAGGCTGTTATCAGGATGTTGCATATGTTTCTACTGTTACGCAACTGAGTTACAATCCACATGTTAATTCCCTTGACCAAAAGTATTTGCTCTCATATAAATAGTCTTCATATAAATTTGTAGTTACAGAAAATAGTATATAACTTATGATTTGTGTAGTGATTTTCTCACACAGTTTTATCTAGGTTTTTCCATGGAAGTATTAATCAACACAAAATATCACACGTATACAAAAGTGGGAAAGTAAGTGTAAGGAGGTAGCAAATCCCCCCACACACACAAACACACTTGAAAAACAGTAAAGGAGAAGGCAAGAGTGCATTATAAACTCATGTACTTGCAGGAAATTTCTTCTCTGGAAGGACTATTCCCAAATAAAAAGTACTTCAGTGACTTGACTGAATAACAATGAATTTTTAGAAGTCACAGCAATGAGGTAAATAGAATTATCTCATGTGGCAGCACTTCTTAATGTTGCTTATACAGGTAACAGGATTAGATCCCTTTGAATTGATTTATAATGTCTTGCTGCCTTCTTCACCTGTATTTGTAGGATACTTAATCCAAGTAAATTAAAATTAAGGTTTGTCTGGAAGTTAGGAGAAAGTGATGCTAAAAGTGATGTCATGTTAGTATATATGCATGTTAGTATGTATGTGTTGAGGCAAACATTGTGAAACCTGGATTTGTTTATTAATTCCTTCGAGGTGGGGGGAAAAAAAAGGAATTGTTCTTGCTTAATCACACTCACAGAAGTATACTTAAGGTTTATCAAATTGTTTTATCAAATTGTTTAATATATTAAATGTTTCATTATTTCAAAAAGCTTAACATCGGAAAGAAGGGGTGCGAAGTGTTAAAAAGAAGTTTCTGATGAATGTCAGTTGTTTGCAGTTGAAATAGTGTAATGTACACGCCAGTACAAACAGCAGATTACATGTTTCTTCCTTTTATTTCCAATAACTTTCTGTACGTGGTGTGACCCATTGCTTCGGCTGGCCAGCCCCTGCTGTGCACCCAAGCGAAGCTCCCCGTGTGAGTGTGTCATTTGTGACGGAGCTCTTTGCGGGTTTCCTATCCAGACCCAACTGGCACGCTCTGGCTCAAAGCTTCAATTAAGTAGTGGCAAATTGACGGGCTGATAAGGAGTCTTAAATTACACTATTCTCATTTCAGCCAATACAGCTTATTCAGTTTTTATGAACAAGCAGAAAACAGTTTTCCTGTCTTCTCTAGGCCTGGTAGGCAGTTTGTAACCACTAGGTCTGTGCACCTAGTTGTCCAGGTTAGGGGATTGGCTGATGGTCAACATCATCCCTCCTTGCCTTCATGCGTACATTTCCTTCCAGTGGAAGTGAAAGCATACAGAAGTTACTGCATGTCCAGGTTTTGCCCCAACATGCAGTTGGGATGTGACCAGAATACACAGTGTGGTATGGGAAGGGTTCCTCCAGTCCACTGACAGCTTACTCAGTTTCTTTGCATGGTTCTCCATTTAAGTATTAAAAAAACAACAACAACAACAACAAAAAAACAAAACAAACAAACAAACAAACAAAAAAACCCTACAGCAACCTCAGGTTGAGACTTAGTATTTACTCATCCCAAGTTTTATACCAAAATTTGTATCCAAGACTTACAAAAGCTGTATAGCTTTACTGGCTTCTAAACGTGTAATTTACTGAACTAAGAGTCTGCTGCTTTTTGCAGTTAATTTAGGTAGAATAGTGGCTGCCTTGTCTTCAGAAGTAGAGGAACTGAGTCGTAAATTCTAAAAAGATTCAGGTACAAAATGAAACTAGTTACTGTTGTTTTTTGTTGAGGGAGGGATAAGGAAAGTTTCTGACCACTCTTTGTTTGCTGTGCAATGTATTATCACAACCTGTACTTAAACAAGCGTAAACATATTGTAAGATCTTCATGCTTTCCTAATGTTGCACACTCAGTCTTGAGGAACACAGTTTTAATAGTTTAGAAACACGGAAATAATTTAGTTAGTTGATAGGCATTTAATTAAATGTGTGAATAAACGAGTGATTGTTGTTACATCAGCCAGAACAGTAAAAATATTTAAAATACTAACCAGAACGAAGCAATAACCATTTAATCGTCCAACGTGAATGAGTACTTCTTATTTATCTGATAAAGACCATATTCAAATCAAAACTTTCCACTGCTAATAAGAACCTTTATTGTATTGCTAACATTGCTATGTTAAAACCAAAGTATAACTATGGGCAAACACCATAGTATATCTATTGAATTTATACATTTTTCCACTTATTTTAATACTATTTCTTCCTACATAGAAATGTTCTGACTGAATGTTTTACAATCCCTTTCACTAGGTTCTAATGTAGGAAAAGACTTAGATCTAAAATGAGGACCATTTGCCAGCATTTTAGAAAATATTATCAGAACTCTAGTTGTATTTTCTCTGAAATGTTTGTGTCTCTACTTTCAGTTAGATACAGTATGTGAATGGGTTTAGTAAAATGTATTCTATGCCAAAAACAATAGCAAGTCTTCATTCATCACACGATTTCATGTATTTTTAAAATTTAGTTATTAACTTTGACTTGCCTTTAACTTTATGAGGTTTTTGTTTGTTTTGTCTTGTTTGTTCATTTTAATATTGGAAAGTGATTCTGATTCTCTTCCTAGTTCCTGTATGGAGGAACCCTAGCTTCCCACACAAAACTGCTGGCGCACTGTCTTTATTGGATGTCTCTGTGTTAATAAAATGTTCCTCTGCTGGCCTCCACTGTCCTGAAGCTCCTGATGTGCATACTGTCAAAGAGAAGCAGATGCAGCAGGAGAGCATACTGCTGCCTGGTTACTCCGCTTAGCTAGATGCCTTTGGAGTTTAAAAAGACGGTGAGAGAACCCTCACTGCATGTTAAGCCCCGCGGTTTGGCCTGCCCAGCTTGCATGTTTGACACTGCTGCTTCATAGTGGGGCAAAGGTTTCAGCCAGCCAGCTGAGATGTGTGCCTTAATTTTTCTCCTTCTCCTACTTCTAGGCTCCACCAGCCACTGTAGCAATAGCCCCTGCAGCCCATGTGCTGTCAGGGCGCAGACAAGACATGAGTGGAAACAATCAGAGGCTTCTTAACCCACTCACTTAACCTTCCCTTTTCAACTGCATCAAATAAACCAACCTGAACACTGCCTGACTTCAGAGGCTCCTGAAGATTTAAGATATGTATTAAGACATGCTGGGTCCCATGGTTAAGGCCCAACAATTGAGGCTACCCCAGTTTTGGCCAAGATTATTCGTAAGGGGTGAAGGTACCAAGTACAGGTGAAGCTGCTTCTGACTTCATGGTAGTTTTTTTTGGTTCTCTCTAGCCTACTGTGAGAGACAAGTAACTGTGCTGTAATGCTATAACAATTTAAATGTCATGCACAAATTTAGGGAGGTGTCCTTACCTGGGAGGGTACTTAAATACCCTTAGACTTTAGCACATTGTTGAATTTAAGTGTTTGTGTAAGAAGTGGCTGTTCAGAACTAAGACAGAGGCATTGTCTGGGGGATTTTTTCTCCTTATGCTGAGAGAACAAAACTGAGCTTGTTACACGCTTTGCAAAGTTTAGAAATCTTGTTATTCTATTCTATTTTAGATCAGTTACAGGAAGACAATAAACCAGCACAGTTACTAGTGCAGTGCATGCCTCAGTGGTTTAATATGCTTCATTAACCTGAGCAGTGGCTCCAAGCATAGCTTATGACAAGATTTTGTGCAGTTAGTTTGTTCGTATAGTCTTCTTTTAAGAGGGCGTTAACCAAAATTCAATTTCTAGAAGAAGGTGTCTATAGGTATGGTAAACAATGTAGCTTGTAATCAAGAAATGGGAACAAGAGTAACTGCTAGACTGTGCGCTGTTTTCTTCTACCCTTTCTGTCACCCCCAATTTTCCTTTTTTTTTTTCTTGAATATTGGGAAGGGGCGTTGATGAATTGTTCCAGAGCTCTTGCATATTCCCAGAAATCTATTGTTAATAAAATTGGAACCATTTATGATAATAGGAAGTATGTGTGAGTGGAGCTGAGAGAAATAATTGTCTGACTTTCAGAATGAGTATGTTTTAGAGATTAGTATTGTTTCTAAACAATTTCAGTTTCCAGTGCAGAAAGTTGTATTTATGTATATATTAGGAGATAACACAAGATTGCAGTTAAAACCACTTAAGTATTACCATCTCAGAACTAGAGCACCCATAAATATGTATGACAATGTGGTAAGAAGTCAGAAGAAATGCTGCAGCAGAGCTGAAGATTCGTTGCAAAAGCCTTGAATGCTGTCTCTGATTCTGGTTGTTTTTTTTTCCCCCTGGCTTTTAGCCAGTGTAACCCCATTGAAATTTCCTAGTAGGATTTCCTTAGCCCATCAAAGCGATTAATCCTCAGCTCTCCAAGAAGAAAGAAAACCTTTACCTTCACTTATTTTTTGTAGTTTTGCCGTGGGTCCTCACCTTCGTGCTACCCGATTACCTTGCTTTCTTTTTCTCCCGACACTCCGGGTGGCAGATAGGACCCTTCAAAGGGGAGGTGTCGCTAAGGCCATCACCGGGGTCAGACAGAGTGCTTTGTGATACATCTGAAACTCCTTCCTCCCGGCCCTCCCTGCCTTGCTGGAGTTATATTCATCGAAATGCTCTGCCTGGTTCTTTCCAAGCAAGCTATTGGAAGACATTGTTTTGGTTCTGTGTAGATCCTTAGAAACTTAAGGAGCAATGCTTTCCACACACATGCTAAAATCCATTCAAGTTTAATGACTATTTAAATATTTAGAGCATTTAGCTTCGTAATGCTTCTGATTTTATCTTCATAGTTTGCTAAAATTATATCAGTAATAAATACTGGTTATGACAGTGTCTTCTTACACAGCAAAATACAAAAAGTTCAGTACTGCATTCCAAACATGCTTTTTTTTGCCAAAGGTTTACTAATAGGCAATATTGCTCATATGAGTTATATGAGCTCAGATGACACATTATTTCATTTTGTATTCCAAACTACAGAACTATATATGTTTATAATAACAAACTTATTCTTCATTAAGGGTGAGTGAATACTACATTCCTTTTGCCAAACCCATGCTTCCCCAGCTTTCAAAACTGATTAAGTAGAGCAAGACTCTTTGTAATTGCTGAACTTAACAGAAGCTTCATTTCTGAAAGACTCAAATGTGGATTCCCTCTTCTGGCCTGAAGAAATAGATAAGGCCAATTACAAATGCCAATTTCTTTGGCTGCACTCCATGATAGCTGAGTATTGACCTTTTATTTGCCAGAGGCATCTAGGATATTTTGGTAGGCTCACCTGTAAGTAAGCAAATGAAAATGCAGTTACTTGGTGCTTTCCAAAATGACAGCTCGGAAGTGACACTGGTAATTTTGAGTCATGCTGGCACTAGATAGCTGAATGAATTGTAAAGAGAAAGCAGGACTATAATGTTTTTATTTATCTGCAATTTCCATACTGTTCCTCTTCTAATATAGTTGTACTAAGGGGAATTTTAGTTTACGTTACAGCACAGTAAACAGTTTAGTTACAGCACTGGAAATACCAATGGAAATAACAGTTTCCAGCGTTTAATTGTGAAGCACCTCCATTGCAAGATGATTGATTCTCTTTGTCAAAAGCAGTAAGTTGCATCTTGTGATAACATGTATTTATCCTAAGATTGCGGACTCTTCTTCAGTTGCTTGCATCTTCCCAGAAGGACCATGTAGACCTTTCACTGCAGGTTAAACCTTTGCTTTTTCTTGGCACTTAATGCTAACTTCTATAGAGGCAATAGGAATTTAAAGAAAAATACACATCAGTTACTGTATCTTTAATTTACACCTCTGAATTTGTCTTGGAATTGCAAGATAAATCTCCAGTACGTTTACGTGTATTGGTGCTCTATTTGGAATCTTTCTTGATATGAAAACAGTGTGATTAATGTCTGTCAGACACCTAAATCAATTTAAACCTTCTGTTTCCCCTTTATTCTTATTCATTCTAAAACAAAAAGCTAAAGGTTAGATTATGGCATTTGGAAACACAATTGCAAAAGAAGAGCATAAAACGAGAAAATATATTTCTACATAGTATTTGATGAGGGATCTTCTTTAGGTGCTCCAGTAATTTGGCTGTTTGGGGTGCAAGCTCTGTAGCCTGATGCATCATGACAGATTTGCACTGGAAATCTATTTTAAACTTCGCCTTCCCCCCTGCAGTTGTTAAAAGATAGAATCTCCATTTGCTTCTTCATTTGACCTGCCATTGTTTTATTTATTACCTGATTATTTTTAGGGAAGCCTACTCTAGTAAATTAGAACTTTACTATTTCGGCTTGTTGCACACAGCTGAGATAATCCAGTTTACCTCTCTCTTCAACAACCCTGAATTTACATTTGTTGCTGCTTGATACAGAGTGCAGAATACAAAATATTACAGAATTTTGCAGTTCAGAACATTTCTAAGACTGTCTGAAAATTTTAGGAAGCATCCATTTTACGGGTATTTTACTAAACATACTTAAATTAGCTTTTACTTTTTCACTGAGACCACTAATAATAATAATAATGCAGATCACATGTTTACTTTTAAAATGCTTTCTCTAACTGCTTTCTTCCTATATCTTTTCAGATTTTGGAGTCTTCCAATTACACATTTATTAAGTACTTGGGTTTACTGCAGATGGAATTACTGTTTAGCCAAAAATCAAAATAATTTCTGTTTGAAAGGCCTCTGCAAGCACTCACAAATTTGTATTACGTGCACATTTTGCTCTTAGTCTTTTCTACAGGCTAGAGTCCCTGAGAATTCACTTGGCTTAGAGACAAGAGTGGGTCCTAGAAAGAGACTCCTGCCAAGGTTGGGACTCAGCAGAGTCCATGAATAGAATGCGAGAAGTGTCTGTATAGCAGCTTTTAACTTAAAACCACCACCAACAAAAAAACAGCATTACAAAATATTTTTAAGTGAAGTAGAGGTCCCCTTCTTCATTGTGTTTTCAAAGCTCTTTTTTTTTTTTTTTTTCTTTTAAAACTCCCACAAAATCCTTAATTTGCTTGAAATTTCAGTGCTTTTTCTCATGCATATCAGTAGAAAAAGTTAAGTTTTAAATAGTTGACCTTGGAAAGTTGTTTCTGGCAGCAGGGACAATCTCTTCATATTAAGTTGCGTGTCATTATATTGTCAAACAATATAGAAAAATAACTTTTTGGTCATTACTATGATGTTTGATTTGCACGCCAGCTTCCCTGCAGAAATAATATAGCTTTGAACAGCAATGTTCAGAAATTTCACCTATTCTTTTGATACTGTTTTTTCATGGAGTTTTCATGGGGTTCAGTTCCTCAGCTGAGTACAGAAGCATTTTTTCAGATGGCCCTGCACTGACCCCAGTTTGAAAATTCAGTTTGCCTAGCCTGCCAATTGTATGGCAGCAATATCTATTTTATTTTTATCATTTGCTAAAGACGGTAACCACTTTCTTCCTTAACTGATGTAACCATGCCCTCTACTTTCTTTGCTTTCTATTGCTAAGTGAGTGATGTTGTTGAAACGTTGCCTTACATTAATTTTAACAAGTCTAACGATCTTTGTTTACATGGCAGTGAGGCAGTGAAGGGTTATTGAGGGTTATGAGTCTTGTATATCATCTGTGATAACTGAGAAGTTTTGTGTATGAAACTGACAGTACTTGCTTCTTATGAAAGGGGATCTTGTATAAACATAACCTTGACATCATCTGAGAATATATGGAGAACGGCAAAGGTGTCTGATAACCATTACTGACAGTAAAGTGTTTCTAATATCAATATGATTCTAGGGTATTTAATTAAAGGCGGGCTATAAATCGTGAAGATATCTTTCAAGCTAGAGCACAATTTCAGTTGTTATCTAGAGAATTAAATATATCCAGAAGTTCAAATAACTATCTTTACTAATAGTTCTTATACTCCAGGCACTTCTTAAATCATAGGTGAAGACTGAATACCTTAATTTTTTTTCAATCTTACTAATTTTTTATACAAAATAAAAGACATTACATAATTATGCTCTTCAGTGTGACAAGGGGTCACCTGAATTAGATACTTAATGAAAAATGTTGATTTTACTGGATAGTGCCTTTCCTTGCAACTCACAGTCTTTCACTTATTATTTTTTCTTATTACTGATGTCATACTCTAGTTCTTGGCTTGAATTCCAAGCCTTTACCCAACAGTGCTCCCTAAACTCTTTACTTCCGAATACTCTTCCAGGCTTCTTCATTCTGTGAGTAAACTTCAAGTGGCCTCTTTTGTTCCTACAGCCCTGGTCATGTCTTCTTCTGGGCTGTCTCCTATTCTTCAAGTTTTGCTTTATACCATCATATAACTCACCTCTCTGAAAAGAAGTTATGTTCTCATTGCAGGAGATGACCTAGCCATGTACCAAAGCCAGTTTCTGGAACTTCGTCAAAGACTATTGTATGCTGAAAAAGAAAATAAAAAAAGATCTCATGAACTGAGCAGTGCCCTAGATGAAATTAAACGTATAGTTGCAAAAAGAATGAACTTGACAACAAATCATACAGGTTTGTACGCATGAAAATGTACTGTGTTAAAAATTTGAAGTTTTGTGTGCTCAAGTTTCTTTATCATTGGTATGGGGAGAAAGATCATTGCTTTGTTGATATCAGCATTAGGTAAAAGTTTCTATTGAAAAAAAATAAAAGAGTGGTGAAGTAACCTCTAACCCATCGTTAAACAAAGTTAGTAATCAGTAAATCAGTTAGCAACTAAAAAATAAGGAAAAAAAAGGAACTGAGTGCAGTGATGTCATAGGGCCAAGTACAAGTCAGACCTGTAATATTGTTAATCTAGTTTTTTACACCGTTTGAACTCTGTAGCTGCCAACTACAGAGCACCAAATAAGCTATTTTTTCCAGCTTTTACTATGCCACTACACACTGATAATACTAGGACTGTGTCTAATCTGGAAGGCAGGTACACCTCCTTGTGTGTCCCTTCCTCTCCAGGTGGGGAATGTTTTGGCCACGAGTGCTTTGCCATCATCCTGCCTTGTGCCGGGTTTCCTGCCAGCGGACCCCAGGCACAGTGGTGCGCGTGGTGGACGCGCAGTCTCTCCTCGGCTGGCAGACCACACGCAGCTGGGTGCTTGCCTGAACCCAGGAGCTGGGAAGCCCCGCGAGGTCCTGCTGGCTAGCTATAGCCTAGCAATCTTCCTTCTAGAATTTATGTTTATCTTGCAAGTAGTTTGTTAACAATATGAAGGAAAATGCGAATTCATGACTTTTTTTCTTTTCCCTTTTTTTTTTTTTGAAGTGAATAAGTAAGGCTACTGCTTATAAATGAAGCCAGTTTAAGAAAAGAAATTAAAACCTTTGAAGGGGGATTTCTGTGCTTTTTTTTTTTTTTTTTGAAGAGGAACACCCAAATGCAATTAAGTTTACTGTAGTCACCTGGCTTCTTCCCATTGTTTAATTAAAAGTTCATATTTATTTAAAAAAAAAACATATTAGGTGCTTGCCTTACAGGCTATTGTACATCCCCGTCTATCTGCACAGTGGTAGTTGCATACTGGTAGATCAGACAATTTGATTCTGTTCCCTAAAAGAAACGATGCAGTAGTGCAGGATCTGTCTTCCTCCCTGTTCAGATTGGAAGAGCTACTTCTCTGGGGAGAGAAGGAAAGCCAGAAGGGGCATCTCTGCCCTGGAAGCATTCCACAGCACACCCGGACTTAAAAAAGAGTCTGGATGCTACTGAAAACTACTGCTTTAAAATGCTTGTTTGCATTCAGTACAGTGGGTTCGTACCTGATTAGAATAGAGAATTAACCAGGACTCTTAGAGGGGGAAAAAAACAAGGTGCATTCCTTTTTTGTGTAGCTACCTTGTTTTTTATCCTGTTCTTCCCTGCCTCTTTTTGTTTGTTTATTCAATATTAATTCAGTGGGACTGTTCAGATGCACATAAGCAAATGCTTAACTGTGGGTAGGCCTTCTAAGTGTTAGGCTGGAGACAAGTTGACTGGTTGTCAGCCACCAGTAGTGTCGCTTACTGTGTACAAAGAGTTATGGCCTAGTGCACACAATAGCAGTAGAGGAGAGTGCAAGTCTCTCTTCCCTCTGCTCTTTACCCTTATTGAAGCCAGCTAAACATGAGGAAGTGTTAAAAGTTGTCAGTTCACAGGGTTCAAAGCAGAAATTTCTTAAAATTGCTGAATATTTTTTCTTTTCTTTTTACTCTTTACTAAACTTTAAATTTATTTTTTCTTTTATTTTTACATTTACTGTTACTGTACACAATAAAAGTAAAGTCCCTTGCCCAGTCCTTGATAGATACTACTTCCTAATAAAAATGGAAATTCCCTAGAAAGTTGCAAAGGTGTTTAAACGGGAAGAAAAAAGTTTCTATGCAGCAAAATTCCAGTACGTTTAATGGCAAAGCACTTTGAAAGGCTGCTAACATGATTTTGTTGGCTAAAGGTTGCTGAGGTGTTGTTCTGATACCATGTAGTGTGCTAGCACCAGCCTCTTTGCACAACCGATAAAGTATCTGGAGGAGGCAGCTGCTGAAGTAGGAATGACCGTAGATAAATTCACAGGAGCTGTATTTTCTTTCAGACATGCGCATTGTAGGTAGCTAGTAGGGAATGACAGACAAAATTCTAGTATGGGAACCATATGTCATGAAAGAAAGATTTAAGCCTTGAGGCAACTGGTAGAGTAAAGCCTGGAGGGATCTGCAGTTCTGTTTCCAAGTAGTTTTCTTGAAGCTTAGAGGGACTATTTTCTGTTCTTCCTACAATGAAATGTAGTCTTCATTTTAATCCATTCAAATACCTTTTTTTTTTTTTTTTTTTAAATTGCATTGTACATATCTTCTCTGCTCCTGTGGGTATCTTACATTAAGTATATATTTTTTTTTTTGTAAGCTTATAATTGAATTTGTAATGATTTTAGAGTGAAGTAGTTCAAGTTTTTATTAAATTTATTTTAAAGAATTTTCACCACCACTGAAGCACTCGAGAATGTTTATATCAAGGAAGAGAAACTGGCAAATGAATGGTGTCTGATTTTCATCTGGCTTTGTTTTTTTTTTTTTAAAAAAGAAAAAGTATTATTTTTATAAGGTCACACCAGTTATTTCAACCTGAATAAATATTCTAATTATTTTCATCTTTGTTTTAATCTAGTAAAGAAAAATAAATATTCCTTATTTTTCTCTAAGCTACAACAGTCTTTTGTTTCTCGCATATTTTTTTAAAGGCCTGGATCTTGTTGTCTCTTTTACCATACTACTTTTTATAACCTGGGAACTTCTGATTGAGCCCTGAAAACCACTGTGTGTTAAATTTTGGGGAAAGCGCTTAACTTTCTTAAGCAATTAAGAAATTAAGAAAGTTAATAATCAGAATCTGTATTTCTTTTCGTGTAAAAACTTGTTTGCCAACTATGCAAAAATCAAATCTTTTTTTTCCCACTGCTTTTAAAATAACCGTTTATTGTGTTTTAAGGTGGCCCTGTCCTGCAACTGTTTAGGCACAGAGGAATGCAGGCAGAGCTCCCAGGACGTTCAGGTGTGGAGCTTTGCGTGATCTCCTGCATGGGGGGGTCGTACTGTGCCGTTCTCAGCTTATGTTCCACAGGAGGGGCTCAGGCTGACTGCAGTGTGTGTGTGCTGCAGCATGTTACCGTACGCTCATCTGTGAGACCTAGTCGGGCCCATTTCTGAGATAGACTGGAGAAACTGGGAAAGTCGCATTAGACTAGAACCCAACCACCAGGCAGGGTAATTATTAATCATTATGAAGGGTGCGTTATATAATCATTTTTGATGAATGGTCCTGATTGAATAACCTTGTATGTGGTAATCTGCTAATATTCAATTGAGGAAAACACCTAAATAATAGCTAGTTAAAAAAGGTAAAATAATAGCTGACAGCTTTTTATTTTATGTTTACGTGTGGATTTGTTGTTTCTTTAAGATGATGTGAAAGAATTAAACCTCACCAGAAAACTCCCCGTGCATCTTACAAACATATACTACTACCTACCTCATCTTCGAGAATATCAAGATGCCATTTTTCCAAATGTTATTATTGGGCAACAGAGAACTAGAGGTAGGAAATAAAGTTTAATTTATATTTTATACATATTTATTTTTTATATTAAGTTCTAGCCATGATGCATGCTCAAAAGTGGGAGGGTTTTTTCCTCCCTAAATTTTATAATGTTGCCAAACTGAATAAATGTTAATGGGAAGGCAAAAGCCATCTACCAATCCCATCCTAATTCAAGTCAGGCACTGGAACAGGTTGCCCAGAGAGGTTGTGGATGCCCCATCCCTGGAGGCATTCAAGGCCAGGCTGGATGTGGCTCTGGGCAGCCTGCTCTAGTAGTTGGCAACCCTGCCCAGAGCAGGGGGGTTGAAACTAGATGATCTTTAAGGTCCTTTTCAACCCAGGCCATTCTATGATTCTAAGTCCTTACCCCTGAGTGTTCTGATAAACCTTTTTAAATATTAACAAAAATAGTCACAACTGAAAACATTCTTTCCATTTTCAGTCATCTGTTCATATGGCTAAGAAACATTGGTTGGTATTTTTTACCACAAGACTAGTATAAGTAAGGAAGCCACGGACAATTTACAATGCATTCAGTTTGCTGAAGTTGAAGCAAATGGAGAGGTGATGTGATCATTTGAAAGATACTTACAAATCTTCAGTGTAACTTTTTCACCACATGAGAAATCAGCTGACACCTGCACAAATAATAATGAATTCCAGTTAACTACAACACAAATGACTAAGTTGCATCTTCTCCCAACTTGTGTGGTAGGTAAAAAGAGCAGTCAAAAGCAGTAAGCAAACAATGAACTAATCAACCGTTTTGCTGCATTTTATATTTTGTTGAAATTTTGACTTTTCTTTGGGGGTGATTTGATGTAAAGAAACATTGTTGATTGATATATTGTTGAAAATAACTTCGCAATGCCTATGACAACGGATAACTTCCAACAGTCTTCTCATTAGTAGGTGTAGTTAGAGCAAAGGGATCTAGTGCAGTGGTTCTCACTGGAGTGCTCACAGATCAGTGTGAGTCTGCAAAAGACCATAGGTACTCAGCAAAATGATTTGCAAGTAACCCTCAGAAAATCAGACACACACAAGCAAGCAACAAAAAAAAAAACAAACAAACAAAAAAAGAAAAGTAGTAAGTAGCGAAAGAACACTCCATGTTTAATTTTTATGTATTTGTAAATGAAAATCACAATAGCAAGACCGAACAGGTTGACCTTCAGTGTGTAAGAACAAACAAAACCCCAGTGGTTTAGCAAGTTATGTGCTGGAAAGGAACATTGGAACTCCTGCATTTTTAAGTTGACACTGGCACTGATGATGAAATCTGGAGCAAACCACTAACTGCACCTGTTCCTTTCCTTACCAGCCTCCTAAGGTTTTTGTGAATAGGAATATTCTGCAAGGACTAAGAATTCCATAGGTTTATTGAGCCATATTAGCTCACTCACTTCAGTAATGCACTGATCAATGAAAAAAGAGAGGTGCTTACTGTCTAATGATGTTAACAGTAGCACTGTTTTGCTACTAGTGGAGTCTTTGCCAGATTAAGTTCCTTTCTTGTTAATAATGGTTGTGCGTACATTCCCTTTACTTGACTTAAGATTATGTGGCTTTTGATTTCTTTCTTTGCAGTCTCACTGGTGATGGGTATTCCTACTGTGAAAAGGGAAAAACAAAATTACCTGATGAGCACTCTGCATTCCCTATTGTATGAACTTTCTGAAGAGCAAAAGAATGACTGTGTAATAATCATCTTTGTAGCAGAGGTAGGTTTGTATGGAAAGGTACAGTATACTGATAGAAAGATGATATGGAAATTCGTGTCTTAGTGTAATACTGTAGGAGATGCTGCAAAATACTGTCAGCCAGGCCTCTGGGAGGTGTTTCTTCAGTGCTGGAGGAGACAACAATTAGTACCTCAGTCTTCGTATGTGGAGAAAACCCTGCAACTCAGATGGCTGAAGGGGGAAGAAAGTCTTATTACATTTATAAACACAGTTGTTATAGTCAGATTTTGATATAAAATCATATGAACTTATTATCTCTGAATGTTGTGCACTACTGAAAGAATGAAAAGTAAGTCCTTCACAGAAAAGTTCCATAGAACCTGAAAAAAAGTATATTTATTCAGTCTAACAAAAATACAGATTATTTATCTGCCATTTTGACCTCATGTAGCTTGCAAAGTACCTTGACATGTTGGAGAATTTCTTGTGAAAAAAGAAAAATGTTTTAAATTGTTCAGAGATGTGAATATTCCATGTTGGAAAAGTAAGCAGTTCTCAAGGTAAAATATTAGGGGTAAGTTATATTTTTCTCATTCCAAAATGTCTTGAGCACATTGGAAAAAAATAAAGAAGAGAATTAGCTGGTGACAGTTAACTTGCAAGTGAAAGACTGTGTAATTATTCAAAACTCATGTTTATTCTTCATATTTCTTTGTGCTTCCGTAAACAACATTAAATTTCACTAATGAATCGAATGTATTCTTAATGAACGTATTCTTACTAAATACATGCAAATATTCATTAAGAGTTAAAGTCCATGTTTGTAGTTGAATCACCGCTTAAGATAGCTTTTGTAACTGTAATACTATCAAACAGAACATAGTTCACATCATTAAATTGGGTCATGACTTTCACGTTTCTGTTTGGATCACCTGATAATTAGGCCCAGTTTTACTGGCTCTGGTTTCTCTTTAAGTGTAATTTTCAGGAGCTGAACTTATTTTACAGTTGTGTGTTTCCCAATGAAGAGCCCTGGCAGTATGAGCTTTGCGTAGCTGCCATTTAGATAAACCTTCTATTACGGTGCTTTAGAGAGTTCTTTGAATTTCTGAAGGTTAATTTCTGAAATGGTAGTTTCCCACTGTGGACAGTTCTAATGTGCATTTTTAACAAACAGCTTAAGTTTTATTAACAGTCCAATTCAGCCAATTTAGGATTAAAATGCTGCTGTAAGAATCAGTCTCTCCCCTTTTTCTCACTCCCAAAGTCACATTCATGCAGCTTTCATTTTTCAGCCATGCAGTAAATTAGAACAGGTTGATTGTGCTGATATGAGAAGTGATAAGAACGTGTAGTTATGGGGAAAAGGGCAGGCATGTTCACTGATCATGAATGCACACCTTCCTTTTTCCCACAAAGCTTCAGAAGATCAAGTTAAATGTTTACATCATGAGTTAAGTCAGAGTAATTTATTGGCTGAAAGTGAGTAGCAAAGTTGCTAGTATTTTTTCTTATCACAGTTCTTTATGTATCACATCACTTTTTTTTTTTTTTACTTATTACAATTTTATTGTATAGCTGGTAATGATTACTTGTGTATTTAAAAAAAAATCTTAGCTGCTCAGACAGGTATTGCTTTGGAAATCACATCCATTAAACTCAGCACTGCTTAATGTAGTTAACAGAAGTGTTTTCCACACTAAAACTGTTAATTTTATGAAACAGCAGCAATGAATAAGTATGTCCTCAAAATTTCCAGACTCACAGTCATAGTTTTGTTATATTAGGAAGAAACTCTTAGTAAACATTTTAGGTATTGTTGGCTTTAGAAAATTTTGCTTAGGTGACTTTTCTCAACAGCCCCAGGCCTCTTCTGTGATTTTTGGATGATTAACCTGAAACAGTTCTTTTTAGTTACAGTTATATGACTGTGCTTTTCTGGCAAAATTGAAAGCTACAGAATAGTTTATGCAGAAAATGGTTTGGCCACCTGCAGAAGTAACAAAAAAGCAAAATGCCATACTATCCTGCAGTAGAATTGCTACTGTAACATATTGCTCATGCTTGGAATGAAATGAATTAGAGAATAAAAATGAAACATTTTCATGTAAATATTTCCTACAAAATATTACTTAATGCTTAATACAGAAATGGGTGACTTGAAATGAAAACCCACTTCTTTTCTGTAGGTGAATGCAGAATATGTTAACAGTGTTGCAGAAAGTATTAAAACCAGGTAAGTCCTGTACAGTGTGATATTCAACAGCTAATAAATGTATTTTGAGTTTTTATGGAAAGAATTAGAGAGCATTTCAGCAATAAATTACAACTCCACCATACTGAAATGGAACTGCTAAGAAATGAGGCAAAGGTGCGCTTTTAGTATGTGTGAACACAAGGATTCAGAACACAAGGATGTATATCAGTTTATTTTCCTTTTTCTTTTCATAGATATGCTTTAACTAATCAGATGAGGTCTCGGCTTAAGCCTCTGATAAATATTTACTTGAACCTAAGTATTTTCCCTGTGAAATTAATGATGCAATTTAAAGCACCTGGGGCTACATGCATGTATTAGGTCCCCCCTGACAGATGATATCTGCATTGTGCTGCAGTACTTGTGTCACTAGTTTCTTTGGTACACAACATTTTATGTGAATTAGTTACTCTGGCAGAACCCCAATTTGGCCAGTATTTGAAGTTTTGAAGAACAGCCATTTCCCCTCTGTCCTTTAAACTGTCTGCAACAGAGCTCTCAATCTATCAGTGCTTTCTTAGAATATTAACAAGAAAAAAAGTTGAACAAGCTCCCCAGAGAGGTTGCCCTTTTCCTTCACTTTTGAAGCTTGGCTGTTCCTCCTGCTCCAGTCGGGTTTCCCGGACTGTATTGACGATGTAGGTTTCCTCCAGATGGCTCCCTAAGCTGAGCCTACTGGCTAGTAAGTAATATCATCAGCTTCCTCCGTACAGAGGATTTAGCTCAGCTGGGAGTACTGCAGTTTGGACAAGATGAAGAGGCAGTCCTCCTTTGTACTGTTTAGCACCACAAGGTAAAATATGTGCAGCAACTTCAGCACTTGCATCATTTTTATGCTGTCCTTATGTTATTAAAAATGTTTCTGCAGAGTAGATGCTTTGTCAGTGTTACATGGTAAGAATGAGATTGCTTTTCATAAGCATGCTTGTACTGTGATACACTTAATTTTTTAATGTTAGCCTTTTTTCATTAATACGTGATTAATATATTAATGGGGAACTCAGTTCTGAGAACTTCTTATTTCAGTGATCCTTTACCTATTAAAAACTAAAGAATATTTGTTTTTTAACATATTTTAGAGGGAAGGGAATACTTGACTTCCAGGTCTGGCTCCCTAAATTACATGTTTTTTCAATTACCTACAAAATGGAAAATGTAATCCTTTGAGACCCAGACTCCCTATACCAAACCCCCATTCCAAGACAGCATCATTTTGGCTGGAATGTAGAATTAGAGTTAGAGCAAGAGTAAGGAATGTGGTAGCTCTCACACAGTTGTGTGTAATTCTAGATAGTGGATTTGCTTTTGTGAATTACTGCTGTATTTTGGCAGGATTTCTGATTCACATTTCTCTTCAGTATTTTCTGTGACTTGGATGAGTTACTGTCCTGTCTGTTTTGATGGTTGTCAAAGATCTCTTCCCGGTTCCTAATGTCCCTGATTGGCAACATGGGTGATTTACATTCTTTGCTAGAGTTGCGAATTCCACTTCTGGAGGAGCAGACCTAATTTTTGGGTCTGCTGGTTGCAGTCAAAAGTCTTTTTGAAGAATGGGGTCTCACTAAACTTTTCTTCACAGCTTCCCCAGAGAAATCCAGTCTGGAGTCCTAGAGATTATTTCTCCTCCTGCTTCTTATTACCCAGATCTTTCCAATCTGAGGAAAACATTTGGGGATTCGGAGGACAGAGTAAGGTAAGATAGTTGAATAAAACCTAAGAATTCTTTTCTAAGAGTATAAAAATGGAAAATTCTGCAAAAGTCAGCATTGTTTGAGGTGATATGGGTTTTGTATTTCAGAGCTAATGGACCTCAAGCGTACCCTTTTTAACTATTACACAAGGAGTTCTTGAGAAAAGCTATGCTGCACATCAGATTCAGGGTGAGAGCCAAAGCTTCTCCTTTGTGTCCTGTCTCTGGGCATCCCACAGGTTTTAAACCAGATGGATAATGCCAAGAGATGATAGACTAGATTATCTGGTGATAAAGGAAAAATAGGAAAATGTTTTATTTAACAGATAAGAGAGGGGCTCTGAGAACACACAAAGGAAGCCCCATGTGGCTCCTTAACTAACTAGTAACAACTAATGTGGGTTTAATTAATGACCTAACTTGTGGTGATTATGGACATTTTACAGTACTGTTAATGATATATCCCAACTTCTGGTGATTTCATTCAAATTTACTAAGACAGAGATTATAACATAACAAAATTGATTTATTGGAGGAAAGTAATTTTATTTTGACCAACAATAACTAATTTATTTGAAAAAAAATAGTGTGCTTAGGAACTGCACAGACAATGCCGTCAAGAGAGCTGCAGTACTTAAAGTTTAGGTTGAATGAAATCAGCAAGTGTATGTATGCATGTATAAGGGGTTTATAGATAAACTTTCTATCTTCCAGAGTACGCACATGCTGACTTAAGTTTAAGATATGATTAGATTTGAATCACATATACAATTATTATACACATATACAATTTTATATTAATTGTTTTATATATTGATAAATAACTCTCTAGCTCAAGTCTTAGAATTGAATATCAAATGTCAGCTTCATCCTTTGGTAAAATGAGATATTGTACTTCATAGAGAAGAATCTGTGTTAACGTTTAAACCAGAAAATGAAGTTTATCAACCTGTTTCTGTGTTGTTGATCAGTAAAAGCACTCAATTTTATAACATTGTGAATCATCTCTACTGTTCATAATGTAATAAGTAGACTCTTTTTAAATCATTTGACATGAATATACTTGTTAAACATTCAGTTTCAGGCTGAGTTGATACAGATTGGAATGTCTTGCTTAGTTAACATTAACTTTTATGGGAAAGTTAAATTATTTACTAATGTTTACACTGATTATAGAGGAAATTTTAGATCAAAAATACCACTTGAGCATTTCTTGATTTCTTCACTTAACAATGAGTTAGAATACTCAACCTTATGATTTTATTGTTCTAATGCTTTTATTATACAAATAACTCTTGGAATCCACCCAAGAAGATTTTCAGAATTTGCTGCTTATATTTAGGTGGAGAACGAAACAGAATTTGGATTACAGCTTTTTAATGCTATATGCCCAACCTAAGGGAACATTTTATTTACAGGTATGTTCACATTATCATTAAGTAGCTGCATTATATCTGTACTAATTATTAGCTTTGGCAGTTTTAATTTTTTTCTAAGGCCTCAATAAAAATACCATTTTCTATCTATTTTGCCTGTGCTCTCTACAAGTATCCATATATTTCTGTGTTTATATATATCTTGCAGCTAGGTACTATTTGATTAAATCTATCTGTGTACCTTCCTGACATTTATGATACCAAGGTAACTGAAGCATGAAACCCTTATTTCATTAGGTTAAGAGAGACAGAGTTCAGTGTGTTTTCACTTGGTGCATGAAGACAGAATGGTGGTGGTAGGTCCAGGTTATAGCCCAGGTCATGATGAAGCAAAATACCTTAAATGACTTTTCCAGATAGGGAAATGTACCAGTATAGTGACACTGGAGGCGAGGTTGGTACAGATCCTAAATTCTCCAGATGATTTAGTGTTAGATTTTAAGAAGATCCCCGTGCATTCAGGCTTAGGTTTAGCCATAATTCAAGATTTGTGCTAATATGCATTCCATAATGACGAAGTTGTAGAACACTGTTGTGACTTGGGCAGCTTTGTAGAACCCCTGAGTTAAAAGAAACAGGAATAGTGGCAATTCTGAGAAGTGAGTTTTCAACCCAGGAAGATCAGGTGAAGACATATCTAGTGTGATTGTAGTATAATTTAAACCAGAAGGGACCTGGTGCAGAAATCTGACAATGTTAATTTTTTTCTCCTGAACCGAGATGAAATTTGTATCAGAATATGGAATTCTTCTTCCATCAGAAATTTCAAAAATTATCATGATTGTTTAATAATGGAACAGATCTGTAACATTTCTCATAGCTCATGAATGTCATCAATTTTAAAAAAGCTCAGAACAGCATTTTGCTTAGTTCTTACATTTTTCCTGAGTCTTCTGCAGCTCAAACAGCCCTCAGGCTCTGTGTCACATAAGTACCTCACAAGATATCCAGAAGCAGCAGAAGAAACCACAAGAGCAGGCATCTTGTACAATTCTTGTCAGAATTCAACACAAATGTGTTTGGGCCGGGCTACTCAAGAGTCTATGGTCCGTTTTAAAATTAGGTATAGGGACTCAGAAGATAGGGGAACAGAGAGATATGTTGTCTACTGAACATTTAAGGTTTACTGGAAGATGAGGTATTTTCCTGGGACTTTCATATATTTAAGAACACTCCCAAGTTTAGTAAATGCACTAGAGTGTTGAGGCATGGGAAACATGGTGAAGGCTAATGATAAGCATGCTGCCAGACACCTGTTATCCATTTCTGTTACTGATGTTGCAGAATTATAAAGTTTCTAAGCATTCATATTTGCAAGGAAATGACTTACGTATTCTCAAATTCCTTTAAAAATACAAATATGTACGTGTGTTTTCTTACCTGGGACATCATATAAGGACTGAACTATGTCATTTGGAGCAAAGCCTGGATTGTATGGTCTGGTGATAGTTATTGCTGCATTAAGAATTTTCTTAGAAACTATGCTTTCCTCTTATCCTTACCTAGTATATCCACTTCTTAATGCGTGTGTCCAGTCTGCAACTGCTTCTCTAGCACAGATTCTGGTCTGCCCAGAAAATTCTCTGTAGAGTACACCTGAAAAGACAGAAGACATGCTGCCATAAAGTTGGTTATGATCTCCCTCCATTTGGAAGCCATGTAGTAATGGATAGCAAATAATCTAAAAATCCCTTTCCTCAGCCTGGTAATAAGATTCACTTCAGTAATCTTAGTGAAAACTTGAGCAAGCATAGATGTTATTTAATGTTTCATCAGGAATAGTATCATTGGGGTGACTCATATTAACTTCTGAATTTTGAAAGAAGATAAACTTTAATCAGTCTTGATGTCTACAGAACAGTTGATATCATGAGCCAGGCAAGATCTTAGATGAATAAACATGTAAACACCCATTCTAGGATAGTGCTGAATCAGGATTTAAGCAAGTAGCTTTGTGGAGTGCATAGAAGCTAATGGGGTTACAGTGCGGATGAATCTTACCTACTCATCAAACAATAACTTTGAAAAAAGATAATGAATCACATCAGTCATCTCCTGTCTTCCACCTGAAGCATTTCTTCTACCATTTTTTTTTCTTGAATTAGTGACAGCCTTTTTTTATTATTATTATTTTTTGGTGAAGTTTTCTTAATAAAAAATGAAGAGAACTTTGAACTAATTGTTTTCACTTTCACTATACTTCCTGGAGTCCCCAAGAGGCCCCTCGATACACTTTAATAATGTCAGAGACAAGATAATGGGATTTTAACATAGGCGTAAAAGCAGGCATTCAAATCCCAGCCTAGTTGTGAGGAGATGCATTTGTTCTTTGTGTCCATATAGACTCAATTCATCCTAAAACATTTCAAATCTGAAAGCATCTTTGAGAGACTCAGATACAGCAGTTTTAGGGAAGTGTTTTTTATCAGCACTCAGGTGAACCAAAACCAAAATCTTAAACAGATCTTTTAGAATCTTCAGTTAAAATCTGTTACAAACTTTGGACTTGGTTAATTGAAGTGCTGCTATGCGTTTTTCACCTCGTGATTTTTTTTCCTTGTGCAGGTTGGGGGAGCTGCATTGTGTATTTATATACAACATATATGTATGTACTGGCAATATATATAGCCATCAGCACTTATCTATACACCTTTATTGTAATTTTTATAGTGTTTTTCTCTGATGGTTTTAAGGCCTGAGCAAAAGCTCAATGAAGTCATTAGGAGTCTTTTTATTGTTTCTTTTTTTTTTCCAGTAGACTGTAAGTCAAACCTTTTATTTGGTAGAGCTCTGAAAAAGGAATAACTTTCACGAAAGTGCATTTTTATCTGAAATTTTCTTTATACCCAACAACAAAAAAGGATTTTAATGGAATGAACTAGTAGAGGTTTGTTTTCTGTGGGAAATGAGAGAATAAGATTTTTCAGCTTAGCAGTCTTCACAGATTTGTCGAACAATGATTCAGAATAGAAAAATACACTTGTATAGTTTAGAAAGGAAGATGTGTCTGATGCCTGCACTTCCATTGTATGCTACCACTTTTTTGTAACTTCTTTATTCTAACTCCTCTTAGGCAGATAGTCCACAAAAAAACAAATGGAAAGCCTTTAGTTGCCTATCGTTTAGGAAACTGACATGGCCTTGCTATTGTGCATGTATCTTTTTTTCATGACGAAGTACTGATGAGTAAAGGGAAATTAGCTGTGGCCACATGTTCTGCTGGCCTTTAGAAGGAAATTGGGCAAATGGACTAGACAGTTCTTATCTTAAATTTCGTGAGCAAGCTGTGTACAGCTACTGCATAACTTCCTCTGGTAGATAAGAGCATATGAAGAACAAGTGGCTGTAAGCTGAAACCAGAAAAATTCCAAGTAGAATGTGGGTACAGTGTATTAAATGTTAATGGTAATTACACATAGTATAACTTACTGAAAAATACCTGATACTAAAATCACTAAGTGATGGCAAATGCTCTTCAAGAATATGCTTTTGTTGAACGCAAATTATGAGGCTCGGTACAGGGTTCATTAAATTACTTTTTATGGCCTGTGCTACATAGGATAGCAAACTACACTGTGTAATATTCACTTTCCGCTGTCAGCTCCAGAAGAGACCATTTCAGACATCTCCCTAGTCAAAACTGCTTACAGTTCAGAACCACATTCACAACCACTTTGCATCAGAACCTCTATATTTTTCACCTTTAGAACCTTTGTATGCTTTCTTCTAGTGTTTCTTGATATGACGATCTCACTAGATTTTTGAGATGCTGCTTTCTCTGCCTTTCCTCCTTTTTTTCTTTGTCCCTCCAGTTTCTCTTTGAAGATTCTTTAAAACTCTCTTTGGTTCCTTGCTCTTCTCCCTTTACATGTATCCACTGGATAATCCTCTTAGCTCATGTAATTTTATGCAAGACTTCTTGTAAGTTGGTGGGTTGTTTTTTGTTTTCTATTACAGTTACGCTGTTTTCTTCTGCATAACTGTCTCCTCAACTCAAACCTCAGATCTCAGGTTCTGTTAATAACAGTTCATCTTGATCTCAGTTCATCTCCATCTGTTTTTTGATATCTTACCATCAGCATAAGCTGACAGGATCAAAAAAGATCTCTTAATCACGTCTTTCAATTTTTTTCTACTTCCTCTTTGTTTCACTGTTGACAACACATTTCTTCCCCACCAGCCTTATACTTGTACACTTGTAATGGCCAAATTAAAAAAAAAAAAAAAAAGAAAAAAATAAATTAAAAGCTGTAGGCCTGCTCCCTCAAACTGCTGTTGCTGACTCTGCACTGAATCTGTTGAGGGTGTAAAACCAGCAGGAAACCACGCATTTTTCCCCATAGCATTCGTTGTCTACCTATTTAGCTCCCTGAACCAGATTCCAATGCCATCAGACAAGCACCAGGGCCAGTAAAGTACAGCAGTTAGATCAAGTGAACCATATTGTTACACTGCGCGCCAACAACATTTTCCTGAAGGCTTAAACTCCTCTTCCTATGTTTTTCACATCCATAGCAGATTCAATCCCTGAATTACTTGCTCCTTAATTATTTCTGGAATCCACTTATTTTATTTGTGTAATTGCCTCTAAACTCCTTGTTTGAAATCATTATCCACGGCTTTAGTAACTGGCACAGCTTCTGGCTTTTCAGATCCCCCATTCTTCTCTGAAAACCATACAAAAACGCTGCCAAGTCCTTTCCCATTTCCTTGATGGATATCATTCTCCTTTTCTGACTATCCTTTAGTTGGCTTTACTGTCGTGTTCAGTTTCAGCCTTTACAACATGTTGAAAGGTCTGTGTATTTCTGTCCTTCAGTGTTTCGCAGCATGTTCTTTCTTCCATGACTAGTATTCCCTGAAATGTCTTGCTTTCTACTAGCCTCTCAGTAATCATCCCCAGTTCTTCTCCTCTGTCACCTTTTAGGTATGACAGAGTCTGCCCAGCCTAATCTACAGAGCCTCTGACCATCTGCTTTAGACGTCTTTCTTTCCAAAGAACTTGCTGCTGCTGCTTATCAATGCTTATACAACTTCAGTGCAAACTGTGTGTTGTCTTCCTTAACCTCTGTCTTTTTGCTTAAAGTTTTCTTTTAAGTGATATCTCTATAAGGTAGGGAGTCCTATTTTCTTGCAAAAATGAGAAGCACTCATGGTGTTGTAGTCAATCCTGTAAAATAAATATTTAATGAATGAGATACTGAAATGGAGATGTATGTAGAAGCTAAACGGCAATCCACTGTAGTTTGGCCCAGCTTCAGTACACACTGTGCAGCAGTCACGCACAACGCAGTTATCACTCACATGTAGCAACATCACCACCCCCTCTGCAAGCAATAAAACCACCAGTTGTTTTTTTGTTGTTGTTTTTCCCAGTTGGAAGATGATATTATAGCCAAACACGATTATATTCAAAGTATAAAAAACTTTGTGGCTGAACAGTCCCAAGAGTGGATGATTCTTGAGTTTTCCCAGCTTGGATTTATTGGTAAGTACTAAGGCCTCAGCAGGGTCAATTGATTTGGAGCTGTGTAAGTAAAGTAGGTCTCATTAAGAATGACAGTTCATATCTGGAAGGACTTGCATATCAAAACTTCCCTGGCTCTTCAGGATATCTCCCACTGAAAGTCTTTTACTTTCTGTGCTCTTTGGCACTGTCTTCTTAATGCAGCATAGGATCTAGTAGTTGAGTTCCCAAAAGAAGCAAGTTCTTCCATGTCAGGGCACTATGTGCTCCTGCAACGCATGGCCTTCTTTTCAAGAATAGAATTTGCACAGTCTATAAAACATCTATTTCCTTTCCTTTGTGGAGCAGAACATGTGTCCCATATCATAGGATAGTTTTTGTTTGTTTTACTATTTTTATAATAATTTCCTTTTATATTTTTTCTTGGGTTATAAAGCAATTTACTTGTGATATTTACTTGTGATAACACCTTATACGTGTCAGGTCAAACAAAGAAATCTAACAAAATCTGCTAATAAAAATAGCAAGAGAACAAAATGAATAGTGATAGTATTTTAAAAGCAAGACTTTTTTATATCTAGGTCTTAATTTAAATATATTCAGTATATTATTGCCATTGAAATTGTATGCTTAGCATTTTGAGAGATCATTCAGACTTTGTTTCATCTGACACACTAATACACATTACTGGCAGATTTGTGTTTGAACTAGGATATAACTGCATGCTTGATTACTCAGCTGGTTGACTGTGTGAGAATATCTCCAAGCATGGGATGGAAATCTTTTCAAAATTTCAACAAGTTGGAGGACTAGTAACAAAGTACCAAAGCTGGAGTCTGTGTAAAATTTCCACTAAATATCAGAATTGCACCTGTGTGTTTAAGGCTGGAGTAAAGATAAAGCTGGTGATTGCTGTGCAGCAATAAAATTATTTGAATATGCAACTTCTTGTCTTGCTTTCAGGAAAATTGTTTAAATCAGAAGACTTGCCACTCATAGTGGAATTTTTTCTAATGTTCTATAAAGATAAGCCCATAGACTGGCTTCTAGACCACCTGCTCTGGGTCAAAGTGTGCAATCCAGAAAAGGATGCAGTAAGTATGTTTATGAATACAAATAACATGCAAACAGTCTCTGTGACAAAATAATTAATTTCAAAAAGCAGAATCAAAATCTCTCAAACGACTTGAGAGCTGATACAGACTTGCATAGCATGGCACTGTGTTGGAGCCCAGTGGGGTGTATGGAGAGTCCTGACACAGAAATTCAGATTTCCACATCAGAGCTGTTTTACATCTGTCAGCTCAGAACATGGTCAGTGCAAGTGCTCATCTGCCTGCAACTGGTCATTGAGGCAACCCTGCAGCACTAAAGAAAATTTCAAATATGTAAACCTATATGGACTGTCACTTCTCATAACCTTCTACTGGTAAAGCATACAATCTCAAGATCACAGTTTTGAATTTTATGTACCATTTCCTTTCTTTCAGGAAGCAGAACTTAAGTGTTTTGCTTTAAATCTTTTACTGCCTGAGAAAAGACTTGACTTTTTGCCTGAAAAAAAAAAAATGAAGGGAAATGTGTAGACTGAAAAGACAAAATTATACTTTTCACTGAAAATGAAAGAAACTGTTGTGTTGAATTGCAAAAGATGCCATTTGTAGCATTACAGGTGAATCCGATGATATGTTAAACATTTCTTTACATCCTTTTGCCTTCTTTAACTAGTCTTTGGTGCTGGTCACTACTCACAGTCTTCCTGTATAACAGACTGTGCCCCAGAGGAATGACCAGAGTTTCTCTCCTTGTTTTTTTAAGGTTCAAGAGTTTTGTTTGATTAGTGTAGTGAGTCCCCACACCAGGTGTTTGCACATGTTACTTTTGTGTTGACAAGGAAGAAAAGATAGATAGGAGTTGTGCAGAGCAGGAGACTGAGGAGAGCTGAACAAATGGGCTTCCAGTTTTACTGTGTAGCAGAGGTAACTTCTGGGGCCAGCAGAAGGTGCCTGGTTTTACACTTCAGTAATGCCTCTGGGGAGTCTCCATTCCCAGTTTATGCAGATAGAATTAAACTTTGAAATCCTCCTGCTGTGAGGCTGGCTTATAGGAGTTAGAGTGATCCGTAAGTACCTCTAATTTACGCTCTTGTCTGCCTGTGATAACAGAGTAAAAAAAGACACTATGTTAATGTCAGCCGTTCCAGATCTGTCTCAATGTGCCAACCTCAACTTCTATAGATTAAACATTTTACTTTCATTTCCAAAATGACTGTTCTAGCTTATGTCGTATATAAATCATATCTGAATCATACCTAAAACAATGCTGTGTTCCTGAAAGGCAGGCAGGCAGTTCGTGGGAGCCTGTCTTGGCCAAACCAAAGCACAATGGTATCAGCAAGTTTCTAGTGAGTTTCACTTCTGTAATTGCCAGTTCAGTTGCTGTGGGTATTAAAATTGTTGAGTCAAGTCATCCTTGTGCTGCCCCTGGGAAAGAATGAGCAGTGACAGAAACCTACTGGAACTACTTATAAGGATACAGAAAATGGAGGCTGGGAGAAGGGCAGGGATATCCCGGCTGCTGTTCCTCCTGTACAGATTAAAGCAGTGATTTGAAAGCTGGAGTTTCCTATAGAAAAGGCAAGATGACAGAAATCCTCACTCTCTTCCATTTCTCTCTTCCAAGCAACTGAGAGTGTCACTAGGTGATCACACACTGTGCCTCATGGGAGGGTCAGCAGGTACCTGTTCATGGCTTTTATCTGCCATCCCCTGATGATGGGTGTTCGGCACAGCTGAGTATTAACATCTCAACATTCAGCTACATCTGTTCACCAAGTTGGAAGAAGATTCATCAGATATCTGTGTGGTTCAGCAACTTTATCATGTTTACCTCCTGTGAACCATCGTCTGCCAGTTTGACTAGCAGTGGCACATATCTATCAAGTGTAGTGGAGACTAGCAGGCTGCAAAGATGGAAGCCCTGGCTCATCCAGGAGCCTTGTTTTGGCTTTTGTACAAATGACCACATCAGTCATCCTGTGGTACTGATTGTTTTCGGCTGCTGCCATAAGCAGTTCTTTTGGTAGTGCCGCCATGGCATGAAAGAAGATGTATCAGAGACTACATTAGTTTAAGGGTTGAACTGCAAGCCCTGTCAGGAGAAAGATTAGAATTTTATTTTCTTAAATTGCTTTTTTTTTTTTTTCTAGCAGACATACAGCACTCTTCAAAGAAACAGCTGCCAGTAAATCAATTTGCATCTATTGTGTTCTTACATTGTTTTGCTGAACACCTGCTGTGGACAAATGTAAAAATACGTAGTTCTGCCTAAAAGCCTTCGAGGTGGTTTTGTACTTTTAATTAGCCCTTCCGTGAGAACCGTAAATCCCCTATCAGTTTTGCTATTTAAGCCAGCTGAGTGAAGACTATCACTTCTAGCTTTAGAAGGCATTGATATAATTTATGTAACATTTTTATTTTATAGAACTGAAAGCATATTATTGAAGAGGTAAACATTTTACCCTCTGAAATCTAAAGCTGTTAAACCTGCAATACAGAGAGGTTAAATGATCTTCCAAACTCATACAATAATTCTGTGGCAGAACCAAGAGTCTCGGGGAGTCTCATTTTAATTCTGCACTGTTCTATGCCATTATGCCTCATTATGTCTTATTAATTATTGTAGCATGTTTGCTTTGTTGTTTCTAACATTGATACTGTATGGATATAGAGCAAAAATTACATTTAAAGAAATGACTTGCTATCATATAAAAAGCAGGAAACCCAGAAATTAGTACCAATTATGGTTATTTAATTCCCAGGTATATGTCATGTCACAAAGTGTATCTAAACTGGAAAATGGGGCTATAAATACAGTATCTAGTGGCTTTATGTAGTTTAGGATAAAAGATATGTAACATATAGTATAGTACAATATAGTACATTGTAACCCTCGGAAACGTAGCAGAAAGAGCCAAATGATAAAGATAAAAATGTAAGCAGAATCTATCTCAAAAGGGTCAGTTTTGGTCAAACTAGAATGATATGGCAAGGCCAAGACTTGAAACAAAATTTTACAGAAACAGTTAAAAAAAAATCTATCAGTTTCAGATCTGAGATGCATTTTTGTTTTTCCAAGGTGTGATTGATGATGTGCAGTCTATACAGTGCAGAAATCCCTGAATTAGCAGTGGTTGAGCCTGCAAGTCTACATAGCACCATGAGTGGAATTATGAGCTTATTTCTGGAAACTGTATTTGAGATAAGGTGTCTGTTAATCTAAGGATTACTCATGTAAATATGGGTAAAAAACCTGGACCCATACCCTCAAGGACATAATGAAATTGCCTTATGGAAGTTAGTTTGCATCTCCTTTATTTAAATAAAACGTCACCCTCTTTTACTTTCTTTACAGATACACTGTGAAAAAGAAAAGGCAAAGTTACGTATCCGTGCTAAACCATCTCTCTTTCAGCATATGGGAATTCATTCGTCACTGTCTGGGAAGATACAGAATTTGAAAGTAAGGATAAGAAATATCTAAATTATATGCTTTTGTTCTGGCTTGTTTCACAAATTGGTAACGAGCATTTAATCTTTGGCATTAGATGGCTTTTCCATTTCCAAGAAATGCTGGCTTACAGATTTGGGGGAGGAGGGCAGTATGGATCTGGCATCTGAATTGCAGATATGGCATACTGCCTCTGCACAAACATCTTTGAATCTCAATCTGAACACTTGCACCAGTCATAGTAGCATTTCATGGCATGTAGGAATACTCTTCACAGCACAAGGTTTAATGTGCTGCACACCATATAAACACAAAGGGTTATGATGGTCTGTTTTGGCTGAATAGTCCACAATACCAATGCAAAGCATTATTAATAAGTAAAGTATACTGGTAGGATAAGGGCATGGCTCTACTGATGGCAGTAGATTGTTAGGGAAAGTTTGGAGTGCAAACAGTAGATCTAGTAGGTATCCGATAAGGACAAGAGCAGTGAAGCACCAGATTTCAGAGACGTTCTGTTAGTGCCATTTAGACTACTCATGAGATAATTAGAAATGCAGTATTGGATCAGACTGAATGTTCGGGTAGCCTCTAGCAGAGGCCAATATTGGATGTTCTGGCAAAAGGTATAGTAGACGACCACAAAACAGTCTACCCTGCAGAAGTTTAATCAGAAATAATCAGTACAGCTTAGTTTACAAACTGTAACATTGAATCTCAGTGATAACACTGAAGTAAATATCCTGTTTCTATCAGAAATAGATTGTATATTTTTTGACACTGAGGTAAGTGTTTTCTGGAATAGTTACCTGTAGTAATTCAAGATATTGGAGCACTTTTTTTCATTGTATTTTTGTGAGTGAAATTACATTTCTTTATATCCAACAGGATAAAGATTTTGGCAGAAATGTGCTACATAAAGCACATAAAAATCCACCTGCAAAAGTGGCTACAAGCCTAACAATATACCAGCAATATACCTTGGAAAAAGTTTATGAAGGAAAAGACTATTTTTGGGCTTCAGCTCCAGTGGCTGGGGACTATATCAGCTTCACCTTTTTAAAGCCACTAAATGTAGAAAAGTAAGTATTACATGGTATGGAATATGGCAGCCTACATGTATCCCGTTTGGAAATGACTGAGTCTGCTCAAAATCACCAGTGCTCAACTGTTTGCATAAACCATAGCCTGAGTACTGGGGAAAAATCCACGATTTTCTGTGTACCTGCTCCCCTTCTTGAACTCCCCTCCTCAAATACATTTCTTCCTTGGTAATTAGAGAGCTTTTTTGTTTTCCCTTTTATTTCTTCATTAAAATATTAAATACTCTACATTATTTTACAATAACTCTTAAATGAATTTGTTTTTAACTAATGAATTTCATCAGTGGAGTCAGTGAAAGCTTTGTTTTTATAGTTGTCAACAGAGGGGTTGTTGGCATGATGTCAGCTCAGAGATCATGTCTCAGACAGCAGTGCAGGTGAAAGCACAGAGCAAGTATCACTATTGTGGGGAAACAATTAAGAGTGAATTAATAAAGGTGGAATTCAGTTGCAGATTCAGAAACTTCAATGTAGTATCTACAGTAGAGATGTCTACATAAGGTAGGTGTATAAGCTCCTGCTATACATGACAGATAGCAATCTACTTGATACATTCAGTGCAAGTGAGACAGCTATTCATCTCGTCATCCATTTGGTCACCTGAGTCATTTGCTAGGCTTCATTGACTGTATTGGGTATAGCTGTATTGCCTATGGACACTTAACTTAAACATTTGGGTCACAGCCAGACATCTAACTTCAGGTGTTTGTATCTATAGCCAAGTTCCACCTTAAATGTTTTTCTCATTCAAAGAGATCTAGCTCCCTGGCTAACTTGTGAAAATGTACAGCTAATCTTACAATATTTGATGGATTTCTTAGGTCTCCATTGTTTGATTGATACTGGAGGAGGGAGATTGATGCATTAAATATCCTTAGCTCTTTTCAGATATAAAAACCTGAGAACTCTAATGCCAGAAAATCAAAACCAAACGGATTTTTTTTTTAATCTCATAGGTGTTTTTGCTTAATGCTGATAATTGAAGTCATTCTTTGATAGTGCTCATTGGCAACAATCAGAGATTATTGAGAGCACCTGAACTGATCAGTATTGATAAAGAAGGGGATTCTCTTGACATGTAGTATACACTCTTCTAGAGACGGATTTTTCCTGTCACTGTATTCCAGAAGCCCATCTTACCTAGGCTTTAGGATGACAAAAATGGATTATAGGGCAGATCTTCCTTAGCCATTTAAACATGAACAAATTAATTGATTTGGATTTTGAGCACCAAAAAGGAAGGAATACTTATATTCGTGATTCCAGAGAAAAATGGTTTTAATGCTTGTTTTGTTTAAAATAAAAAGCCTCTAGTATGGTTTGGTCACACATTGGAAAGTTTTAATGCCTATTTCTGTTCTCTGTAGCCCACAACTAATTAAAGTGAAGGTATTTAAAAGTTTCCTTCAAAAAAGGAAATACCTGCAAATAATACACCTTTTTTTCATCAGGTACTTCTTTAGAAGTGGAAACATGGAGCACCCTGGTGATATACTATGTAACACTACTGTGGAAGTGTTGCCAGCTGATGTGAGTCTCTCATTTCCACCTGCAATACACAATGCTATTTCATTTTAAGAATGATATTTGGGATGAAAGGTCATGTCCTAGAAAACTCTGCTGAGGCTTTTTTCTTTTGTTTGTTACAGGAAGCTGTAAAAAAAGAACTGGTTGACAATGGAAGTAAATTTAACTACCCAGCAACCAAAGATGGATATTTAAAGATAGGTAAATTGCTTATTGTCACTTCAAAACCAAAAAAATTTTGTTTTTCCATACAAAATGTTTGCGTTTGAGAATTTCATTAACTCTGTAATAAATACAATGTTCCAGGATGGTAACTAGTAAGGAAAATAAACCCTTTGCACTGCTGCGTGTTGTAGTATGGGATATTTGACCACTGATTGTCCTATTTTGTTTTAAATAATGAAGAACCCCACCACTGGTGTGTACTGCGTCTGGCCGGGATAGAGTTAACTTTCCCTGCAGCAGCCCATATAGCATTGTACTCTGCACTTGTAGCTAGAACAGCGCTGGTATCACACCAGTGTTTGGCTACTGCCGAGCAGTGCTGGCACAGCACTAAGGCTCTCTCCAGACCCCCCCAAAGCCAGTAGGTGGGGGTGGGCAAGAAGTGGGGAGGGGACATGGCCAGGGCAGCTGACCTAAACCGACCAAAGGGATATTCCATACCATATGATGTCACACTCAGTAATAAAAGCCGGGAAAGGGAAGGAGAAGGGGGGGGCTCTCGTTGCGAAGACGTCTGTCCTTCCGATCAACCACTGCGGGTACTGAGGCTCTGCGTCCCAGGATGTGGCCGGGCATCGCTCGTTGGTGGGAGAATCACTTGTTTTCTCTTTTCCTCTGTGCTTGCACACAGGCTTTGCTTGTACATATATATAGATATTTGTTGGTTTTTTTTCTTCGGTTGTGGTGGAGCGGTTGTGGTGGAGTTCAGCTGCCCAGCAGGGTAAAACCACCACATGGTGGCAAAAGCCAAGGCATCTAATGAGAGGAAAAACTTGGCCTCTGCAAGGTTTTAATAGGATATTTGATTCTGGTTTGGATTTTGCAGCCTTAGCTAAAGAAAAAGATTCCTTATTGATTATGACAGCCTTAACTTGTGCTCCAACCTGAAATCAAGAGATAACATAATCAACCATAACACAATGCATTTTTGCCCACCCCCCAGCTTCCCCTTCTTCCTTCCTCAGGGTAGTACTTGACTTCTGTAAATGAACTGCAGATTCTCCACACACCTGCCAAGGCTTGTTTTCTACTGTTACCTAAACTAAAGTATCAGTACGTGAATAAAAATGGACTACTGGGAGATCTACTTTGCTTGCCACTTTTCTTCTGTCTATTCTTACCACATAATTGCTCTTTTTTCCCAATGAACCACTTTCAGCTCGCCATCACTTCTTATTTCTCCCCTACCTCCTCTTGGCTATTTTGTTCTAATTAGAGATCCAAACCAAAATGTTGTCAACTCACAGTTATATATCCAAGTTCATAGGAAATAAATATCAGATGGAATGAGTGTTTTTTGTTTGTCTGCACTGATTTTATGGCAGTTTGACAAGGTTAGTTAAAAAGTCTAAAACTAGCGAAGGAATATATTAAAATTGATCCATGATTCCTCAGATCTCTTTTTAAAATAGTCGTACTTCTCAGAAAAGCTCTTTTAGATTCTTTAACATGACCCTGTGGGTCATATGTGTATTGTCAATACTAACATAATACTAACATTTTTTAACATTTGTAGCTGCAGGTTTCTTATTTTCTTGTGGTGTTCTTCAGTTCCTTATTGCTTTAACTGAATAAATGAATCCCTATATTCAGTACAAATCTTCTTGTTTATAGCTTTATCTTTCAGTGGCTATAGTTCGAACTTTTCCAAATGATTTTTTCCCCTACTGTTGCATCCCTAGAGTTAATTTATAATTTGTAATTTAGAACTTTCACATAAGTTCATTTGGAAGTATATTTTATTCTAATATAGGCTTGTACTGATGTTGTTTTATTTTTCATTCAGGGGCTTTTGAAAATGGAATTGCAGAAGGCAACATCAATCTGCCACGAAAAATACAGGCTATTCGTTTATCAGTCAATTCTGATTCTCCTGTATGGACAATACTCAGTGAGGTAAGCATGTTAATAAAAGCTTTATTAAATCAGTTTTAGTTCCTCCTATCATATAGCATTGATAGTCATTTTTATCTAATTTCGAGTGGAATTCTGTGTGGCAAAAAAATTACACAAATGGAGAAGTATGTTAATTACTAAAGGGAGAAGAATTTACTTCATAGTCATAGAAGAAGTGCTGAAAATGCTCAAATGAGATAATTCTCCAATTTTGGCAATGCTGTAAATATGTCCAGTAGAATTTGGGTCATGATAAACCAACCAACCAACCGAAGGAGACAGGGAGGCTTTTATAGCATTTTTCAGTCACCATCTTGGGTATTAATTACCATATGCAAACATTTTCAGATTAACATGATTTTTTTTTTTCCTTCAAGTATGAATGAAATGTCTGAATGTGTGTGAACCCATAAGTAGAAAACATTCAGCAGAAATCACTGAAGAGAATTACTATAGCCGTACTTGGAAGGAAGGATGTCTTAGGCAACACTTTTGCACATTTTAGAAAATAATATATTCTGTGGTGTTTTTTTTTTTTCCCAGGTACTTATCAAGACATCTGAAAACTGAAAACTTGAAAAAAAATATTTTTCACATGTCACTTGTTAGACTTGTTTGACAGCCAGGTTAACAGCAACAAAAACCTGCATGGGTAGAAAGAACAAATCCAGACCCATTTAATTCTTAATACTGTGAATTGGGAAAGAGTAGAGATGACTGTTAAATCTTCATATAATATAAAGAATATTAAAAGCTATGAAAAACTTGATCATGTTAGAGAGTTCCATAAAATGTTGTTGAATAAGCTGTTAAATCTAAAAATCCCTTCTTAGTTTGGCTACATGAATTATATATTACTGTAAACAATTGATAAGGCCTTACAGGCTGTCTCAGGGACTAAAACATAAAAGTATGATAAGTTTCACCAGAACTAAATATATGGACATTTGGGGAAAATATTAAGGATGTGGTTTGCAACTCCACTAAGAACACTGGTCAGTTTTGGAGGGGAAATAGAACAGAAAGAAAAGTTGTCAGTATTCCTTGCAAGTACTTAGAGCAGTCCACCAGAGAGAGGAACGACTTAACAATATGAAAATGGATCTCAAACTTACCACGGGTTTCAGCCGTAATGTAGCATAAGGTACGTATAATATATATATATTTTTAAATGGGAAATGCCTACAAGTTAGAATAACTTGAAAATCAAACAGGTATCGTTCAGAGGACTGTAAAACTTTTCTGTGAATTGTGCATTCAGTTAACTACAGGAAATAATCAGGGTATCATTACTATATTTTTGTAGAAAGAAAATATATTTAAATAAAATTTTGGATCCTGTCATTTGATAATCAGTATGTCCTGATACTTCAATCCTTGCCAAAAGCCAACACTCAATACAAATTTAAAAAAAAAAAAGGTAAGCCACAGTGGTCTCATTTGAAGTGGTTTGGGGAAATTGCACCTTGGACATCTACCTGTGATGTTCAGAATTCCTGTATCACTTCCTTAGCACTTGAAGCACGAGTGCGCCCTCATTCGCCAGCACATGCATTGCATCCTAACTTTAGACAGAAATAAAATGCACTGTACGCTTTTGTATGGATTTGTATTAAATGCGTTAAATTAATGCAGAACGGTATTCTTAATGTAAGAGTATTTTATTTAGAATAAGATGAAACAAGTTTTTTTGCATATGTTAAAACAGTTCAGAGGGGATGTTTTTTAAAGACCATCTCTAATAATAGTTTGATAATTTACGGTATTTAAAATATATGCTGTGGTGCTGTGTGTGTGTAGATATATGTATGTATTTCTCGGACCAAATATTGCAGCCTTCACTAGGTTAAGAATTTAATGCAGGTTAAGAATTAATGCAGTAATCTGAAGTGCTTAAAGATACACAAAGGGACACCTTTATTGTCCATAAGCATTTACAGTAAAAAGAAAGGTTGAATGAGACTGAGAGCATCATTAAAATGCAGTAGCTAAAACTAGAGCAAGGGAAAGAAGGGAAATAAAGTGGCTCTGCATAGAGCTACGTGGCACGCAAAGGGCAGAGCCTCCTCCCTCTGACCCAGATCAAAATAGCCTTTCAGATCTTTTTTTTTTTTTTCCTCTGCTGATACAGGAGTCAGAATGACATTTAGTCATGAAAACTTGTACTAGGGCATAAAACACAACTTAGATTACACTAAGGGAAGACAAAATAGAGGTTTTTGAGGTCATTCTTGTCTTAACCTGAAATGCTTTAGCATCTTTGGGGAAAAACAAACTGAACTGAATACGGTCCTCTAGCCAAAATGGCAAAGCAACAGATAACCCACAGACCACTTTTCTTTTTCTTTTTTTTCTTTCCCCTGCACAGCTTTAGAAACTTTTATGGGTGTGAAAATGATTAAAGTCTAGTTCTTTTCCTGACACCTCAGTTCAGTTCTTAGCATATCATAACATCTAGTACTCTTGTTGAAATCTCATTGTGTCATGGGGATTATCTTCATCTGTAGGAGTTTGTCAAATGCTTCAGAACGGCACCAAACAATTCAAATTTTTGTAAATGTACTATAACGCTGTAGTCTGAATTACCCTGTTATAAGGCATGTTGCACCTGCCATCAACATATGAAAGAAGTAGAAATCAAACTGGAAAGAGCATTTGTGGTAGAACATTTTGCTACTTAAGTGCATTATCTAGTAGAAACTTAAATCTTCTTTTGCTATTGCTTTCACTGGAACAGTCACAGCCGGGGAGCAGTGTCTGCATTCGGACTGTCTAGCAGTCAGTCATTACAGGGAAGCGTCATTGTATAAGAGGGAATTTCAGGTCAATTATTAATTAAAATACAAAGTGCTAAGGTAATAGATTTTGTTACCACAAACTCTTATTTTCACAGTGAAATGAAATTTTTAACTGTTGAAGTGTAATTCCAAAAAGCTTATCAGAAAACCTGAAATTATAAGTGACTAGAGTTTTGTATATATAATTTTTTCATTCTGTACATCCAGCTCTGTACTTCATTTATGCTGTTTCAGTTTTTATGTATTTTACATAACCACTGCAATCGTAGAATACACTTCCCATCACTTTGATGTAAATGAGCTTTGTAAATGTTGAAAGAGTAAATAACAAATGCTCGCATATGCACTGTTCAGTAAAATTGTGCTTAGTCCCCATTCTTTCCTGTGCTTTATGGAGTGCAGAGATTTCTTGCACAGTCTGTAGAACCACAGCTCCTCTATGAAATTGAAGGAACCTCGTGAGAGGAACTCTGGATCTTCACTGAGGAATTGATAACTAAATCATGAGTGCTACAGCACCAGTAAGTTTAAGACAACAGAGCGTAATAGAAGTACGCTTACATACTTTTGCATGTTAATATCAACAATTAGCTGTGTGTGGTCATAACAATCTCCGTTATGCAAGGAGTGGTTACAGAACATATACAGCTTGCCTTTTGATCCTGAAAGTAAGTTCCTACCTGTGGTTTTCCATTTAATAATCTGTACTGAACCTGCACGCACAGCACACCGTGTCTCTAAGGCCAGCTTAAAGGCTCCTCATGAGAATTTTCAGCTTGGGTAACTGACCTAGGGGATACAGAACATCCTTTAACTTTGCAGACGACTGTTTTTGTACTGTAGGCATTGAGACTGTAACTTAAAAAACAAAGGCAGTAAGTGTAAGTTAAAAAACCATTCTCTTAAGAGGAGTTTCAGGTTCCATACCAAATCACTGACCTCTTTCATTAGGATATTCTACTTCAATATTTTCACGTGGTTTAAAATATAGTCTCCAAAATATTGGCTACCTCATTGTACATATTCATAATCGGGTTAAATGCATTTGTGGGAAGAAAGCATAGTTTGCAAGCTAATTCAATACTAATGATGGTTTAATGTAGCCATTTTGATTTCCACTGAAGTGCAGTTATTCATTTCTCTGAGCAGTGTGACTCTTTTCTCGTCTTAAATCCTTTGAGGGACTTTGAAAGGGAAATACTAACATTTGTTTCTGATACAAAAGGCAATTATGAACTCGGTTTTACTGATTTTTTTAAAATGTTTTTATTTCCATTAATTACATGATCCCTAATCTCATCAGTGTTACTGTGACTCTTTGTGCAGCCAAATACAAGTACACATCTCCTCTAAATGCAAATGGAGGATAGATTTACACTGAGAAGAGACTAGACTCTTAACAGGAATATCTATTAAAATTAATTAGGAGAGATTTAATCCACAATTGAAGATGGATTTGCTTATTGAATTTGAAATTTCTCTCTCTCATTTGCATGAATGTTGAGGGGATAGCATCACATACACAAGGATCCTAATTTTCCTCAACATTTACTTTTTCCAGTACTCTAAGTCACACATTTGTTAGCTGTCCTATTGGTTATACAAACTAGTTGTCTTTGAGATTCCCGTGTTTCTTTTTTTTATATATAAATATTATTTACTTTCATAAATGTAAGATTGCAAATGCATCTTTCATAGATGCCTTACAATGAACAGCAGGAATATTAACAATGAATTCTGCAGTGAGCAGAATTCTTGAATTCTTCAATTACTTCTAAAAGGATGTATGTGTATTTCAAGCTGCAAGGATAGTTTTCATTATCTTTTCTTCTCATGATGGAATGCACAAGAACATTCCTCGCTTCTTTTTTAGCTAGAGGTGTCTAAAGATTGAAGTCGCTGTAGGAGTGTGGGTACCATTTCTGAAAAGTACATTAAATAGGGATTTGAATTAAGGCTTGAAAGGTCCTTCTGATCAGGTATTCTGATAAGGTATTCGCTATATCTTAACAAGAGAAGAAATTACGTGGTTTTTTTAATGAGATAAATATACATTGTGCTTAAGTTGTGATGTTTACATTGATCTTTGGAGCTTGTAATTTAAATAAGCTGTAGCAGTCATAAGTTTTGATGATGCTATCAAATGAGAAATATAATCAAATTAAGTTTGAAGCTTCTGCATTAGTTTACAAGGACCTTGTAATGCTTGAAAGACAGAATATCACAAAAATAAATATGAGCATTTGGATTTACAGGTCATATTACACATTCTGGCGTTAACTCCAAACAGCTCTGAGTTATTTAGGCTAGTTAGCAAACTAGTATGTGGTAGACATGAGCCAAATGGAGACCTCGAGGTGTACATTTAAGATCCCAGTGACCATGATGATTGTTTATCTGAAAAAGTTCGTCCTGGAACACGTATTTATGATCTTAAAGGCCAATTTAACGGAATTTGCCATTTCTCCTGGTAACTTTTCCACAACCGGGGCAGAGCATTTAACTCAGAGGAAGCGGTGGGCATGCCACCCGACCCGCCCTCCACCGTGTCTCGCTTGGTGCGGCCATCTTGTCGGGGTTTTATACCTGCCGCCCCCCCTCTCCCCCCCGGCCGTTGGTGACGCGGCCCCGCCCTGCGCCCCGGGCGGTAACGGCTCTCCCGTCCCGCGCCTGGGCGCCGATTGGCGTCGCCACGGCGAAGCCGAGGGGCGATTGGCGCGGGCTCCGCGTGCGGGGAGGCCGGCAGCCCGCAGGCTGAGCCGCCATTGGCGCAGGCGGCGCGAAGGGCACCCGCGATTGGCGCAGCTACACCTGCCCGCCCCCCCCTCCTCCCTCCCTCTCGCCGCGGCTCGTGGAGGTCGCGATTCGCGCGCGGATTGGGCGGGGCGGCGGCTGCAGGGCCTCGATTGGCTTGGGCGGAGCGGCGCGAGCGGCAGCACCTGCTCCTCAGCGCCCGCGGCCCCGGGA
>VXAA01004209.1:1020191-1055774 GCA_013399115.1 Anseranas semipalmata
GGTATCGGTTCCGGCCCCGTGGCTGCGTGCGGCCGGGCGCCGCGTTGCCCCGGCGGCTCCTGTCGTCCCGTCGTGGTCTTCTGGCAGCGGCCCGCCCGCGGGGAGCGGGAACCGGGGCGCTGCCTGAGCACCGGGCGGGCGCTTGTGTGGGGCTCCGTCGTTTATTTGTTTTGTTTTGTGCATTCTGAGTTGAGAGCGTCGTCCTGGAGGTTTTACTCAAGCCAGGGGTGGTGGCAAAATACCGCGGAAAGTCACCCGCGTGAAATACCCACGTTAAATCTCACTGACGCTGTTTGTTTTAGCGCAGTGTATTTAACACTTCAAAAAGACAGGAGAGTACGATATTCACCCAAAATACAGGAAAATAAAGCTTTGGATACGAACTCCGGAGTGGTTTTCATGGAGCGGTTCCAGCTGGGTGTTGGCGCTGGTCAGGTGGATGCCCATGTAGCTGTATGGGGGGCAATAAGGCAGCACGAGGCTACAGGTGGAAGAGGGAGCATGAAAACGTGCCCTGGACGGAATCGGTACTTGGCCCCAGGAAAGGCCCCCCTGTGCTGCTGGTGGCTGCAGCAGCTTTGAACTTGTGAGCGAGGAAGGCTGTTCATGGCAGCCTTGCTGCCCCTTGGCTTGAGAAGGCAGTTCCGTGGAGAAGACTCGACCCTCTTCCAAGTACAAGTTGCTAATAATGTAAAAGATCCTGGCTTCTATTTCGTTCTCATCAAGAGGTATAATAACTGCAATGCCACTAATTTAGTGGCATGCGTAGAGTACATAAAAGACCCTGGTGCAGAGGTCTGGATTGACGTCCTTGTGCTACACAGCGTGCTGTAGAAATCAAATCGGGTGGGAAGGGCCCCCGCAGGCCTGTGCTCCAGCCTGCTGCTCGCGGCAGGGGCAGCTCCGGGGCCAGCCCAGGGCTTTATCCGCTCCCTCTTGGAGAGCACCAAGGCCTGAGGCTGCGCTGCCTCTCTGGGCAGCCTCTGCCACTGCTTGGCTGCTCGCAGGGGGAAAAGAATTCTAATGCCCAGTCAGAACCTTTCTTCTTTCTGTTTATGCCTGTACTGTTGTCTAGCACATGTCCCGCAGATGGTGGCTTATTACTTGAGATGCAATATCGTGCTGATGTTGCAGCACTGCTGCTGGTCCCAAGAGCTTGCTCTGCAGCAGTACTCTGGGCTCGGGCGTCTCTTCTGATGTGTAGATGCGCTGTAGTTACCCATGTGCCCGTGGGAAAGAGTGACCAAGCTATACAAAAATAGCTTAAAATTACAGGTCTGAAGGTTTTCGTAGCTGTTCATATGTTAATTAATCTTTAAAATCTATTGAACTTTCTTATTAAATGTGTAGTATTTTAAGACCAGAAACTCTTTGGCTTAGTTTAAAGATTTGACATTGTAAGACTGTAGTTCGGAAAAATTCACGAAAACTAAAAGATGTAATGGCTTTGTTTGGGACTGTCTGTACCTGGCAATTAAGTGATAATTGTAATTGTTCTTGATACTGGATTTTGGTGTTTCTGGAATATCTTGAACTGGGATGAGTCAAAAAAGTGTGCTTTCTCTTGTTGAAGGGAAGATAAGAGATGTGATTGAAGACTGAATGACATTAAGAATATCCTTGGCTAGGATCAGGGAGTTGCTATGTAATTAGGCATGAATGATGTGAAAAAGCATAACGTGTTGAAAGCGTCAGGAGTTTAAGGGAGCTGTGTAGAAAGGTGAGTGCTAGCCTGATGTCTTGGATGCCCTCGCTAGTCTGTGTATGAAAAAAGTGGATAGGGGCTAGTTATAGTAGATTACAGCTATGGAAGTAAAAGTAGGCATCTTGGATCATACGTAAAAGCAGCTGAAATGCGTTGATGAACATGCATCTCTTCATCTGCTTTAGGAGAAGAGGAGCAGAACTGCATGACCAACTAGCTTAAGTAAGGTAGGCAAGTTTCATGCAAAAAGTTAAGGCTAAAACCTGACTAATATGTGCCGCTGTAGTGGAGCTGAGGAGTAATGGAAGGTATTGATGTGAAATTTCAACTGTTTGTCCTGCTGGGATGATTAAGAAAAGAAAATGGGCATGGTGAAACTGAGTGTGCTGGCCTCCAGACAGAGGTGTTCAAAAGCATGCCGTGAGTTTGATGTTCACATGTGACAAACTGAGTGACTTTAAGTCTTCAGGGCAAGAATATTTCAAGTTCTGGAACCAGCCAGAGAGGTCTATGAATTAACAATATCTGTAGTTTTTTAAGATTAAAAAAAAAAAAAGTGAAATTTGCAGAAAACTTAAGATTGTATCATCGTGTTAATTACTGAGAAAAGAGGGAACCATAGACATGCCTTCCTCAAACAAAACGCATGGAAAGGATCAAAAGCAAAGAATGGCGTACAACAGTGAAAAAAAGAGTGGCAACAGTTTAATGTAGTTTTGCAGAAAAGAAGTTTGTCTCAAGAAGCAAGGCTTTTAATGTTATAGTTACCTTGACATAGTATTGGTGTCTGGTACTAATGTGTAAAACAGTTTACTTTTGGCTTTACATGTAATCAGTACTGTCAATATTAAATGAGTAGATCTTAAAGGGAATAAGGAAAAAAGAATTAGTTTTCTTTTTGGACAGCCGTATTGGGACATGGATTTTTTTGTCTTGACACTATTTGATCTCTGTATGTATTGCTTGATAGAACTAGCAGATGTTACAAATTGCTAAATAATTATCAGTGCACTTCTAATGTTTGTATTGCTTAGCAAATCTGGTGAAGCCAGGAGGAAAGAAAGGAACTAAGATTTCCAGAATAAGATGATATCTTGAGTTGCTGTGCTATTTAGGGTTTGTAGCAGTAAACAAGCAATCTCTGAAGAGCGATGATCCACCTTAAAAGGGTGACTGCTTTCTGTGACACAGAAAGCATCTCAGTAGCAGAATATTTAGTGTGAGCAGTGGTGGCCAAAATAATGCAAGGTTTGAAAATGTCTTACAGTAACAGACTAAATGTCAGTATTTGTCTTTCTTTTTAGGCTTTCTGTGGATAGAAATTAACAATCAAAGCGTAAGCACCTACACAATGGTATCTGGAATCTGTCTTCCTTATATTTCCAAATTCAGACAAAAACAAATTCAGAAAGAAGCATTTTTGGCAAGACTACTAAGAACACTTGTGTAGGCACATGCTTGGAATTACGCTGCTCCAAACCATTGGGTACTTCAATACAACACTGCATTTGCATGTATTTTAGCTTATGCATGTGAAGCAAATGCATTTGGGCAACAATCTTTTCTTTTTCATGGCAGATTAGATTGAGAGGCTGTGATAGTTACCTGCCATTGACACTCATGTTAGTATTTACAGATCAATGACTGGGAGATTTCCCTGAAATTAGAAGGGTACTTGCCCGTCACTGCAGGAAGGATGCTGAGTTACTGGAACGTGTTTAGAGAAGAGCAACAAAGCTGGTGAAGGGACTGGAAAACAAGACTTCTGAGGAGCTGCTGAGGGAACTGGGGCTGTTTAGTCTGCAGAAAAGGAGGATGAGGCTCTCTACAGCTGCCTGAAAGGAGGTTGCAGCGAGGAGGATGCCGGTCTCTTTTCTCGGGTGACAAGTGACAGAATATGAGGAAATGGCCTCAAGTTGCACCAGGGAAGGTTTAGATTGGATATCAGGAAGAATTTATTCACAGAAAGGGTGGTTAGGCTTTGGAACAGGCTGCCCAGGGAAGTGGTGGAGTCTCCATCCCTGGAGATATTTAAAAGATATGTGGATGTGGTGCTTAGGGACTTGGTTTAGTGGTAGACTTGGCAGTGTTAGGTGATAGTTGGACTTGATCTTAAGGGTCTTTTCCAACATAAGTTGATTCTGTGGTTCCAAGTTTAAACTGTTGAGCTTACTGGATAATTTGTTCCAGAGAACTTCTTCTGTTGCAATCATATCCTTTTTTTTGACACTTATAAGCTGGATTTAATATAAACTCTGCACTCCTTTAAATGTATACAGTGGAAGAAGGGCCAAATGCAAGTAATTCTGGCTGTGGATAATAATACGTTCTAAAGCTATCAACTTTATTTTCCCTAACAATGGGGATATTACACTTCTTGCTACACTGTAGAGATTTAGTCGGTTTGATTACTTCAGATTGGTAAGGAAGGAGAAAAGTTGAAGCAGTTTTACTTAGTTCTAAAAAAATGCATTTATACAGCAGTCAAATCCTTGCTAGATTTGTGGCCTGGCAAGGTAAGGGAACAGCCTGCAAGCACTTCTGTAGGGAGAAGAAGGGAAAAAAAGTCTGAGTGAGGTCTGTGTAATAAGAAATTTCTCAAATTAAGATGCAGCACTTTACTACAATATTATAGTGCGAATACTTAATTGTCGTCATTTCTTCTTAATGTTTTTTTCTCTTCTAGATAAAATCTTGGGTAAAATTGAACTAATATTGATAATATCCCCACAACAATACTTATAATGTAAAACTTTCAGTTCTTCAGATAACCAGGATGCATTTCCAGTGGGACTGGCTGTGCTTGGGTCTCCTGATAATTAGCTCAGTAAATGCAGAGATCGAAAACGAAGAAATTCTAGGTGCAGATGTTGAAGCGGAGGATTTTGACAAGCAGTCTCAAGAAGCTGATGTTGATAAAGATGAATCTTCCTTCGGGGTAAGATTATAGAAGTCTTTAGTTAAAGCTTGTTTAAGTTACATAATTATAACTAGTAGAGAAATTGGTGCACAAATTTATTTTAAAAAGAGCAAGTCAACATACAGGTGACAACTCTGTGGGTGTCAAACTCACCAGACTGAGCTTTTTGGTTGTTGTGTATGACTTAATGCTCCTCCTATGTCAGGCTGCAAAATCAGATCTCCTGCCTGTGGTGGATAATCATGAAGAAGGTCTTGCTAGTCTTTCGATCTCAATACGGAACCTTTTGTCTGAAGTCCTCTTTGACAATACACACTGCAGCCTAACAAGTCATTACTGGAGAAGAAAGGAGAAAGCAGCTTGGGCTTATTGACGTTTTTAATTTAGGTCAATTTCTTGATTTTATCAGTCGCAACTGCCTTTTAACACAGTCTTTATTTATTCCTGGAAAATCTTTCTGCATTTGTTATGCTGTAGTTTGTAATAGGGCAATATTCATAGATTATTTTTCCAATTTTTTTTAACTGTGTCGCCCAACTGTAATGTGCTGAGTAGATGAAAACAAAAGAATGGAAACCATATAAAGAAAAAAAAAAAAGGGAGGAAGCAGAGAACTGGTGCAAGTTGAGTAAATTTTCTGCGTTTTTACGTGACATATAAGATGTGTAACTACTTCAGTTATGAGCTTTGACCACAGAAAATTTTTTAAACTGTATCTATGCTTTTATCGTAGTATCTGAAAATTTCTGCAGGTGCTTTTGGAAATGTTAAGCTGCTAGGGCACAAAAAACAGAGAGGAAACGACTACTGATAATCCAGTATGCATTTGAGCTCTGTACTGTGTTTAGTAGGAGGACCACCATTTAGTTTACAAAAATCTGGGGAAAAGTATTTTTCTGATATCTGAAAGTGAGTCTAAAACTAACCTACCAGCCTCTTTTACCGTCATTAACATACCACTAGAAACAAAACTGTCAGACCCTCCTGCCTTTTAAGAGCCCTTGCTCAGAGTCTTGATTTGCTTCTCTGCTATTCATCGTTGTCCTCTGGTCACATGGATGCTTCACAGATACGAAATTGCTCACTGTTCGAAGAATGCACCCAAACTGCAGAAATGAGAGGGGCCTCAGGGGAAGAGTGTTTTATTCTGTTAGATGTAACTGTGGTGGTCTGGCTGGGTGGACTACTTTTGGAGGTGTGATAGCATGTTTCAATTGAAAAATTGTAGTTTGTTAGAGCACATATCTGTAAATGTCTTTTAGGTTGTGTACCAGACTCCAAAGCCAACTGGGGAAGTGTATTTTACAGAAACCTTTGATGGAGTATTGACTGGGTAAGCTGCATTTAAACGTGTAAACTTATAATTTCAGCAATTTATCTTACAGTAGCAGGACTTATGTTCATTTTTCTGCTAGTATCTTCATTAAAAAAAATGTACAGGGTTTAGAATTGAGAAGGCTGGTAATACTTGCTCCAATATGTTACTCCATAACAAGCTAAACAGTTAACATTTCAGGCACGTAGCTATATTTTGTGATATAATGAAGCCTTTAATAGACTCTGGATTTATGGATATTAAGAAAATAATGCAATGCAGGATGTAGCCAGTTGAGTTAAACAAAACTGCAAGGTGAGGTGCATAGCCATTACATTACAGTAGCATACAAAGCCAGAAATTGTTAGTAAACTATTTATTCACAGAATCACAGAATGGTTGAGTTTGGAAGGGCCCTCTGGAGATCATCTAGTCCAAGTCCCTTGCCATGCAGGGTCACCTAGAGCACGTTGCACAGGATCACATCCAGGCGGGTTTTGAATATCTCCAGAGAAGGAGACTCCACAACATCTCTGGGCAGCCTGTTCCAGTGCTCTGTCACCCTCACAGGAAAGAAATGTTTTCTCATCTTCAGCCGGAACTTCCTGTGCTTCACTTTGTGCCCGTTGCCTCTCATCCTGTCGCTGGGCACCACTGAAAAGAGTCCGGCCCCAGTCTTCCTCTTCACGTGCACTTAGATGTGTATAAGGAGGAGGCAACACTTTCTGCATTATAGATAAAAACTATTGGGGAAGATTATTTTAGCAGAACTTTTTTATTAATTATTGTATTGCTTCCGATATGCTTTTATACCGTCAAGAAGGATTAGATGTTTATATGATTGCTGAAATGTTCCTAGGTAGTTTGACCACACTGCACTGATATTTTAGAAAAATCTTCAGGTTTAGCTCAACAATTCTTAAGCCAGAAATATTCATCTTGTCTGCATTTCATAAGTTTTCTTCCACCAGTACAGCAATGTAAAGTGAAGTGCTACTGGGTGGGTGGACAAAAGAGCTATCTTGATTTGCAAGGAATCATGAAAAAAAGGTATATTTCTATGTTACTAAAATTAATAGAACAGAAACCAGCTTCTGTGAAGAGCCAGCCAGACATGAAAGGAGATGCAGTACGGTACATCTTTATCATAGAACTTAAAGCTGCCTATTTTTGACTTCCTGTGAAAAGATTGAGATGTGACAATTGTAGGAGTGAGGTATACTATCATAAGACATGTATGTCTGTTGAGGATCCACAACATAAACTTGAAACAAAATAGCATGGTAGCAGGCACCAGTAACTGAAAGATTGAATCTTACTCCCTTTTTCCAATTGTTTCTACTCAATTCTCTTCTGCAGAGTTACAGGGAACTTCAGGCCACCGAACATGGATTTGTCATTACTCACATTATGTTCTTACATTTTTTTTCATTTTTGTTACATATTTAGACCAAATGTAGAAGGAAAATATTTTTTTAAAAAGTTCTCAGCTTCGGTGTGTCACTTCTCTAGTGATATGTCACTTTTAAATGTTAAGAAGTGCAATGCAAAAGCAGTACCAGTGGTGATAGGAAAAATGATTAAAAAGAAAAGGTGAAAATGGTGGTTTAAAAAAAAACAACTGAAAACTTTGATTAGTAAATGTAAAAAAACTTTTCTGGGGTACGTAAATGCTTTGATACCATTTATCCCAATCTCTAGCCTCATGAGATCTGTGGGAGTATTAATTTGTTTTCCAACTAAATCTAATATTTGAAGCTTTAGGATACGATGTTTGGGCTTTTTGGTCTAGCTGTACATAATTTACGTAAGAGTAATATGTTATACCATGTGAAAGGCTACTACTGGATTTTATTCCCTGGTAGGAGCAATTAAACTACTGCAATTTCTGTGCTGCCAGAGTATATGAAACTAAGATGTATGAAAAAGTAATTGATATGTTGCCTTTCTTTCCTCAGAATGGGGAAAATGGCAGGAAATTGCCTACATAAATCATCAGAATAGAATAGCTTTTTTGAGACTGGGCCTTGAAAATCATGCTCATGACTTGTAGAGATGTGTTGTTTCAGCATTGGTCTTCCTTCTAGAAGATGAAGGATCTAGCTTGCCATTTATACTGTGATGCTTTTCCAGCACCTCTGTTAACAGTGAACAGATCTGGCTGAAATTGAAGCCCGAAAGATGAAGTCTTCATCCCTGAAATACTCCGTGCAGAGATTAGTTCAGAATGAATGAAATTAGTTGTTTACAGAATTCACTATGAGAATATAGCATTGTAGTTTATCCAGTGAAGAGTTCAGCAACACTGTTGGCTTAAGATATTCCTGTGCATGGCTCAGGGTAGAACCACTGTATGACCGAATGAGGCTAGATAGCTTTTTTTTTTTCTTCCAAATGAGCACTTTGTGTACAGGGTGTGTGCATATGTTCATTTTTGGTAAGCTGAATCTGCCTTGTTCAAGGAGATCTGTCAAGGAGATTGGGAGTTTGCCCTGTTTATGATCCCCATGTGCAATAAAATTGGAATCTGCTTAGTGCATAATTGCATTTGTCATTTGGACACTTTTATTTCTTCTCTCCCTCCTCTGCTGTGTACTGCTACTGTTAATATCAGATAACGTGAAGGTTTGTTTGGGTGATTTTTTCTTTTCCTTATCACCTGGAAGGTTTTACATCCGAATTTTGCTATTTTTCAAGTATTTTTCACATTATATGCTCACGTAATAGTCTTACATTCTGTCAGCCTCAGCTTGTAGATAAAACTGAAGTTTACTCAGAGTAAATTAATTACTTTAGAGTTATAATTGTGTATTCATTTAGATTCTTAGGAAATATTTCAAAATTAATGTTGTATTAGACTAACTCGCTTTAATTTTTTGTTTCTTATTCTTTAAATTACGCAGTTACATGATGCTGACTGTCAAAGTCATTGTTACAGGTTCACATCCTAGAAGCTAAATCTGTTTTGCCTGTGCTTGTTAAATAGTACAGCTTTGCATATGTTGTTAAATGACTAGTACACTTCATGGTTTAGGTGGATGTTGTCTAAAACCAAGAAAGAAGACACGGATGATAACATTGCTAAATATGATGGTAAGCCTTTTTAATGTTTACTTTCACTACATAGTTTCTGATGTTCTGTTGCTTTTTAAGAAGTAACTATCATTTACACTGAATTTACCTTTGAAAACCCAGATGACATAGGTCAACAATATCTTAGTTTGCATAAAGACTGTTATCCTGAAACTGAGATATGAAAGGTTGCATGTTGGGTTACTTAGCATGGAGGTAATTTTTTCTATCATCCCAACAATCCTGTTGCAATGATTGATACTAGAATTCCCTCTGACATCTGAATATTCAGTATTAATTGTTTATGAACAGTGCTTCTTAAGAACTACCTTTTCCTGAAATAGCCAGAGATATTTACCACTTCAATTTCAGTTGTTAAACGCATTTCTAAAGCAGCCTGTTCTATGTTGTTGCATTTCCTCCTGATGCAGCAGTTGATCTCAAAGTTTAGCCTCTGAAACAAAAAAAATGAAACTGAATAACGTTTTTTCTTTTTTGAATACTTTGGTCAGATTGTCTGTGCTTGAATGTAGGATTCTCCAGTGGTTCTTATACAGTTTATTCTTATAGTTTTCTAAAAAATAATAATAATAAAAAAAATCAGAAAGTAGTAATGAAAAAGTTGTTTTGATGATTTTTGTCATTTGGGCTTGCACTTGACTTGTACATTCCTTAGGCTAGAAGTAGCAAGGAATATGTGTGTTACACGTGTGCTATCTTTGAAATACTGAAAGCTGCCGTTATCTTAACTGGCTAGAACCAATACCTTTTTGGTGAGATGGGAGAGTGGGCTTTTCTGTGTAGAGCTGTGCATACCCAAAATATAGAGATCTCTTTAATATCTGCCACTTTCTTAGGACTAAAATAGATTTTTATAATAAAGCTGATGAAATATGAACCAGATCTTTGAGATGGTCTCTATATTAGCAATGCAACCTTTAGTCCTGGAAAAAAAATGACAGATATCTAAACTGTATTCATGATTCTTTCATACAATATTGCAGTTAATCAGAAATCCAGTGGATATTCACACATGCTACAGGTTTGTACAATAAACAATTAAATTCTGTGATGTAAAAACATCCTATGTTAAATGTATAAGTTATTCTATTAATTTTCATTGTTATATGGTGGATTATGGTAAGGACACAGTTGTTTCCTACTTTCGAGTACGTGGCCAGCTTTTTTTAATCAAAATTTATTTTTACATGTGAAATTGAGGTTTTGATAGTTTTCTTTCATTTGGTTATAACAGTTACAAAAGGGTGGGATTTTTTCTGTGGTAGAAACATTACCTGAAAGCAGAAGCTTGTAATTTCTTGTTGTTGTAACTACTTGCCATATTCCTTACAGTCTTTTTTTTTCCCTAAGCTTTCTTCCCTGCTTGCTGTCTAAGCCAAAAAAAATTAAATTAAGTGGATCTTATTTTACTATCTTAACTGTTAGCTGGAATTCTAATCATTTCTAATTCTTGAAAAGTACTGCTTAAAGCACTGTATCAGTGTTTTGATAGAAGGGTGTGAGCATCAGATTTGTGTGCCATGAGCATTCTTTTTGTATTTTAGTGCTGTAGAACAGTTAAAGTTTGGGGAAGTGTAGGCTTGGTTTGTATAATTGTTTGTATCCAGAGTAGAATTATCAGTACTGAATTGGATGATTATTATTTAACTTCTAACTTTAACATCAACTGTCAAGACTTCTACCCTACTTTGGCAATTAGTCTTATATGCTGTTAACTCTTGACTTTCCACAAGGCTATAGTTTCTTGAGTTCAGCCTAATTTCTTTTTTCAAAGACTACATGTTTGTTTTAGGAAGATGGGAAGTAGAAGAGCTGAAAGAAAACACAGTACCTGGAGACAGAGGATTAGTGTTAAAATCGGTGGCAAAGCATCATGCAATATCAACTATGCTAGCAAAGGCCTTTATTTTTGATAATAAACCTTTGATTGTTCAGTAAGTATTCCCTCAGATTTAGTACTTAATATTTATTATTCTTTAAGTCAAGAAAATAATGTAAATCCTTGTAAAAAAAATACTGTCTTTCATATAGCATTGACTGTCATATCCAGAGCTACCAGAACTGTATGAATGATATAATAATCAAGTAAGATTGTAGTACAAGTGTTAAGCAGTGATATTTAATTTTTTATGAAATATTTTTTGACAGAAATCAGTATTTTATAAAATTGCTTAAAAAGCTAATTAATTTTCAGTCTTAGGTCTAAATCATATGTAATTTGAGTACAGTGTTTTTACACTTGCAGAATATTTCTGTGTAGCTCAGTAAAAACAACTTGAATCTTGCAAGTATTATAGCAGTATTAGTGATGATGAGTGTCATGGCAATAGACTTTTTTTCTGATATTCGACTTGCTTTGTTGTACTTACAGACATATCCAGGTAATTCTTCTAGCTAAATTCGGTGTGTTATATGGGCAGTTTCAAAGACAGCACAAACTTTTTAGAACTATTCCTGGTTTCTGTTTCACTTTGATGTTTGCACATTGGTCAATACCACTTTGAAACTTTTCTTACTGCTGATACCAACTGTAGCAATTGTTACTGTGGCTTTTTTTTGGCCAACACTGCTGCTGTAGTAATTTGTGTGACAACTAAAACACTTTTGGTCATGTAGAAATGTTTTCACAGTAATGACTAATAAAAAAATCAAGTGACTGATACATGATTTTAATGTATCCATAATTAGAACTGGAGATAAGAAGTTAATTTATTTTTGTCTGATATGTAGAATGTTTTTTAACTTGCTCTTTGCACAGATATGAAGTGAATTTTCAAGAAGGCATTGACTGTGGTGGTGCATATATTAAACTTCTCTCCAGCAGTGATGACTTGAACCTGGTACGTCCTCTTACTTAACATTTGCTGTCAGTTGTTCATTTGAGGAATGCATAATCGTTCTTGTGGAATGTCATTAAGAGATTAATTCTTAATGTATCCTAAATTCTAAAAAGCTTCCCAAATGTTTAAGCAGAAGATTGGGCAAGATAATCATATACATATACTTGATTATATATATACAAAACCTTCATAGTTGTGCATTTGACTGGAATATTTGGTAACTTTATTCTTACTAATATTACCATTAAATTACAATTACCATTTATTTTAATGAAAAAATACACGTAGTCTAAAAATTAAACTATTATGATCTGGGAACACTGTACTGATTAACATACTCCTCTTAGTTCTGCACAAGTGATACTATGTTAACTATTAGTCTTATATCTAGGGCAAGGGAGTTTTGTATCTGTTTAGTCTGTCTTTTTGCAACACTACAAGCCATACAATCTCAACTCATAACTTGTGAAACAATTTCTTACTGCATGCCATACAACGTGTCATCTCAGAGAGGGCTAGAATGTGGATTTAGAAACCGCAAGTAATGGAGTATCTCTGGGGAAGAATTTCTGTTTCAAGGGAAGCTCTCAATGATCAGGTGCAAAGCTGATGCTTTACATACATAGCAGCACTTACAGAATAGGCTTACAGACTTGGAATGACCAGTGTGGATTGAAAATATTGTCAGGATTCAAAAATAGTAAGGGTACTTCCAATCCTGAAGTAGATTGCTGTGACCATTTAATAGCTACTAGGCTAACTCCTACAGGCTTGTAGCTAATTAGTGTTGTTGACCCAATATTCAGTACTGTAGTGACAGAAGTTTGTGAGGCAGTCACATTTACAACTAGTATCAGCTTTAGAAATTGTTGGTTTTGAGATGCATCAGGCTATACCGTTTGCTCAATAAGATTTGGCAAGGTAGAAAGGCAAGTTCATGGGAAAAGCAATAGGGAATAGTCTGGAAAAAAACTTGTAAACACGAGTGCGGGCAGAAATCATAATTTTCTCTCTGGCTAAGATTTTCCATCTGTGCTTTTGTTCCTGAGATGTCTGTATCTACCACTGTTGCCTTGACACACGAGGCCACAACCTTGTAAGTACTGAGCAGAACAACATTGTAGTTACATATTGAGCAAACTTAAAATGATGATAGAATGTGCTAGCTTGAGGGGAGGTGGCATCATCAGCAACCTGTTTGGATGCTGGGTTACCCACTACTGTATTACAGTGAAGTGTGATGCCCTGTTTACGTGCAAAATGAAGAGGAGGTTGCTCGGACAGGCTGAAAGCATTGCTTGTCCTGACCTGCGAATCAGCAGTCAGAAGGAGCCACTTAACACTGGGACTTTTTGTGATGTGTAAGTGATAATATATATGCCTGCAAGAGTCCAGGAGATTGTGGCATGCATAAGTTGTTTGTAAGCATTCATGAGATACTTAAGTGAAAGCTTTAATGCAACTTTCAAATGCTTTTCCTTTTTCCTCAAATTTTTATGCCAGTGTGTATGTTGTACTCAAACTTGAGTACTAATGGAGCTGTATTAAAAATACAGGTGGTAGGAAAACTAGTAGAGGTATGACTTCTGTCACAATGGAAAGATCTGTAAATGATCGTAAAACTGAAAATTTTTACTTTGTAAAAGAAGGTGTGAGACCAAGATATTCAGCTCAGTTACACATGAAACTGAAATTCTACAGCATCTGTTGCCTTATCTAGAAGGTAAACCAAAAGACAGCAAATGCAAATTTTGCCTTTTTATGACCTGGCTCTCAGTTCATCCTATACGTTTTTTTTTGTTGATGGTTTTTTGTTGGTGATGTTTTTTGTTTGTTTTTTTGTTTTGTTTTTTGAGTTTCACTGGCTGTAGGATGACGTAGCTTGAAAGAGTCAACGTTTTCTCTTTTGTATCTTTTTAACTTTAAAATTGAACATACCTCGATGTTGTACGTGTGCTTATTGCTATCAGAATGGTCAGTTAATTATTGTTAATTCTTAACAGTGACATTTTCTAAGAAAGATGAATGTTATAAAATGGACCAAACTTAAAATGCATTCACTTCTGTAGTGCATAAATCTAAACTGAAAATGTTTTGCTTTGTATTCAAAAACTCTTGCATACTTAAAAATACAGACCCATCTCAAACCATACACCTCTGTTACAATATATCTTGAAAGACAAAAACTTCCAGAAATCAAGTGGTCTTCCTTCAAGCAGTTGCTTAAGAATATAGCATGATACTGTGTATTCCAAATACAAAAATCATATAGTTAAAAAATACTGAAATTTCTGAACAGCTTAATGCAATGTACTCTGAAGGAAACTAACTGTATCTGGTATTTTCAGGGTTGTTATTATCACTGTCTTGTTGCTTCACACTAATAAAATGCTGGATAATACCCTGTTTTCAGTCCTTATTAAAATATAAATTGTGATGAAGAACGGTAACTAGTTCCCTTCCACTGTTTAGTGTAATGTATGCAGAAGGGTATAGATATTTGGGTTGTGGTAGGCATTTCCACTTTATGTAAGGATAAGGTCTAAGTAAGCATATTCTTCTTCCCTGAAGAGGCTTAAGTGATCTGTGTGGTTAGATTGCTCCCTGAGAATGGAAAGCATCCAGCAACTCACAGGGACTGTTCATTTCCTTTCATGATTTACCCTACCAGCTTTCAGTGTTAGACGCTGTATGAAACACCTTTCAGAAAAGGGTAACTATGCTGAATGTATGCCACAGTATCAAGGAAAAGTAGTACCTAAAATAACTTCATAAAATGTGCGGTATAACGCATGCTCAGCTTTTTTGCTTCTACAGGAATACTTTTTTGACAAAACACCTTATACTATTATGTTTGGACCAGATAAATGTGGAGAAGATTACAAACTACACTTTATCTTCAGACATAAGAATCCTAAAACTGGACAATATGATGAAAAACATGCAAAACGCCCTGATGTGGACCTAAAAAAATTCTATCTGGACAAGAAGACACATCTATACACTCTCGGTATTGTTTAATTCTTACAAGTTTAAATTAGAAAAGAGATTAAAAATTAGTTTTTGTCCACTGAAGCTTTGCATTTGACTCTGCTTTTTGTTTGTAATAGTCTGTTAATTCTGAGGGATGGTTGCTTAATGATTTGGGCTTAAATGATTTAATGACTGAGCTTAACTGCAGGGTATAAGTGGCTTGGAAATGCTGCTGTTTAACGTTCAGTTACAGGAAAAAAAACATACCAGCCTTGGACAGCCTTTAACCTGAAGAATTGACTAATACATTCAGTACATACTATGATAATTTTTTTTTTTTGTTAAGAAAAGTGTTAATAAAAAACAGTCCAATGTTCTAGGAAGAGATCAAGAGTTTACTGGTGTTCAGTGAGATCTACAGCATACTGAACACCACTCCTCCACATGTTGAGTTCCCACTAATGCCTGCATCTGCAGAGGTGTATGCATGACCAGATATGTTACTGCTTTCACTGGAGGTGAATGAATTTGGGCTGTTTTTAATTCATGTGACATCTGTTTCTGTTCTAATGAACAGTATAGCAGCACTGAAAGCTTAATTTCTTAGTTGTTTTTTTTCCCTTTTTCTAATTTCTGAAAAAGAACAAGCAGTGAGAGAAAAATGGGCTAATCTGTGGCATACTGCCAATCCAGCAAAATTGCCTGTACTTTTGAACTTCCACTGAATAATAACGGAAGACATGCTCAACTGTTGTGCCATGGAAAAATGTATTGTTTTTAAAATAACTTACAGTAGTGTGCTATAACAAATAGTCACTTTTAGATAATAGGAATAAGTGAAACAAAGCAATAGAAACAAACAAACAAAAAAAAAACACGAAACCCCTTCCCACCCTCCTGTTTTTATGGTAAAGGAATGTATGTGTTCCTGTATTTGTGCTGTTTATTAGAGATGATGATTAAAGAAACTTCAATTCAAATTGCACTTACTCTGTTTTAATTGGCCAGCTAGACCTCCATACAGCTATGTGACTTCTAATGTATTTGTGACTGATATGTAGAAAAATCAGTTATTTTTGTTGTATCTAAAATGCTATGAGGGGTTAATTTTTGCATTTGTTGATGTCTTAATACAATTAAAAATTATAAGCTGCAAGAGCTTAATTAGCTATTACCAAACTGTCATCATAGTACGGTTACTCTGGTTTTTGTCACCCATCTTCATAAAACTGGAATGGTATTCACTTTGAATTAGTAATCTTGGTTGTGCTGAGTGGGCACTTAATTATACTTGTTATGCACTAATAAGGTGCTCACTGGTTATTAGAAGGGGGTCTGGATCCAATGTCTGTTATTGAGTCTAACACTGTTCAATTCTATGACCCTTACTTAGCAGGTACTTGCACTTGCTAAGATGTTTAAAAATTTGAAGAGAATTTTCTGTATTCACAGAATTGAGGGAACTGGCAGTCAGAGATTTGAGTCTAAAAGAAAATACTATTTTCATGATCCTTCAGCTGTGATATTTACATAGTTCTTATGTTTCCACGCTTTCAAGTGTGAAACTGTAATTTGGTAGCAGAGAAGCTTTTGGGGGCAAAGGTTTGTCTTTTATTGTCCTTTGAGGGAATTAAAACCAGAATTTTGATGAAGTGGTAGTTTTTTGAAAAATCTCTTGCAATGTGTTTTGGTGTGTTTCAACAATTGATTTGCAGAAGGTTTCATTTTTCTAGCCCTGATGTTGGTCATGACATCACTACAGTGGCAACTTCATTGTGTTGTGTCCAGATCCAGTATCTGAATGGAGTGGGGAGTCTGTCTCCTGCTCTGCTAGTGAGGATCTGTTTGCTGTTATTTGTCTAAGTCTGTGCTTATTGTATAGGTTTTGGTTAAAGGTAAACGAATTTGTAAAATGAATGCTTCCCTTATTTCTTTAATACAAATTTCTTCAATTTAGTGCTAAAACCAGATGATACATTTGAAATGTTAATCGACCAATCAGTTGTCAGTAAAGGAAGTCTTCTTGAGGATATGGTTCCTCCAGTAAACCCTCCCAAAGAAATAGAGGATCCTACTGATAAGAAGCCTGACGACTGGGACGAGAGACCAAAAATACCTGATCCCAATGCTGTCAAACCAGATGACTGGTAAGGAGAAAATTTTATCTGTACAAACCATTTTACATGCAGGTTATTCTTTTGAAAGATTTGACTGGCTTTATTTATTTATTTATTTATTTATTTATTTTATTGCTGATGACAGTTGGGATATGTTTCACTACTAAAAGTACTAATGCTTGAAAAAATGTAATTGAGGTGGGGGGTACAAGGATCTGGTCATCTTTTAAAGAAAGAAATAAAAACTTTTGCTTTTTGCTGATTTGTACCCTCCATTGTAGCAATTAATAACTAAGATTACTATACTTGAAAGATTAAGAAGAGTTTTTTTCACTATTATATACATACTTCCTTCTGTGTGAAGTAGTGTTCATATAGCATCTCAGAGGAGGGAAAAATTTAAAGGGGAGACCTGATTGACACTTGCCAGTGGATGGCACCAATTTCTGGGCTAACTAGTGCCTTGAAACAATGTAAATATAGTTTAAAAATTTATAAACAGAGAATTAGAGGCCTAATTCTCATTATAAGCGTGTCTAATTCTGTGGTGCTTTGAATATTATCCCTTTCATGCCAGTTGCAGTCCTCTGAACAGAATACTGATTCAAAGTCAAGCTCATGTATTTTCTAACATTAGTCTGTAATTGAAGGGATGAAGATGAGCCTTCCAAAATAGAAGATCTTGATGCTGTTAAGCCTGAGGGATGGCTTGATGATGAACCACAGTATGTTCCAGACCCTAATGCAAAAAAACCAAAGGACTGGTAAGAACTTGACTCAATAAGTGCAGGTCTGTTAATGTGTTTTGTAGATAAGCCTACTTATTCTCTGGCCAATTGTGAGTTGATTAGAACTTAACCCAAATCTCCTTGTATTTTAACGTAGTATGTTGGAACATACAAAGTATGGCCAAATATTTGTTGTTTTGAGGGGCTGCTTTCAGAAAAATGCACAAATGTCAATAATTGCCTTGTATTCTGAAGATCTGTAAACAAAAACAAAATATTAAGGATCCTGATGAAAGGACTTGTTATAATGATAAACCATGAAATAGTTTAAGTTGATACTTAAGTTGTATAGTAGTCTCAAAGCATGTTGTGGTGAAGTGTTGCAAGCTATTTGCAGCTGCAGGAATATAATTACATTCAATCATGCTGCTGTAGTTATGAATGTGTGGAGAGTGTTCAGCACTCTGGAAAATACACTTTCTTTTTTTTCGTTTTGTTTTTAAAGAAGCATTACGCTATTGGGTAAAGTTCTGTGGGCTGACCTAATAAATTCTGAGGTTGGTACAGCAAAATGTGTGTGGAACCTGACTTTAGACTGAATGTTAGTGTTCAGATCAGTTCAACCTGAAACCAGTTGTTTGTAACTCTTTCTTTCTGTAGGGATGAGGAAATGGATGGGGAGTGGGAAGCCCCTCAGATCCCTAATCCAAAGTGTGAGACTGCACCTGGTTGTGGACTCTGGGTGCGTCCCATGAAGAATAACCCAAACTATAAAGGAAAATGGAAAGCACCTATGATAGATAATCCTAATTATCAGGTACTAGCAATATTGTAGGTTATTGTTAATGAGGTACAGAGTTCAACCAAGCAGGCAAGTCAAAGTAGTATATTTATCTGGGCTTTCATACAGTATATTTATATTTTACAATGCGTCTGAACACCCTCACTAAACATTTTCAGCTTTTTTTGTATTTAATTTTTTTTTCTTTAGGTATACTGGAAAACAGAAATGCTTCCCGTATTAGAACAACCTCTGTTAAAAGTTGGTACCACTGGTACCATGTATTTAATATGCTCTATAGAATTTCATTTAGAATAATGTTGGCATATAATGAACTAGTTTATTTTTTATTGGGTTTTAAGTGTGAGTCTTTTAAATGAACAGATTTTATTTGATAAAATAAAAGTGAAACTCTAAGCAGATAAATTTATTAGTTCAATTTTAGTGGAAGCATCAATTTTGGTTAATTAAACCCCCCTCCTCCCTTCCAGATCCAAGAGAAAAGTTGGATATTAAAAAGAGTTACTTTATATTAATTATGGTTGGGGAGAACTTGAATCTGATTTATTTTAGCTTAAGATCTTAAGCACGTTTGTAAACCAAAGAACATATGGCTTTAACTAATTTGTGCAGGTACCATAAGGCTGTATTGCTTCCCTAAAATTTTCTCTAATGCTTCTGGTTACAGTAGTTGTCAGTTTATTTATATGAATATACTAGCATAATAAACTTATTTATACGTACTGGAAGGGACTGTGTGGATCACAGGATGTAGTTCATCTGCAATCTTAGGTCACCAGACAACAGATGCTTTCCGCTGAAGAGTCTATTACTGGCCACAAAATGTTGACCAGTGCACTTAGAAAAATGTATACGCTATATTGATGAACAAAAGATTAAAACTATGTATTACACAAGGAGAGTCTAGAGGAAGAAGTAATACCAATGTCTTATTTTCCTGCAGTATTAGGAAATTGATAGATTTATTCTAGGAATTTTACAAAGACTATGTTTGGAATCACCAGTACAAGGAAGAACAGAGATACTTTGTACAGTCAGTTACTACTGTAACCCTATATGGACAAAAAGTTTCAAATTTAAGAAGTAATCAGTCTGCCCTAAGCCAGAAATCTGAGACCTATCTGCCTAAATCCCATAGGCTGTTGTCAGTTCTGTTTTTGTGAAGGTCAGAGACTACCCATCTCTTTTTAAATCACGCATTTAAAATAGTCAGAAAGCCTTAATTACTTTAAAATGTATTTCACAGTGTGGGGTTGTTTTTCTGTTTTGTTGTTGTTTTTGTTGTTGTTTTTGAAGTATAGATAATGTGATTACACTTTTTTCTTAAAAGGGAATCTGGAGTCCTCGGAAAATACCTAACCCAGACTATTTTGAAGATCCTCACCCATTTCAGATGACAACTGTCAGTGCTATTGGTTTAGAACTCTGGTCTATGACATCTGATATCTACTTCGATAACTTTATTATATGTTCAGAAAAAGAAGTAGCTGATCGTTGGGCAGCAGATGGCTGGGGCTTGAAGAAATTAGTAGCAAGTGCTAATGAGGTATAAACTTTATTATGTTCTTGGTAGGCAAAAGTAGTGAGGAAGGAGTGCTTTTCGAAGAATTTTCCATCGGTTAATACTGACATAATATAATTTATTGGTAATTAGTAATCTTACTGAATAGCTATGATATTTTTTCCTAGTTTGGCTGTTTTTAGCTTTCACAGATCTATATTCTCTTGAAATTAGAAGGGTACAATGTTTTGCTTAAGTGTCTAGCAAGAAATATAGCAAGACTTTATTATAGTTAATGTCTTCCATTGTTAATGGTGGTACTAGAATTCAGTACCAGTCAGCAAATGGAAGCTGAATTTTTTGCACTGAAAGAGCTTTTATTTTTTTTTTAACTTTTCATTTCTGTCCAACTCCTTCATTTATGTTCTTTAGATGTGTTTCTCTGTCATCAGGAATGGATAATAGTCATATGTTTTTTGTGTTTAGTAATTTTAGGCCTTTGGCTGGTTGGATGTATATTACGCAGCTCTGACAATAATGCACATATGTTTATGGAGCTGCATGTGTTCTTTTGTTTCTCTGTGTGCATCTATATTTTGTTTGTATACTGCAGTTGGCTAGCCACCAGTTTTTCTAGATCTCTTCCCTGTGTCATAGGATGAATTTGTCCTAACATACGGGACCATGAGCCCCTCTAGTGGCTGCCTTTACTGACTGCAGTTTAGAGACAGTAGTTCAGTTGGAAGGGACCTACAAAGATCATCAGGTCCAACTGTCTGACCTCTTTCAGGGCTAACCAAAAGTTAAAGCATGTTAACGAGGGCATTGTCCAAATGTCCCCTGAACACTGATGGGCATGGGGCCTCAACCACCTCTCTAGGAAGCCTGTTCCAGTGTTTGACCACCCTTATGTGTGGTTTCTTTTAACAGTCCTATATTTACTTTGACTGAGGGGCAAGAGCAGCCCTGTGCGTGGGAAAGAAATGATGGGTTGGCTGCAAATAGGGCTACTCCCTGGCAGCAGCTGTTTGTCACAGAAAGGATGAGAAAGCAGCAACAGCCTATCAGCCCATGCAATTTAGAAAAGCCACCGCATCCCACAACCTTGCCCTTTTGAAATCCTTATTTTTATGTCTGGAGTTGCAACTATACCTGTACACGCAATAGCAAAAGATAATCCTTGAGACCCCTCACTCTACTGTGCCTCTATAGCTTCCTACCTTAGTTGCTGATGCACCCTTTCTAGAGTCTAACCGGACCAGGCACTTGCCTCCCTACCTCTACCACATAAGTCCAAACTTGGCTGGGAGGACACATTATTCCCTGAGTAACTGGCTGTTGGAGAAGACAACATGGTAGTACAGATGGAGTAAGACATTGCTCTTCAGGTTGCTTGCTGCTCCTGTGAGGTTCTTGATGCTGTGGGAGCTTTCAGTTGAGTTAGCACAGCATGGGGAAAGAGTAGAATAGCTGGGGAGGGTGGAAAGTATTAGATTGCTGAGACTCCAAGTGTCACTTTACAGAACTGAGTAGGGGCCAGTCTAGTATGTTTGGAGTACCAGTTTTGTTCTTTCTTACTATATGCTGTTTTCTAGCACCTGCTATTAAGTACATATGTGCAATCTGACAAGTTGTTACTTTATTAGTATTGAAATCCAATATTTAGTAATTAAAAAACAAAGGTAAATAACAGTTTTCTTTAGGCAACATAAAGTTTAAAATATATACATTTTATAAGCTTACCAAAGTGTTCAGAGGGATGTAAATGCAATTTTTTTTTTTTAATTTTGTAATACAGCCTGGAATGTTTAGTCAACTGGTGACTGCTGCAGAAGACCACCCATGGCTCTGGGTTCTTTACATCTTGACTTTAGCACTCCCTGTTGGTCTAGGCGTGTTGTTCTGCTGGCCAGCAAAGGTTAGAGAAATTCAATGCATTTTATTCATTTTCATTCTTAATACTTTATTTAAAACTCCTAGTATTTGTGCAACAACATGCTCTTTTACTGTGCCATTGATATTACAGCTTACAGTGGCTGATGTGTTTAATTCTTAATCTGAGTTTAAATATAAATTGATTTTTAATTTCTTGTAGAAAACAGATGAAGATACTGAGTTCAAAAAAACTGATATATCTAAGGCAATTACAAAGGGAGAACTAAAACAAGAGAGAGAAGAGTTAGAAGATGATGAAATAGATTTAGAAGAAGAAAAAGAAAACGAAGATATTGCCGAAGATGGTAAGATGAGCCAGCCAGTTTGCAGTTCAATAAATATCAAGACATGAATAGGACTAGGTCATGGATAGTATTGCAATAATTGCAACCAGTTATCTTAGAGTATGCAAAATCTGTCTTGTTCTGAGCCTTCTTTTTCTCTTCAGTGATTGGCATCCCATGGTAATAGTGTTTTGATAAATACAAGCAGAAAGTAAGGTTCTCATCAGTATTTCTTCACTTTCAAGAAATTAAAGTGCTTTTGATGGTCTTTTTATGTTTACAAACAAGGATGTATGCTTTCTGCCTTCTAAATACTTCATATATTGAACACTTTTTAAGTGGTTCAGATATCTGTACCTGAAGTGGTTAAAATCGTATTGTTGTCTTCAAAATGTGTCTTGAACAGCTATAAGTCTTTAACGCAAGCCTCTTCACTTATTCCTCTGTGGGGGTGTTGTATCCCGAGCTATTTTGTTGGCCACCGTTTTTAGCAACTCTTGTTTAAAGTCTGAAAATACAGTGGACATGAAATACTGATGTCTGCTGCTTGTTTTGTATTGCTTTCTAGGAACGCATTGCTAGCCTGCAGAGGTCTGTCCTGCTGTTCCAAGGGAGAAATAAATGATTAGTAGGTTAAGATACACTTTGGCATTCAAGGATTAACAAAATTGTCATGTGTTACTGTATCAAATACAACTGTCATGTGTTACTGTATCAAATACAATTCAGCTATGGCTTTGATGACTTTGGCATAATGCTTTGCCACACCAAACTTAGTTCATCTGCCTTACCATTAGAGAGCCTTACCTAGGCATTAACTACTTTAGTTATGCTAAATTTATTTTCTACATTAGCAGAAATTGTAGGTACAGCACTCCAGCACTGTATCTTCCTACATTTTCCTTTTCATCTTATTCTATTTTACATGCTCTTTGCTCGTGAATTAAAGAATCTCGTTTTTATTTTACCCAGTCTCGATGGCGTTCATAGGTACGTTTTGTACTTGATGTACTACTGTCAGCAAGGCTGTATGAGAGACCTGAATTCCAAAATTATTCTGTCAGTCCACTTCAGAAGATGCCGTTGGCTCCCATCCCATCTTAGCCCTTTCTACATCCTTTATCCCGTCTCCTGCTGGGTATCTTGCACTCGCTTTTATTGCATTAAGTATTTCCCTCCCTTTTTAAGCTTTTAAGAACTTCCAGTTAGTTTTTTGTTTTGTTTTTGTTCGTTTTTGATGTAGGTACATATGCATCTTACTCTTCACTATGTATTTCCTACCTTTTCCTCATTTCTCTCGATTTTTCTTCAAGCTAACTTTTGCTTTCACATTAACGGAAGGATAGGAGAAGGGATCATTCTTGTGTCAAAATTTGGCCCCAAACTTAGAGGCCTCTTACATCACAGTCTTCATTCTTAACCAATGTTCTGGTGTAAAGTGAGAGTAGAAAGTAGTTGTAAACATCAGTTATCCACTCAAAACGTCACCTGCCATAGTAATCGTTAGAATAGCTGGTTCCCATTGTAACCTGTAGAAATGTCTGGTCTCAAGCATCTAGCAGTCCGAGTCGTGCTGAGAACATCATACATTCCTTAAGCTACAGACAAAATTTCTTTATGCATGAAGACTCTACTAAATTACCAATTTTTCCCTTAGGTTTTAGTATAGAGTTTGACTTGAGCAGGAGGGGAACTTGTCAGGGAGGGGGAGTGGAGACTTAGTTCTTATATCTCCACTCACCTATATGAGTGAAAGCAGTGCATGCCATTTAGTATGTTAAAGGGCGTGTTCAAAGGTTAGATATAAGGTCTAGGCAATCACAGAGGAAGACTGTTTAGCTCCCACATTTTATTTATTTATTTTAAAATTCTACCTGGAACAGCTGTTCATGGTGTTTCAGAAGTAGGTTCCATTTTAGACCTTTACTTCTGGTTACTAAACTGAACACAGAGCAAAACTAACATAGCTAGCTTTTGTATGACTCTTCCAAGGGTTTCAAATAAATTCCAGGCTTCAAAGAGGAAAGGGTTATACTTGGCTCTCAGGTGACTTTCTGAGTTTTTCTTTTTCCAAAAAGAATTGCTTAGCTTCTGTTAGCTTCCTGCCACCTTTTGCATTTGCAGGTTGAAATCTTCCTTTTTTCTTTCCCTCACTCTTCTGCCTCTTCATATCTGAAAGCACAGAGTGTTTGTCTTCTGTCTTCCTATGATTCTTTTTGCTACAGAGAGAAGAGAACCGGAGGAGACAAAAAAAGAGTTTATACAGGATACAAAGAAGATGGGAAGGGAGGCTCCTCCTTCAGGTACTGGGAAAGGGAAGTAGTTTGGGCCAGGACTTGAAAATAGTCTGTCCTTTCTCTTTTTTCTCTGCTTCATTGCTGATGGTAGAACTTCAAGCTGGTGGATGCCAACATTCATCAGATATAGGTGTGAGTTTCCTGGGACGTTTCTTAACATGGTATTAACATGTCGTTGTCAATTGTATATTTTCTACTAGCTTCTTTGTTTGAATCCTAATCATTTTTGCAATTTCTTTATAGTCATCTGCTTCTTTGTTTTCTGGAGTTGAAGGTAACTGGTTTTGAGCTGTGAAGCACTGGATGATTTGAGAGCCACATTTTATCACGGGGACTTTAAAAGCATGGCATAATTGCAAATTTCAGAAACACTTGTAGATTTCTTTGGCTCCAGTGAGAATGAATTGCTGGTAGAGTGCTTCTTGAAGGGCACTGTGCTTCATTGTGTTTTATGATAATTTTTGTGGTGTTGCTAAAGGATGATCTGCTCTTGACTTGTCCAGTCACCTGCACTGTCCTCCTGTTCTCCTGGCATTCCTTACCCTCTAGAAAAACATCCCAGGAAGTAAAAGAATTTTGCCAAGAAAAGGAATTTCAGGGGCATAGTCTGAACCTTATTTATTAAGTTACAGATACTTATTTATATAAAACACTGATTAAATTAGAATAAATTAGAATATATAATTTTAAATACTATAGTTATCCAGTTTGGGCTTTTGCTGCTTTTGATGTCTGAAGTTTTTTTCTTTTCCACTCTACTGAAATGAATACTTACAGGAGGTGCTAGATTTGCATCACTTAAAATTTCTAATTGCTTGATCAGAATATGAGCAAAGGTTTTGTGAATATCTGCCATGCTTTTCTCTTAAGGGTCTATTTTTAGAACAGAAATCTTTGTCTACATTTCTCTTAAACTGTGACCTCCAGTTTTTTGGTCATACTTCTCCTTTCGATAACAATAGTACAGACAGATTAGTGTAGATATGTATCAGGTATACTTACAGGTGGGAAAACTCGTAGATCTTAACTAATTGTGCTCAACTGTTTGGCTCAATTTACTAGTATACTGTGGGCAAAGGTTTTTAGTATCTGTATGTTTTTGTTTGGTCATTATTGATCTAAACAGTTCAGAAATTATTTTTTTTTTTTTTACATTGAAGTAGTGCTTATGAGATGGGGTGTGACATGACAAGGGTAGAATGGGGCAATGTTTGGGGTAGTCGTCCTTTACAGCTGTTTCATTACTGTTTTTAATTGAGCCACTGTAGACTGTTAGGTTGTAATATGCCATCTCGTGTCCTTTCTGTCAGGTGTAGCTGTGATTTCTTGTTTACTCTTTGATAGAAAGTATTGCAAAGGGGTCTCAGTTTCTAGAAATTCTCACTTCGAGTTCTCAGTTTGAAGTAAAGGAAGAGACTTGTCAAACCCAAGTGACTTTTCTTTGAATCATGCTGTGGTTGCTGAGTTTTAGTTCTTGTAATGAACATAGATACCTAAAATACAGGATGGGAGTGCCAGCTTGTAAGTACTGAGGCAAGAAGTGGAAATCAAAACAGTTGGGTGCCTGGTCTCCTTTACAAAATATATGGAATATATATCAGCCCCAAAAAGGGTAACCCCCCAAAGGGTAACCTGTGTGCTGATCAGAGAGCAGCCTAGAATTTTCAATATTTGTTGCATTCATTGCTCTCTTTAGTGCAGTGACACAGGTACAGTAAGAAAGTAGAAGGCAGCTTTGCTTTCTTTTAGCCTATAGTTTGTCCAGGGAATTCTGGAGAGTAGAAAGCTACTTTCTCCTTTCCCCCTGCCCAGTCCCCTTCAATTCATAGGTCTACCTGACACCAGGTCACCAGGTCTCGCAGAAAGCTGACAGCTTTTTGTGAATAGTTTTGTCCTAGAAGGGCAAGCTGGACATACTTTGAGCTAAGGGGAGTACAGTGCTTTTCTGGCTAGTTTCTGCTTTGGAATGATGCATAAGCATGGGGGTAAACACTAGGGAGCTTAGCCCTCACCTCAACAGCTGTACAAACCAGTACGCCAAAGGAACTCCGTGCTGACAAGGGAGATCCCTTAGGATGTGGGTATCCCCTGAGGTGGGTGACTACTGACTGTGGTATGTACTTGGCTAGTCAAGTCAGAATTAGGTCAGATTTGGGATGCCCATGTTGTCCTATTTTGTCTGGTCCTATGTCTGCTCTCAAAACTGTCTACTATGACACTTAGATTTAAGGACTTCCCTAAAGGAAACCAACTTAATGTCAACCAGCTGTTGTCCTTTTAGCTGGTCACTTAAAAGTTTAAAGAGAGTATATACTATTGTGAAAAGAGACCAGGCTGAAAATGTTAAAATTAGAGATGAAATCTGACAGTGATCAGTTTATACTAATTCATAAGAATTCTACTCTCTGTATCACTCTGTATCATGTTTTTATGGGTTATTGTAAACAAGCAGTTCATTCTAAAACTTAAATTGGCTTATTTTTCTTACTAGTGTGTCTGTAGTGCATTTTTATATAGTTCTGTTTACAAAGTAAAATTAATTTCTCATGCAGAAGATGAGGGTGAAGGTGGTGAAGATATTGATGAAGAGGAAGAAAATGAGGTTGCAGATGGAAGTCAAGAAGAAGGTGATAAGTCAGATAAATCTGGTTCAGAAGATGAGGTGAGTTTTTTCCCCTGTTTTCTTTTTGCCTTTCTCCATCATCACAATTCTAACAAAGCACAGTTACGTACAGCAAGAGTTTTTTGTCTGTTGAGCCATATAAGATATCATGAGGTGGGAATGCGTTCTTCTTTGACACCTCCTGCACTCTGTTTGTATAGGCTTGTGAAGCATGTCTCTTTCCATGTCGTTTTGGCCCTGGAGGTGATATTTATTCTAAAATACAGGTATAGTATAGGAGTGAACCTGCAGGTCTCTAAACAGGAACCATTGTTACAAGAATGTAGTTTTTAAGAGATTAGTAAATGAATTGTAAGTTTGAAAAATTGCATGCCACGGTAGGTGTCCAGTCTTTTTTATCATGCTACTTAATTGAACATCTGATTCCAACTGAATAGGCCTTCAGTGAGACCTAGAAAAGCTTTCAGTTATCTTTTTTTATTATTATTCCAAAATAAGGTTGTAAGCTAAATGAGCTTAGTGGTTTTGAATTCAGCACCTGCAGTTTCATTTTTCTCGTGCAGAATAATTCAATGACCAGATTGTCCATGAAATTTTTTGTCCAAAAATAACATTGTAGAATTGAGTTTGTGTGTTCTTTTTTTGTTAATCAGTTACTCACTATCCTTCCATTTAGAAACTATGGTATGTCTAAAACACTTCAGATCCACACACAGTATTTCTGTTGGTTAGCTTGTGCTTTTCAATCCCCAGCTGATTCTCTTCCCAGATGAGGGGAGTTTCTTAATGTAATGTTAACTCCTTTTCATATAGAACTTCTCTGTGAGACTGTGCCTTGTATGAGATTGCATTGCTTCAGCACTGAAATTCTTCATTAATTACCCCCTTATTCAGTGCTTCCATTTGTTCCTGTAAGAAGCTTGTTTTCCTTGTACATTTACCTAGGAATACAGTGTCTGATGAACCCATTAAGATGCATGTGATTCTTTGTGAAAGTAATAACAAGATCTGAACATGTATATTCCACTACACAGTACCAATCACAGTGAGGTTTTGGCTTGCTCTTATCTGGGTATTTGCAGTGTGTACAAGTTTCTGTCATGACTTAGCTAGTGACTCACTTTGGAGATGTCATGCATGCCATGTTGTCACTCAGGAAGTGCTACCTTCTGCGAGCTGTGCCTTCTGAATGAGGTGCTTGCCCTTAGGAGATGCAGGAAAGAGAGGAAGCAATGCATTGTCTCTGAACAGAACGCCTGTAGGAAAGGCTTTTCATGGGCCTTTGTAAGCCTATCAGTTCTAAAGTGAGAAGAACAGACATCTGATTTAAGAACAGTTTGTTCTATTTGTAGCTCTCCAAGGCAGGCAGTTAGAATGTTTTAAATGCTTCTTGCTTAAGAAGTGGAAATTAAAATTAGCATAATATGCACTTCAAGGAAATTGCTAAATTCATTAAAAAGTCACTTCTTTTAAACTAGTGAGTAAATGGATAAAAACAAATTTCTGATGTCACTTTAGATGCACTATTCTCTTCCTTCTGAATATAGGAAGGAAAAGCCTTTTACCCACTTTGTTTATCGTCAGAGTAATATTGTGGGGAAAAAAAATTCCATCATTTAAGTGTTGTATTGGGTGATAATATGATTTGGGGGGGAGGGAGGAATACAGTAACATGCCAGTTTCAATAATTAAATTAAAATTGCTTAAAAATGTTAATGCTGAAATCTGTTTTTTTCCAGATGAAAGAAGCTGATGAAAGCACAGGTTCTGGAGATGGTCCACTGAAATCAGTACGCAAAAGAAGAGTACGAAAGGACTGAGTTATTTACAGCTAGTATTTTTAGGTCTAGATGATAGTAAGTTTTGGCACGTTACTCCAGTGGGCCTGACAGCATGCAGGTTCCTGAGGTTTGAAGGAAAAAATGGGACTCATTGCTACTTAACCTCTTTTAAAGTCCTAACTTCTATTAACCTTCCCAAGCTTCCTTTGGTTCCCTTTTTTAAGAAATACTATCTGTGACGAGTTAGCCAATGTTTCAAATCTAGAATAAAAGTGAAATTGCAAGTTGTTCAACTGATTTTAAAATGAAGATTCTTAAGATTCAAGGATTCTTAGAAATTAGTATTAGTTGGAGATAAACTTTTACTCTAAATATTTTTAAAAACATGAATAAATTATAATATTTTTGCAGCTCTAGCACAAAATTAGCTGTTTACACATTTCAGCTAAAAGAGGATTGTAGTATAGATGTAGCATCTACAGCAGTTCACATTGCTGAGAGAAAAGGTATTTTTTCTGTGCAGAGCTAAATGCAATAATTGTTTTTGTATGATGATTTAGTGCTAGTAACAATTTTTATTGTAAATTATTTATTTTAGTTGATACTGTTACATGGGTGGTCACCTGTTCACTTTAGACATTGGTTACAGTAATTTATTTCTAAGAGATATTTTAAAATAGAATATTCATAGAAAAAGTGGTTAATTGATGTGACTGTTTTGCTTTTGAATGCAGGTATCAAATCTACAGAAGTGATATACGGATGATTTTTTCAAACTTTATAAAAGTTTGAAAAAAGCTCTCATGTTCCAAGCCAGACTGGTATATAGGCTTTGTTTATAGAATACTTGCTAAGTATACATTGCATCCTAAAAACATTTAATAATTCTTGCTTAACATTATATTTATTAATATAGATAATTTTTGATGGATTTTTTTTTTTTACAGATGTGAGTACCTGGGCATTCTCTTAATATAGTTTAAATAAACTGCATATCATAAGAGAAACTTTGTTTTGTTATCATGTTCAACTGTATATTAAAATAGTTCCACTGTATATTAAAACAAACAAAACCAATAAAACTGCAGTTACCGGAATCCTCTTGCTGCTTGGCAGCTGCCTATAATATTAGTGGGATGTAAACTGCTAGCAAAAGCAGTCATATGCTAAAACCACATAGAAATACATTAATTCACAAAGAAACTGACAGGTTTTCCTGTGCCTGGCAAGAAGTCAGTTCACTTATAAAAGAAATATTTTCACGGCACATAAAGTCAATAAAGATTCCATGGTTTCATTTGCTATAATATTGTTTTATAAGAAGTCTATAACAAATGAATGCTTTTTAACTAACCCTAATGAATAAGCCAGCCAACACAAGTACTTGTGTTGAAGGGTTCAAAAGCTAAGAAGATTGGATTCTGTTTTATGTGGAGAAGTACGTGGAAAGGCCATGGTAAAGTGCAACACTTCCATCTCCTTTATTTAGGGTCTACGTGCAAAAGGTAAGTAATGACTTCAGATTCCCCCTTCTGCCTGTGACTTCTCAATAATAAATAGAAGCTGTCCCCAGTGAGGTGTCCCGCCGGCAACAAAAGGGACCTGAGCAGGGGGTATGAGTATGGATTGCTGATTACTGTGAGCTGTCAGGGAGCATTTCAGCACTCATTTTGAACACATCCTGTCTGAGCCTGGTATAAGTCCTTTGGAATTGTTGCAGCATTTGGGTGTGGGCTTTTGGGTTGATTTTTTTTTTTTTTTTTTTTTTTTTAAATCAATGCACATTCATTTCTTGGTAATGATACAGTTACTTCAGAGATTGGTCACCTTAGAGGGGGTGCTATTCTTCCCTTATGGTTTTTGAACTTAGGGTTCCCATAATGTCCTCACTAATGCCACGTCAGCATCTTTGCCTGTACCTTATTTCAGTAAATAAGGAGCCATTTATTACAGGTAAAATTGCTTTCGGAGGCCATGACTCAAGGGTGCTGTTTGCAATAGTACTGACTTTGTAAGGCTTCTCACTTTTAATACCGACTTAATGACTTTCATTACCTGGAACTTGCAGATAAAAGACATCCTTTTGCACATCAGTTTACTTGGATCTAGTCTTATGCTAGTAATTAGGGGAGAAATGACAGAATTTAAGGGATTTGAGGCTCTGGATAAGAAAAAAGATAGGCAAAAGGGGAACCCTTCTGTTGATACTTGTAACATTGAGATTTCATCCCATAGTTCCTGTGTGGTGTTCATTTATATTACTTCAAGAAAAATACTTGATCTTGCTGTCCTGGTTGCTTGGAAGTGCTTTGAATTTAATGAACTAATAATAACCCTCTTACAGGATGCCTTGCCATTACAACTGTCAGTCATCTTTGGAACTGCATGAGTATCAGACCTCCATACCAGCTACATTGTAGCTGAGTAAGGTGGTCTTCCTGACAACACAGCAAGTCCCAGATTGAGAATCTTCTACGTTCAGGGAGGCTAAGTAGGACGGCGGGGTTCTTACAATTTAATTTCCTCCTCTGTTAGCTTCCACTGTCAGAAAGGTATGATGAAATAAGAATTCTGGTATCTGACTAATGTTAGAGCTAGCTGTCTGTGCAGGAAAAGGTAAAATCTTCCAAGTTCTCCTAAAGTTAACCCACATGGAGATAGGCAAGTTTTAGCTTTGAGAACACTGGATGCAGTCTGCCAAGCCTTTCTTTTTTCTTTTAGCTTGAACAGGAAAGTATACTAAGATGCATGGGTGAAAATACCAAGTGAGTCAGGGTCTGGAAGCTTACTGAAAACAGTAATTAACCCAGTTTTAATCTCAACACTTGGTAATTACATCTAGTCTTTCAGACACTTCAATTATGTAGAAACAATTAAGATAATAGCAAACCTACTACTTTTCCACCTTTTGAGTATAGATAGTTACAAGAAGTTTTAGGGTTTATAAATGTTAAACCAAACTGAGACAAATCAAAAGTTTTTATTTAGTGTAAAGTCAGAAATACAACATCTTTAAAATGCTCATAAGTTAAATGAAGGCCACAGTAGTGGGATGTAAAATGGTTTATAGATGAAATGACTACTATATACAGACCGATGGATAAAATATCACTATCTAACCTTACAATACACAGCCGTGGTTTTAAGATTACTTGATCTTGGGAGAATTGCTGAAGCCTAACAAGTGCATGCTCTGTTACCACTTGGTGTTTGTTGGTATCTGCTACAGTGCAGATGGAGATGTGTAGTGATATAGCTTCAAAACTAGGATGGCTATAATGAAATGTAATTTTTAGAAGTCAAGTGCTTGGTGGTGTTGTCAAACCCTGGACCAGCCATGCAAATTACTCTACCTGCTAGAAAATCTTGGATGTATTCAAAGTTTCAGATAGGCAGTCAAGTGACAGAGTAGTCCAGAGACATTTACAAGTAATGTTAGATGTTTATAGGACCCCATGACAAAAACAGTATCAGCCACCTGTGCCTTGGTGGGTAAAACTTTTTTCATCATCTGGTTTCTTGATGCAGACTCTTACGCAGCCTTTGAGACAAACTATTAGTGCTTTGTTTGCAGTTGTTTGACTCTGCTGACACTCTAATGTGTGCTATACAGTCCTGTATGGGAGGACTCTCCTTTAGGAGAGGGAGACCCCGCCATATCAGCTTACAGTTGAGAAACTGAAGCAGTGCTTAGCTGCCAAGAAATGTGTCTCGAGATGGATTTATTCTGCCATGGCATCCACTCATTCACTTCCTGCAGCTTTATTTTACAGAATCCATCACAGCAAAGTTGAAAGAGAACCTTGAGCTAATGGTTTCCTCTTGTTAAAAGGTAAACTAAAATGGTTTCATTACTGAAGAGACAGACCTCAGTTTTAGGTAACACCCATGCACAAGTCTGCCATGCTGCTATATGGCAAGATGAAACAGATGTAACTGAGTACTGACCTAAAACTTATGTTGTTTGTATTTCAGCTTCTGCTCTTCCTTAATACTGATTACGCTAGACATACCACCTCTATGGGAAGTGCTGGTGCCCAGAATCTGGGCTGAGCTCCTTTCCAAAACCTAATAAAGCCAAGCCAGTAAAAAAAACAGGACACCTTGACACTAGGCATTGCTTGGAGCAGCACAGATTTGGGAGGCAACAGCCACTGCTGCCTCTTCTGCCTTGGATGTTTTTGTGCTATGCCTCAAGAGGTACTTCACAAGGTCCAGCTCTGTGGCAGGTAAACAGCTGCTCTAAGGCGTGAAGCGAGGACAAGTTTGGCACTTCAGGAGGAAAGTAAAAAGGTGGCAAGGAAAGGCTTGTTCTTACTACCTCACTGCACGTTGTTCACAGCAAGCATGAGGAAGAACACTGCTGTCTTTCTATTTTTGTCAAGCTTATTACTTAGGGTTTTTTTTTTTTTTTGGTAACTCTTAACCACACAACTGAAAAACTTCAGGAAGATCATATGTTATGACATAGATGATCATTCTTTGAGGAAACAAGGAAGTAAAAATGGTTTGAAGTGTAGATCTTAAAAATGACAGACATTAATATTGCATCAATTCGGTACTTCCCTGATGCATGTTGCTTTCCTTGCTCCCTTTCCCTTACCCTCCTTCCCAAAAAGTCTTAATTGTTACTCTGTATGCAAACCCTGCAAATAATGTCATATTGTTACTACTACACAAAAACTCCTAATCAGTTTATGGGTTTTTGTTTAAAGTTGCTTTGCAGAGATATGGACAGTACTATACAGTAATCTAACTATACTTGAGGTGAAAAAGGTGATGAAATCAGACTTTGAATATTTTTATCAAATAAGTTTTCAACACCATTTTATAACTATTATTTTGCTAGTCAAGAACACTACCATAAGACCTCAAAGAGAGCTAACGGACACAGTTGTTTAACCTGACAAACTGAATCCCATTGTTAACAAGATATGCTCATTTTTAAAACAAATATGAAAATCTAGTAAGTCTGCACACTATATTTGCACATTGCTTAATCTTAAGAATATACAAACTTATGTCTCCTGTTCATGATAATGTTCTTAATTCTGCTTATCACTGAAGTTTATAATCTTCAGGTATTCAGTAAAGCCACAAACTAAGGTATTTTAGCTCATGAAGCCTATGCCAATTAAACAAAAAAAGACAGCAGCAATACAATGACATCATCTGCGAGTCAACCCTTACTTCCTTTTGCTTTTTGTGTCAGTGGTTTGGAAAACACTAGATGCTGACATCAGATTTTCTATATACTGTCCAAGAACTTGGTTTTCTGATTTCAGTTTCAAGTTTTCTTCCTTAACAGCATCTACTCGTGCTGAGAGATCTGCGAAGGTGATATTATAAGAAAGAAATATTAGACAGTATTGCATACAATAATGAATATCTTCTACGTGCCTACATCAAACCATTCACATCTTTTAATGTGGGAAACACTGCTTTAAGTTGAAACACCTTAAGGTATTACTACTGTGCTACTCCCAGGTTTTACCTAAGGCCCATTTTCCCTAAATTATGTTGCAGTACAGTACTCTATGACAAGCGTGTTGCACAAACTAATTGTTAATCTGCGTTCTTCTTGACTTTTTGAATTAAGTTACTGCAAACTAAACTGTTTGGAAACAAAAGTTCAGTGATGAGCAGACTCAAAGATGTAAGTCAACTAACGAGCCTGCGAATGCATCACCCCTTCTGCCTCTTGTGTATTATGAGAGTTGAGCAAACATTACACTGCAGAAAGAAGAAAAAAAGAGTGGTCGTCATCACTAAAATTTCTGAGACCTTGTTTATGTACCTTCAACTGCATAAGTGACGTATTTCCAGACAGCAGCACTTTCAGACTAAGGGCAGAGTGGTAAGTTTCTCCTCTTTTGCTTAATATCGTGCGTATGAAAAATCTGATGTGCCAAACTGCTAACCTTCAAGCGTGTGCTGCAGTTCCAAAACTTGATTAATAAGCCGTGTTTTCTCTTCTAATTCCACCTGATTCTCAGCCTCAACAGCTGCAATAAATCATATAAGCTTTAATGCAATCTCTGAAACAGATGGAAATTATACTAAGTAGAAAAAATAACAATGAAGAATGAGAACAGTAAAAATTTTATACCATCCATGTCAGCGTTCATCATTGGAGAAGGGGCTCTTTCCACTTTTGAACAGCGTATTCCTGAGAGACGGTCTGCTAAGAAAAAGAAAATTGAGGAAACCATTACTGTAACTGCCTTTACACTTGGATTTCAGGTACATTTTGCTAATTGGTGTTGAAAAGTCAGCACTTAAAAAAATGTTCTGCCTCAGGCTTGACGTTGTTTAATTATTTTTACACTGGAGCCTTAGGTGCGGATCGTGAATACGGTTCTTTGAGTAACGGTGCTTGGCGTACGGAAACCGCTCTGGGTTCAATACACGAAGTCACGCTGTGCTTCAGCGGTGCGCCTGCCTGCCCCTCAGCACGGATCTTTCTGGAACCGGCTGCGACAGCCGCAGAGAAGCGCCGGGGGCCCACCGCCCAGGGCCCCCCGTGCCCCGGCCCGCCGGCCCCACGCTGGGCGAGGTGCGCCCGCTTCGCCTCGCCGCGCACCCCCGTCGCCCCCCCCTCCGCCTCCCTTCGCGGCGGATGCAGGCCTGCCGTTCGCTGTGGCACCGGCGGCAACAGGTGGCGGCAGC